>ML776782.1:615027-672035 GCA_009831015.1 Picea engelmannii | reverse complement strand
GTTGGGCTATAAGCCCAAACCCACTTATCCCTTCTCGGATAAGTGTCATCACAAATCAATTCACTTCAGTCACAGAGGAGTACGATCTGGAGAATGTTTCAGGAAGTTGCAAACATTAACACTCCCTTTCAGTGAGGGAGACATTCTCTGCCACACCAAGTCTGTCACAGAAGTACTCGAACTTCATCTTGGTAAGGGTTTTGGTAAGAACATCAGCAACCTGCTCATCTGTAGGAAGGTATTGCACCAATACAACCTTCCTCTACACCATGTCTCAGATGTAATGGTACTTGATCTCAATGTGTTTCGATTTGTCATGAAACACTGGATTATCTGAGAGCTTCACACATCTTTGGTTATCACAATGAATAATGGTGGAATCTAGAACATGTCCAAATAAATCTGCAAGGATCTTTTGAAGGCACACTACTTCATGGACTACCACACTTAATGCAATGTACTCTGCTTATGCAATACTCAAGGCCACATAATTTTGTTTCCTGCTACACCAGGAAACCATGGTAGATCCCAAAGTGAAGCAACACTCAGAGGTTCTCTTCATGTCTAATGTGCTCCCTACCCAATCAAAGTCATTATATCCCTGCAATCTCATGTCAATACTAGAAGTATATCTCAGACCATGTCCAATTGTTCCTCACAGGTATCTCAACACATGCTTCAAAAAAATCCATTGTGTTTGTCCCGATTGGCTCATAAATTAGCTAAGTGCACTCACTGCATAGAAAATATATGTTATGGTGTTAACCAGATACATCAATGATCCAATCAGTTGTCTATACGGGGTCGTATCAATCTTGTTAGAATTAGAAGAAGACACACATAGTTTCTTCATATTCATCACCATTGGTGTAGCCATGGGTTTACAGTTTAGCATCCCAAACTTTTTCAATATCTCAACTGTGTACTTCCCCTGACTTAGGAATATCTCATCAGTTCTTTGCCACAACTCTAGTCCCAAGTAGTGCATCATACCAAGGTCCTTCATCTTGAACTCAGAGGCCAAAACATACTTTCATTCAATAATAAGGCTCTCTGTACCGGTGAGGAATAAATCATCAATGTAGAGGACCAAAATCAAGGCCTCACCGTTAATAGTCTTGTAGTACAGGTTGGGATCAACAACACTTTTGTTGAAGCCCAAACTCATCAGGTGTCCATCAATCCTCGCATACCAAGCTCGAGGTTCCTGCTTGAGTCCATATAGGGCCTTCTTCAAACTACACACATGAGACTCCTTCTCATGTATGACCAAATCATCCAGTTGTTTGATGTATATTTCTTCCTCAATATATCCATTGAGAAAGGTTGTCTTCACATCCATCTGATGTAGTTTCCAACCCATGGATGATGTGAGGGAACTAATCGTCCAAATAGAAGTGTATCGAGCATCAGGAGAAAATGTATCCTCATAATATATTCCCTCCACCTGAGAGAATCCTCTAGCAACAAATCTTGCTTTGTGCTTCTCGATGCTTCCATCATCTGTATGTTTGATCTTATAGATCCATTTGGAAGTCACTACAGACTTCCTTTCAGGTCTCAGAACAATATCCCACACATCATTCTTCATGATGGACTGATACTCCTCCATCATGGAATCTCTCCATACTGGTTGACTAGATGCCTCCTCATAACATGAAGGCTCAGAATCAATGATGTGGCTCATAGCTGCGGTATAGCACGAATATCTCTGAGGTCTCTTACTCTCTTGGAAGGTACTATGAGGAGTTGCATGTCCTTCTGCCTCCTGCAAAGTCTGATGAGCCCATGTAGGTCTCTTCTGACCTACTACAATATCTCTCAGAACATCAACTAGAGGTACAGGATGAATGGGATCAATAGGCTCAACTGTCTCCCTCTGAACTGTTGGAGGGTGAGGGGGAGAATGAACCATATCTTCTTCTCTCTCACTATCAATATCCATGTGAGATCCTCTAGATCTCATGAAGGATACCTCCTCCTCAAAGGTAACATCTTTGCTCACCTCAATTTGTCTCTGACCATGGATGTAGATCTGGTATGCCTTCGAAGACTCACTGTACCCCACAAATCTACCCTTTCTTCCTACAGGGTCTAGCTTGGTTCTTTTCTCTTTGGGTATATGAATGTATACTGGACACCCAAATATCCTGAAGTGTCCAACCTTAGGCTTCACTCCAGTGAAGGCCTCATCGGGAGTCATGTTCCTTATAGTCTTATGAGGACTTTTGTTTTGAAGATACACTGCAATCATGGATGCTTATGCCCACAAAAACATAGGTAAATGTTGATCATGAATCGTTTCCTTGACTGCCTCAATAATAGATTTGTTATTCCTCTCTACAACCCCATTTTGTTCTGGGTTGTAAGGAACAGTGTACTCCCTCTTGATCCCTGCCTCAATGCAGAAATCACTGAGATCCTGGGAGATGTATTCTCCTCCATTATCTGATCTCAACACTTTAATATTCTTTATGGTCAGGTTTTCAACCTGTGCTTTGTACTCCTGAAATATATCTAGGACTCCATCCTTGGTCTTCAATAAGTAAATCCAAGTCTTCCGAGAGTGGTCATCAATGAATATCGCATAGTATAGGTATCCACTTAAGGAAGCAATTGTCATGGGTCCACATAAATCTGTATGAACCAAGTCTAAGATCCCCTTGGATCTACTGTTGTTGCTCAGAAACGACCTCTTGGCATTCTTTCCAAGAGCACAACCTCTGCAAATGCCATCGTGTTCAACATGGATCTTTGGAAGGCTTGTCACCATCTTCCCCGGAGCGGGAAGAGCTCTATAATGTAAATGAGCAAGTCTCCTATGCCATAGTTCACTCAAACTAATAGAATCATGTATTAGGGCTTGAATTGGTCGAACAGTCAATCTGTACAATATTTCCTCTCGAACACCAATCACCCGGGAAGAATCCATACTAGAGTTCTTGTTCCATGCAAGAAATTTTCCATCATAGAAAGCAACCTTGCAGCCTTTGTTCTCTAAGGATGAAATAGAGACAAGGTTCCTTCTCATCCTAGGTACAAATAATACATCGCTCGAATGGAGTGGGGTGCCAGAATCCAATTGTGAGGTGGATCCAACTCCCTTCACAGTATATCTCACATCATCACCAAGTACAACATGCAAACGAGATTCTTTCTCTACTAGATCTGTAAGGTGCGCTCTGTATCCAGTCATATGTCTGGAAGCACCACTGTCAATCAACCAAACATCATTACTAGTAGGAACCATACTTGAGAGGGATGAAATAAAGAAGAACTATTCATCGTTCATGCTTGCATTCCTTGACTTCCTCTGAGGTGGTTCTAAATCAACATTAGCAGTGGAAGCATGTTGTTTTCCTTTCTTCCGTGTAGGACAATTTTTCGCATAGTGGCCATACTTGTCACATCTGAAGCACTGAACCTTTGACATGTCCTTCTTTTTGTGCTCAAAAGTTGGTGTTGACTTCCTTCCTTTAAATGTTTTGCCGAAACCTCTTCTTTTTCCTTTGTTTTTCCTTGCACGAGTGGCAAGGTCTTGATTTTCATCATGATGGGAACATGGCATGCCTCTAGCTACAAGTCTAGTCTCCTCTTGAGTACATTCTGCCCATAAACGATCAAACTTGGGCAATTTGGATCGCCCACTAATACTTTGAATGAATGGATCCCAATGGCTTGGAAGACCATTAAGGGTAATCATGACAAGTTCTCTATCAGAGATGATTTCTCTATGGTAAGCCATGATCGCCTATAATATGTTGTGTTGATGTAACACAAACTAGAGGGATGCCTCGGTAGAGAAAGTCTGAGGGATTCCTTGACTGTAAGACTCGATAGAGTCTCTGGAATTATTTTTGTGCGATAAAACCTTGGCAAGGCAAGATGGATCACCCGAGGGACTGTATAGCAGAGAAGGGGATGCCTGAGCCTAGGCCTGGACGGTGAGTGACCTCAAGGAAGAGGAGACCTTAATAGTTCTTGTAAACTATTGATTGGGATCATGCACACTATGGCTAGTTATTCCTGTGAAAAAAAACCTTGGCAAGGCAAGATGGATCACCCGAGGGACTGTATAGTAAAGAAGGGGATGTATGAGCCTGGGCCTGGAAGGTGAGTGACCACAAGGAAGATGAGACCTTAATAGCTCTTGTAAACTATTGATTGGGATCATGCACCGAATGGGTATGTCAAGGAAAAAACAATGAGCTTGGATAACAAAACAACCATGTGGATACAAATCCACAAACTGTGTAGATAATTATTGTGCTAAGATTATGAAATTTTCCTAGAAATTTTTATGCAATGTCTTCGCATAAGACTATTATTAATGTGCTAGTTGTCCAAGAATTATTGAAAGCAGATGACCAAGATTAAGGGTCTGAAAATGGACCTGACCGAGAAAGAAGGATCAAGATTTATGAAATAGTTGAATGAGAAAGGCATGACAGGTGTTTTTTGAGAAAGAACACCGAGGACAGTGTTCCTTTAAGGGGGAGGGAATTGTAACACCCTTGTTTCCCCTAGCTTGTAATTAATCATAAAATAGGATTACCATGTTAAGGCATGTGGACAATGTAAATGTATTATTGTTAAACTTCCCATAACTGACTGTTGGGGGGTGAAGCCTTGAAGTACAAGCCATGATATCTCTTGACGAAAGAAATCAGCTAATAAAGAAAGGACAAGTGGTTGAATCATCAACCACCCCCATGAATGGAAGCATGGTCTAGCTGCAGGATGTCAGTTCGAAGTACCACAGAGACCTGCATACCCAAACTTCCTTCTGAAAGAAAGAACAGGATAGGTTGGAAACCTTCCAGAGGAGGGAATGTAAGATACATACAGAGAAAGCAAGAGAGGAGGCATGGGACCAGATCAAAAAGCTTGTAAGGGAGATGTGTGAACCCAAAGGAAGTATAGCGTTCCCCTGGCCACCCGCAAGTCGGGGAATGCCACTCCAGAGCAATCTCTCATGCTCCGACACCAGTTGGTAACATCCCCAGCCTTAAATAGGTCAGGACATGCTACTCTAGGGAATGCTTTCATTCTCTTACTGTGGAACATACAGTAACATACCCAGTAATCGACTGAGTTATGCCACATAAATTTTCTCTTCAAACTGCATGCAACTTAAACATATACATACAGCACTCTTGCGGAATCTTTACATATAAACATAAACAAACAATTACATTCTGTAATATATGACTTTATACTGAAATAACAGTAACCATAGATATGCAGCATATACAGGAAAATGCCCATAAACATACAGGCAATTATAATCACATATATGATAAACCATAGCATAAGCACGTAAATAACAATGCAGCATATCATTTTATCATACGATTGGTACTTATATTGGAAATATTGTCACCAACTACGTACAGACCGTCCACGAACCTCCCAGCCTTAGACTACACTATTCATCACTCTCAACAGTGATTCACCCCCGAGTTGGGACTGAACTCCACCCAGGTAAAGGGTTCCTAACTAGGCTAAGGCTCATGGACAACAGGAAAGACTTTGTCTCAGGTGCTCACTCAACTAACAGCCTACAGCCTCTCATTCCGCACATGCCTGTCCCACCCAAGGAAGTGTGCCCCTTCTCTTCTCAACAGTCCCTTGGCTGCCCCACTTCCCTTCCAGGGCTTCAGCAACAGGCCAGATTGGAAGTCTCAGAGCACTGTAGTTGTAGTTTATCACCTTCAGGAATCAATCCCCAGCAATTCTCTCGCTCGGATAATTGCTCACGAGCCTGGAAACCCGCTTCTTCAATCCCACTCCAAGATAACCAGGTACACCAACTAGAAAAGGCTATGGGAACAGGATCAGATATGGTGAAATGAATGTCTCAAGGATAACAGACTGCATGAATGAAAATGGTCATGGAATCATTGACTAGATAACTCAATGATTGAAGGAATCACTGTGAAACTCATCGTGAAAGTGATGGTGAGAATGAAGGTCAAGCTGCTGGTAAGAATCCCCGTGAAAAGTGACCAAAAGAGCTAAGTCCCCATGATATGAATGCATGTCCTCCACTTGACACTTTTCATATCGGAAGTTACTTTGGTTCACTTGTCCCCAACTTTAGAACTTAGATAAATAATTATCCATACTTTATGCTTTAGGAAATATTAATATAATATTCCCTTTTTGGCTCAAGCTCTCTAGCTTATCCCTTTCCCTTGAATTTTGGCCCTCCCTTTCCCTAACTGGTGAAGTTCATTCCCCCATATCTTTTATCGTGGTCGGTCTGCATGCAGCGATGTGTTTTATATTAATCATGAGCCATGTACAAAATAGGCGCACTGGCCTTTAACATCTAGGCGCTCCAGCCTAATACCAAAACATAAGCATCCCAGCTTATAATAACTGGCTCACCAGCCTATAACACATATCATATACACGAGGCTCATTGTACTCCAAACTGCGCGCACTTTAGTTACAGCGCACGGTATCTGGAAATATGCATGTTACATCATTTTACTGCGCAGTTCATGCGCACACTATGCCATGGGAAGTGCATTACAAAATGATGTCAAAACAGCTCACCAGCTTATGTATACTTATATTACATTTACAATTGGGTTCATTCGAGGGATATTACAATCCCCTCCCCTTATTTATGCACTGTCCTTAGTGCATCATACACCCATATACAACAGAGTTTTCAAAAATCTTCAAAAATATGCGGGTATTATGTCCGCATTGCATCCTCATGCTCCCAAGTAGTTTCCTCGGGACCATACCAATTCCATTGAACCTTTACAAGCCCTATGGCTCGGTTCTAGAGCTTTTTGACTTTCCGGTCCAAAATGTGCACCGGATGCACTTGAAAAGCACCTTCTTGCTCCACCTGAATCACATTCCAATCAATAGCATGATTAGCATCAGGTATATATTTCTTTAGCAATGATACATGGAACACATTATGAACAGACATAGATGCAGACAATGCAACATATAAGCAACTGGACCAATCCTCTTTAGGATTTCAAATGGCCCACAAAATTTGGCTGCTAACTTGGCGCAGCTTCCCAGCTTCAGGGAATTCATGTTAGCTTTTACTTTCAGGAAAACATGATCACCCACTTTGAATTCTCTGTGGGTTATGTTCTTATCGGCATAACTTTTTTGTCTGTGTTGGGCAGCTTTTAAATTCTGCTTAATTTTTATCATTTGGTCCTCCATCTCCTTGAGCAACTCTGGCCCAACTATTGTCCTATCAACTGGATTATCCCAACTCACTGGAGTATTGCACTTTCTATCGTAAAGTGCTTAAAATGGGCTCATATTCAATGATGCCTGATACCCATTGTTGTAAGCGAATTCTACCAAGTGTAGTTAGTCTTCCCATTTTGATGGTTTGTCGATCACATGCATTCTCAGTATATCTTTTATCACTCTGTTCACCCTCTTTGTCTGTCCATCAGACTCAGGATGATAAGTTGTACTAAAGTTCAGATTCGTTCTGAATCCTTTGAGCAATCCTTTCCAGAAATTCGAGGTGAATTTTGGGTCCCTATAGGACACAATTTTTTTAGGAATCTCGTGCAATTGTGCCACTTCCTTCATGAAAATATCAGCAACATATGTTGCCTTGTGCGTAGTTTTTAATGGAATAAAATGGGCATATTTCGTAAGCTTGTCCACCACCACCATGATCGAATCATGTAGCTTGCCTGTTCTCAGAAATATCGTAATAAAATCCATTGTCACCACTTCCCACTTCCATTCAGGAATGGTTAAAGGTTGCAGCAACCCTGTTGGGTGCCTATTCTCAGCTTTAACTTTCTGGCATTCCAGACATCTAGCGATGTACTCAGCGATCTCTCTCTTCATACCTAGCCAAAAGTAATGGCTCTTGATCGCTGCCACAGTTTTCTGATATCCAGGGTGCCCTGCATAAGGAACATTATGCATTTCATGCAAAATCATATGTTTCAGGTCCTGGACATTTGGAACAAAACTTCTGTTCTTGCGCAATAGTATTCCTTCTATTCCCAAATTATAATTATCCACCTTTTGTGGCATCTTACTCTGTTGTAGCATTGCTACCAATTCTCTGTATTGCAGATATGTATTTGCACCCTCCAGAATTTTGATTTTAATATCAGTTTGATACATGCTAATGGTTGTATCATGTAATTCATGCACCTTCATGTTGAGTGCATCATCCACTTTATTCTCCTTCCCCTTGATATGCTATATATCAAAGTCGTATTCGCTTAGAAATTATAACCATCTGCTTTGCCTAGCATTTATATTTAGCTGATCAAATAAATTTTTCAGACCATTGTGGTATGTTCTTAGCTCAAACCTCTTTCCCATGAGGTAGTGTCTCCATTTCCTCAAGGCATGCACTATGGCTGCCAACTCCAAATCATGAGTGATATAGTTTCTTTCATGATCCTTCAACTTCCTTGATTCATAACATATGACAAACCCATTTTGACTTAGGACTCCACCAAGTCCTTCATTACATGCATCGGTGCATATGATGAAGTCTTCATCTAGGTCTGCAATCCTTAATATTGGAGCACTTGTCAATAATTGTTTCAAGTGTTGGAAACTCTTCTCGCAATCCAGTGTCCACTGAAATTTCACTCCCTTTCTTTGCAAAGAAGTGATTGGGTGTGCAATCTTTGAGAATCCTTCAATAAATCTTTTGTAGTAGCCTGCAAGACCCATGAATGATCTCACCTCTGTCACATTCTTCAACGTTGACCATTCTCTAATGGCTTCTATCTTCTCAGGATCCATTGTTATCCCATCCTTTGAAATGATATGCCCCAAATAATGAATTTGTTTCTGATAAAATGAGCACTTGCTCAATTTGGAATACAATTAATGCTCCCTTGATACTTGCAACACCATCCTCAAATGATGTTCATGCTCTTCCTCTGACTTGGAATATATAAGAATGTCATCCAAAAAGACAATGACAAACTTGTCCAAATAATCTCGGAAAACACCATTCATTAAGCACATGAAAACAGTTGGTGCATTTGACAACCCAAATGGAACCATTGTGAACTCATAATGACCATACCTTGTCCTGAAGGTAGTCTTGTTGATATCTTCTTCTTTAGTCCTTACCTAATGGTATCCTGATCTGAGATCTATCTTTGAAAATATCTTTGCATCCTTCAATTGATTAAAGAGGTCATCAATCCTTGGCAGAGGATACTTGTTCTTAACAGTCACTTTATTCAACTATCTGAAGTCAATGCATAACCTTAGTGTTCCATCTTTCTTTCTCACAAACAAGACTTGGGCACCCCAAGGTGACACGCTTGGGCGTATATACCCCTTCTTCAAAATTTCTTCAACTGCATTTGCAACTTCTTCAATTATGGTGTACTCATTCTGTAAGGAGTCTTTGATACTGACGTTGCTCCAGGCATCAAATTTATAGAGAAATCAATGTCTCTCCTTGGGGGTAGTCTGGGTACCTCTTTGAACACATCTTCAAAATATTCTAGGATTGCATAATCCTCCAAATTTGGCACCTTATCTCTAGGTGTCTTTGCCAAATGAGCTCCAATTATTTGACCCCCTTTTCTGTAACATTTCTTCAGCTGCAATGCTGAAATTTCTCTAATGGTTACTGCCCTGGGAATTCCTTGTACTTTCCTTAGTTTCCCTTCCTCATATATGCAAGTAAATGATTTGTTGTGATAGTCTAAGAAAGTGTGATGTTGGTCCAACCAATCCATCCTAATTATACAGTCATAGGAACCTAAAGGCAAGATGTTTAAATCCGCCTTGGTGTTCAGTCCATTCAAGTCTATGAGGCATGACTTAACCATATCATTAACTTTTCTTCTGGCTCCAGTAGCCAGTTGCACCAACTAGGATTTCCCATGTTTTCTTCTTGTAAATTGCAAACTTTCCACCATCTTAGGGTCTATATAACTATGACTAGTTCCTGAATCAATTAAAATAGAAATGGTTTGGTTGTTGATCATACCTTCCACTTCAATCATGTGGGACTGATACTCTTCTTGATTGTTGTCCAGGGTTGCATAAATCCTTGGCACATATATGCCCATGTCCTCCATTGTTTCAGCTTGTTGTACATTGTGAACAGCCCTTCCTTTTTCACCTCTGTGAGGACAATATTTGAACCTATGGTCTCCTTTACAACCCCAACATTGCATAGGTGGTTGCATTGGCCCTTGACTCCATGTGTCAATCATTCTGGGTTCTTTAGGCATTTTTTGTCCTTGTGGATTATTTCTGAAGAATGGTGGCTTAGCTCCCTTCTTCCTCTAATCCATCTTGAATTTCTTATTGTCTTCCCAAGCCTTTTGGAAAGCTTGCCTTGCTTTCTACTAATCATATAGGCATTTAGCTCGCCTTATGGTCTCTTCTAATGTCTTGGGATCATCATACTATATTTTTTCACTGATGAATGGTGGCAATCCACTCAAATACCTTTGAATTTTGACTGTCTCATCCTTGATGAAAGAGACATACTTCAGCAGTTCCAGAAACCTTCTCTCATATTCATCTATGGTCATACTTCCAAGCTTGAATTCAAAGAAATCTTTTATTTTCTTGTCATAGTATCTCTTAGTCAAGTGCTTCTTCTCAAAATACTTCTTGAATTCCCTCCAAGTAACACTTTTCTCTTCAATGTGTTGCACCTAGACAAGTTGATCCCACCACATGGAGGCTTTTCCTTTGAGTTGATAGATAGAAATTATACCTTCTGCATGAGAAGAATAATTATGCAATTGAAAATACTTTCTCATGCCCAGCAACCATGTTTCTGTATCTTCATCCTTCTTGTGCTCACCTTCAAATGTAGGAGGTTTGATTTTGTTCATTTCTCCTCACAACTCATCCACCCTAGACCTCTTATACCTTCTAACAGGGGATAGACTTGAGTTGTTGCCTGCTCTCTTATTGGAATTCCTTGGGGAATGATGGTGATGTCTACTAACACTTTTTTCTTTTCTTTTCTCATTCGAAGGCTTGTGACTTCCAAATTTGCTTGAGCCACTCTCCTTAACCAATTGTTTTTCTATTTTGTTCAAGCCCTCCAATAACTTCATGTTGAAGTCATCATGTTTCTCTTTGGCTCTCATAAGCCTTTCATTATCATCTTTATGGATTTGGACATCCTTCTGCAATTCTTAATGGTGTCAGCCATATTCATGTTTTCATTCCTTTCTTCTCCATGTCCGTTGGAGTTCGTTCCTTCAATGCCCAAATGGAAATCCACCCCTATGCTCTCATCTTGTTGACTGTAATTCCCCTGTGCTTCTTCCATTCCTATGGACTCTGCACTGGTCTGATCTGATCTAGTTGTTGTTAATTCTGCAAAACATGCAGCCATAGAAACTTATCAGGCTAACAATTCAACAATTCATGAGAATATGCACCATTTTGGTTCAATATATACATCAGAATTATCTCTCCCAATTTCCTGGTGTTATCACCATGACAATTCTAGATAAGACCCAAGTCTTTAAAACACAGACGCGCAGTGCCTTCAGAGATACATTTGTGCAAGAAGGTGGTTTTCTGAAACCACTTTCTCCAAGACCAACATGTCAAATCCACCACTCGTGGAGTGGGTGACGACTAGTCAGATCACCCCGCTTCACTCGTTCAGTACTTCGCAGCCATGTGACATCATCTGAACACCGCCATGTAATGAACTCAAAAGCTAATCATTCGAAATGGACTATCCAAGCATGGAAACCCAATGATCTTGTACATAATCTGTCTGCACTTCATAATTGGAATTATATAACTACCAATCCTCAAGTATGAAGGTATCTGCGTATCCATAACTGAAGTAATCTCCAAACTGCTCGACTTTCTACTCTCTGTAAAATAATTTCAGTATCCACAACCTGAGATACATGGACAAGGCTAAATCGAGTGAGACTGGTTATTTGGGCAACATTCTAGACTTTCCTGGGAATAAGGAGGAAAGGGTCCTTGTGCACATTCTAGTGACTAAATTCCACATAGACATGACTATAGACTCGAGGTTGGAATTCAGGTTGAATCACACTATGAAGGATTTAGTCATCAATAGGTCAGTCACTAAGAAGAAAAGGAGCAAGCGGAAGAAGAAGGATGAATCCACGGTTGAAGCGGTTGAAAGTGTTGGAAAGAATCAACCGGTCTGGTTAGATTCTTTAAAGGAGGAGATTGCTAAGATGAAGTGAGTCGTCAACTAATATTAAGCATGTTTCAGCGAATTTTTGAACAGCTAGTAGCGGAGGTAAGGAGCACCAGAGATGATAGGCATGTTCTTAAACGGCCCTTTTTACAACAGGATAACTACTGTCATCCCCCTTTTGTAATTTTTTTATTAATACAATTATATAAATATGGAAGCGGATTTTAGACTGTTTATTACAAAATTATATCTGGTGGTGTTATGAATCTTGTTTTCTTTTATAGTATGCTTTTCTTGTAAGCTTATATTTCACTTTCATCTGTCTAAATCGGAGGAATGTAAAACTCGAAACTCTTTTTAATTAATGCTTCGATGCGGTTGTGTGTTTCTTTTTCTTCTAATATTATGCAATTTAAACTCAGACTCATCGCCTTCCAAGCGACTTTGCACGCACTAAACTTCAACCTGTACATTTATATTTATCGTGCATAGAAACATCTCAAGGTAAAACGCTTTTTTGCACACCTATATCCACTATGCATTTCTTCCCCGTCGTACCAACAACTTGTGCACACTACTTTTGCATTGTGCGCCAATATCCACTGCGCACAGTTTTGGTATCGCGCACCGATACTCCACACGCATTTCGCCCTATGCATTGCACCATGTCAAAGTTCAATATGTTCCATCGCGCACAATTATTTGCATGCACCATTGAATACACTGTCGCGAGACAACTTATACTCATACTATGCGCGTACCAACAAAACTCCTCTATGTTAAGAAATACTTGCACACCCCATGTGCACATTACTATTTGCGTGCTCACCACGCAGGGCTAAATTCAGCGCGTGCATCCGCACATAATAATCTTCCGCGTGGCGCCACAATTTACCGCACACACTTGCATGAAACGTTTTTCGCGCGGTGCCAAAACTTACTGTGCGCGCCAGCACGCCAACATTTTCCATGGACGCTCTATGACTTGAATTTTGGTCACATCAAAGTTACTCTTCTATGAATATTCTCTTCAAATGAACCCCTCTGGCCCATCCAGGCTCAGTATTTTAACTAAAGCTCTGATACCAATTTGTATCGTTCCCCCGACACCCGCAGGTCAGGGAATGCCACTCCAGAGCAATCTCTCATGCTCTGACACCAGTTGGTAACATCCTCATCCTTAAACAGGCTGGGCCATGCTACTCTAGGGAACTCTTTCATTCTCTTACTGCGGAACATACGGTAACATACCCAGTAATCGACTGAGCTATGCCACATAAATTTTCTCTTCAAACTGCATGCAACTTAAACATATACATACAGCACTCTTGCAGAAGCTTTACATATAAACATAAACAAGCAATCACATTCTGTAATATACGAATTTTTACTAAAATAATAGTAACCATAGATATGCAGCATATACAGGAAAATGCCCATAAACATACAGGCAATTATAATCACATATATGATAAATAGTAACATAAGCACGTAAATAACAATGCAGTGTATCATTTTATCATACAATTGGTACTTATCTTGGAATGATTGTCACAAACTGTGTACAGACCATCCACGAACCTCCCAGCCTTAGACTACATTGTTCATCACTCTCAACAGTGAGTCACCCCTGAGCTGGGACTGAACTCCACCCGGGTAAAGGGTTCCTAACCAGGCTAAGGCTCATGGACAATAGGAAAGAATCAGTCTCAGGTGCTCACTCAACTAACAGCCTACAACCTCTCATTCCCCACATGCCTGTCCCACCTAAGGAAGTGTGCCCCTTCTCTTCTCAACAGTCCATTGGCTGCCCCACTTCCCTTCCAGGGATTCAGCAACAGGCTAGAACGGAAGTCTCAGAGCACTGTAGCTGCAGTTTAGCACCTTCGAGAATCAATCCCCAGCAATTCTCTTGCTCGAAGAATTGCTCACAGGCCTAACAACCTGCTTCTTCAATCCCGCTCCAAGCTAACCAGGTACACCAACCAAAAAAGGCTATGGGAACAGACTCAGATATGGTGAAATGTATGTCTCAAGGATAACGGACTACATGAGTGAAAATGGTCATGGAATCATTGACTGGATAACTGAGATGGAAGGAATCACTGTGAAACTCATCGTGAAAGGGATGGTGAGAATGATGGTCAAGCTGTTGGTAAGAATCCCCATGAAAAGTGACCAAAAGAGATAAGTCCCCTTGATATGAATGCATGTCCTAAACTTGACACTTGTCATATCGGAAGTTACTTTGGTCCACTTGTCCCCAACTTTAGAACTTAGGATAAAATAATTATCCATACTTTATGCTTTAGGAAATATTAATATAATATTCCCTTTTTGGATTAAGTTCTCTAGCTTAGCCATTTCCCTTGACTTTTGGCCCTCCCTTTCCCTAATTGGTGAAGTTCAGTCCCCCATCTCTTTTATCGTGGCGGTCTGCGCGCAGCGATGTATTTTATATTAATCATGAGCCATGTACAAAATAGGCGCACTGGCCTTTAACATCTAGGCACTCCGGCCTAATACCAAAACATAAGCATCTCAGCTTATAATAACTGGCTCACCAGCCTATAACACATATCATATACACGAGGCTCATTTTCCTCCATACTGCGTGCACTTTAGTTAATGTGCGCGGTATCTGAGAATGTGCATGCTACATCATTTGATGGTGCAGTTCATGCGTACACTATGCCATGGGAAGTGCATTACAAAATGATGTCAAAACAGCTCACCAGCTTATGTATAGTTATATTACATTTACAATTGGTTTTGGCCGAGGGATATTACAAGAAGTGCCGAGAACACGGCCTGAATGACCCGAATGCGAGCTTTATGTTGAGGAAGCATCTGATAAACCTCGCAGGGTCGCTGTGATAGAGAGAGTTTCTCTGAGAGATGGCATAAATTCCCTAGTGATATCATGGCTTGGCACAGGGGTGGCCAGAGTGCTAATAATGAAGGCCTTTGAGCTTACGATTGGGTGGAAAGGTGCACACCCACAGTCAATTGATTGGATGCAACTTGTAATCAGGGATGATTTTAAGGATGGAAATTTATTTTAAAATGTAGAAACCTTGGAAAATCTTACTAATCCTTCATATGCCAACTATAAATGTTTGGTGGTATTTTTGTAAAAATATTCAAATTTCTAAGGATTCTATATAGTTTTTATAAAAAAATGGCGATTTTTAAGGTAAAATAATTTTATCCTATAGAATTTGGGTGAATCTCTTTTTTGGAAAAACCATGGAAAATTAGCCCATGAGCGAAATTTAGCCCCTAAAATCATCCCTGCTTGTAATAGATAAGTATTCTCATACCCTGTGAAATTAAGTTGTAATTATGTAATCAAATGGGATATACTGTGAATGACCCAGGGATGTGTATGTTTTCTTAGTGGTTATACTGTATCTCTTTATTTTTGTTTAAATTGTGTATTTAAACGAGTATGGATTGGGCATGTTTTGTATTCATAAATGCTTGCGCCCTGTGGTGGCTTAAGCTAGATCCACGAATTGTGAGTTTGTCGACCTTGGGCACAGTTTCATGTACGCATGTCGACACTCCTAGTCATTATGAGTCCCTTGGAGGAAGGAGTCTGTTAAATCTCAAGAGAGATAGTGCACGTATGCACAGGCTCTCTACGAGGCAAGCAGAGACAGAGAATCCCTTAAGTTCTAGAGTTGAGGAATGAGCGTAATGGGTGCGTGGAAGGATTCTTCCAAGCATTAAGTTCAATAGATAGAGCGCAAATCTCGTAATCCTTTTAGAGCTAACAAAGCTCAGAAAGAGAAGCAAGGTTGAAGTATCCAAATAAGGGAAGGCCCCTTTGTTTGGAATATGAACAGATGAAATATATCGGAAAGAGCCACGGTCCGATGTGACCATTGGATATGGGAAAGAGCATGGGAGTTAACCCTGGAGTCATTTGGACTTCACGAGTTCGACGAACTGAGCGAATTCGTCATGAGGGAGGTAAAATCCCTGAAATTCTAAAGTCCCGAGGTTAACTCTAAACATTAGATCTGAGGTTGCCTAGGAATCGTCCCGACTGCCAAATCTGGGAGGTAGACTATAGTCAAGTTACCAGAACTACCCGTGACTTAAGAACCTGATGGCGGACATGTTAGTTCATGGTCGTGATCAACCTACGTCGTTGATCTCATAGGGAATGGAAGATCAACGAATAGGATTAAACTAGAGTCGAACGAGCGCTTCTCAGATTGCGGAGGTGGGACCCCGCAATAACTGTGAACAATCGATCTATGAATGGAGATCGAGGGTGGGGAATCACTGCGGAGCGCAAAGGTGAAAGTAGTGGACGTACTAGTTCGCAACCTGCAATTTACCAATGTCGTTGATCTCATCGGGATGGAAGATGAACAACTCCGGTTAATACCAAGTTGAGCGAGCACTTTCCAAATTGTGGAGGTCAAACTCTTTTATAAAGAGTACGCATGTTGGAGCCCCGCAATTTCTGTGAACCTTCAATCGTCGTTGACCTTTGATCTAAGTTTGACAAGATCCCTGAAACACAAGGAATGTGTGGGAAGGAAAAATCTTCAAGGGGATCAAGCTCATAAGAAATAGCACTTTCAGGCATGCAGACAATGTCCAAGAGACGAACTCGTAGGAGGAGCAAAGGTCAAGGCCTTTGAACACTTAGACAATCTTCTAAGTTGGAAGAGATCAAAAATCTCAAGAGGAGGAGCGATAGTGGCGTAATTCTTTGGACTCCGGGTAAAGACCCAAAGTAGATCTTGTCCATCGGCCGACAGGAGCTACGTGTCGATATATCGGAGTCTTCGGGGAAAACTGCTTCAGAGGTTTCCAAGTGAGGAGTGTGACAAACTCCCTAAGTCCAGAAGGTTGAAGAAGATCGCAATCGTCCATTGCAGAAGGACACATGGTGGAAATCCATGAAGTTCAGGTGAAATAACTCCGGGAGAAACAAGTGCATAGGAGTCTGAAACTCCTGAGGCCTGAAGAGTCGAAGAACCGAAGAGAATCTGGACCGTCAGATCCAGAGGGTATGTGGTGAAATATCATGAACTCCAGGTGAAAGTACTCTGGGAGAAAACAAAGGAGTAAAGTTGGAAATCGTCGAACCCCTAATAGCCAAAGTAGTTGGGAGTTGTCGATCTGCAAGAGGAAACATGTCATCAGATCACGGACTCTGGATAAAACGCTCTGGGAGAAGCAAAGCGTGGAGAAATTGAGATTTAAAATTGTCGAAGGCTAAAGTCTCGAAGCGGACGACAGCCATTGATTTTAAAGTGGACGTGTGGTGCCAGATCTAGAACTCCGGATACGATGCACTCTGAAGGAAAGAAGAGGGTGAAAGCGTTGAAGTCGTGCAGGAGATATCGATCATTGATAGAGGAGGAGGTCGAAGGACCGTTGATCTGGTCTTGGTTGAAAAGTGTCAAAGTCCCGAAGAGGACTAGGGCCGTTGATTTAGGGAGGACAGGTGTCAAAAGATCAGACACTCCGGAGGGATTCACTCCAGATATTTTTGTTTGTGGAGAGTGGATATAGACCGTTGATCGGAGTAGACGTGTGGCAACGGATCCTGGAATCTAGAGAAATATTTTTGAGAGCTTCAATTGAGATTTGAGACTCCCAAAGTCTGAAGATTCGGAGAGCCGAAGTAAATCTCAACCGTCCAATCATCTGAGGTAGATCTTAGTTGTAAGATCATCCAAAGTAAATCTCAAGTGTCGGATCGTCCGAGGTGAATATGGACCGTCAGATCCAGAAGAGACGTGGCGTAGATCTGAGGATTCTGGGTAAAGTCTCTAAGTAATTCATAGCCATCGGATCAAGAGGACAGGTGGCATAAATCTGTAGATTTCGGGTAAATATCTGAAGCAATCCTCAACCATCTAATTCAAGTGGACACATGGCAGGAATCCACTTACTTCGAGGGGAAGTAAAGTTTGAGATTTGAGATCTCAGAAGTCCGGAGACTCGAAGGAAATCTCGATCGTTGATCAAGAAAAGGGTCGCAAGACCATTGATCTAGTTGAAAGGTAAAACCTCTGAATTAGAGGTAGAGTCGTTGATTGAGAAGGATAGGTGTCCACAAATCGTCGACTCCAGAATATTGACATACAGCAGAAAGCAAAGTTTGAGACTTGAGAATTCTGAAGTCCAGAATTCTGAAACAAATCACAGTCATTGATTTGAAAGAGGTCAGATTTGATCCGTAGCTTTGAAAGGGATAGATCTAAGTCGTCAGTTCCAAGGCACTGTCAAGATCATGAGATCAATGGTCCTGTAGCATTGCAGGGATCAGATATGTGCGAACTTTAAAAGTTGAAGGCGGGCCGCAATCCAAACCACGGTTTTGAAGAAAGGACACGTGGAGGCTCGAGGACATTTGCAAGTCGAAAGGTAGTTTGGTTTCAAACCTCCTTTAGTCATTCCCACAATTATGTGTTTGTGTGAGGTTATCGCCCAAGGTCACCTCAAGGAGGGGCTGATCAGAAAAGGGGCTAGCGCCCAAACTCAGAGATTATGCAAGCGCGAAGGGAGGGTCGCGGGTACCATTAGACATGCACCAGAAAGTCAAAAGGGTTTGTGTTTTATTACAGAACGAGACCATCAAGGTCTCAGAGAGTCTTTTGGATCCATAATTGGAGATCCTTGACCAGGAGGTCGGGATGGTTCCCCGACTTTCCAAATTAGAAACCATGGATGGAGAATCTATCTTTAAGAAAAGTGAAAAATTTGTATGCCCCGTCGTGGGTGTGTTATAGTATTTTACTTAGCAGAGTAAGAGATCCCTCTCATGGAATCATATTTTGTATCTAGGGTGTCCCATTGTGAAAGCATAGGAGAAATTGTGCCTACAGTTGGGTAGAGAGTGGCACACCCTTCAGCAATTTCCAGCAAATTTCCAAAACAATTCCATGAGTGTTTCAGTGTATTGTGTTACCATGATAGGCTCATGAAATCCTTAGAATTTGGTAAGTTAGTTATTTGCATAAATTGGGATTGTTACTCTAACTATTTGATTGGTTGGGAAAATTCAAATTTAGAATCAGAAATATGCAGTTATATACGAATCCAACTGATGGTTTTTCTTGTTTTATTTTGAGAGGGAATTCATTCACGACTGTGTTTTGTTTACAATGTAAACCAGTGCAAAGCCTAGTTCTCTTATAGTATTTATTTCCTTTATATCCCTCTATCTGGACCAATTTCCCTTTATATTGTAGGGCACTTAACTCTAGTGATTCCTTAACTAGCGCAAACCACCCCATTGGAGATTTCAGGGTCGAATCCAATTCAAAGGTGAAGTTATATTTAAATCTGTGATTTCATGGTGAAGAGTCAATCTTAGGAGTTCAAACGGGCGGGATTAACCATGAAGTCCCTATAAACCCATGAGAAATAGTGGCCATTGGATTGGAAGATGGTTGAAGTCCAACCATCGATCATATCGGTCAGCTTGGATATCGGATGTCGTACATCGGGAGATCCTTTGTGGAAGAAAACAAGAAAATTTATAACATGTTGATTCCAAGAACAAGGTTCTGGTCATTGGTTCCAACCCTAACACCTTTTGTTGGGTTATTGAGAGGTGGGGTGAATCAATAATAGATCAATTTAATCCTTTTTAACCATATAATCCAAGTGTTATATCAATGTATAATTATCATCCAATAAATGCAAAGTAAATAAGCAATGGACAAATGAACAATCATACACATGCACAGTACACAAGTGTTATACATGGAAACCCAAAGCGAGAGAAAACCACAGAATGTTTTTTCTTATATGTCTTGAAGAATTACATTCATTGGAAGCACCAACTTCCTTTGTTTTCCAGCTGCAACTGAAAGGAGGCTCCAACCCCCTAGTTTCTCAGGCTACAACCTGAGGGAAGCTCCAACTCCCCAATTCTATGGATACAACTAGAAGGAGGCTACAACCCCCTAAGTTTTTCGGATACAATTGGAAAGTGGCTACAACCACCTATCATTTCCCCGTCCAACCACCCTGACGTAGAGGTAGAACTATGAAACCACTGTCACACTATCACTGTGAGATATACCATTGTACAACTGTATCAACCTGTACCACTAACCTGCATCCAACCTGTATAACTGTCCTGTAATCAATTTGTACCTAAAATTAACATGTATCAAAAAAAATACAACATGTATGTGACCTGTAGTGTTGTAGCATGCATATGTGCGCGCCCTATTTGTTATGCATCCCACGTATGTATGCGACCAAACTGTTATGCAGCCTGTGTATGCCTTCTGAAAACTAGGGTTTCTTTCTCTTGAAAACTTCTGACCCTCTGTAAACTTTTCACATAGATCTGCAACTTCTCACTATATCCAGACTGTAATTGTACCCTATGCTTGCATCTTCATACATAACCTTTACTCAAATCATATATATCTCTCTCGAGTCATGTTCCATATAGGTGTGTGTAATCATGAACAATTATAATAACCCTCACATGATCTAGTCATCAAACTCTTTATGATATTCAGCCTCTCAATACATCAACCACTTCAAATATACAAGCTCTCAACCATGTACCCCAAAAACCCTTATCCATATGCCAAGAAATACAAGATGTGCCTCAACAAGAAGTATCAATGATAAATATACCAGCACTGTATTTTTGTAGATCTGACTTATACAAAATATCCCATGCAGCCACTAGTCTCTCTAGGGAGAATTCTCAAATTTCCATAACCATTTCTCATGCATACATCAAAATACAACTATTCATAGAAAAAAGACATACCTTTTGAACCAATGGATAGATCTTATGTATCTGAGCACTGTAGACCTTCCTGGGAGCTTGATCTCAAAATCTAGAACCTTTGCATCTTCATCTCTTCAATTTTCCATGAATTTACCAACATGTACGCACCCTGATACATTGCTAGCCCGCGTACATACGCACCCTAATACAATTTCAACCCATGTACGCCTCAGTATGTACGCACCCTAATACACTGTCATCTTGCGTACGCCTCAAAAACTAGGGTTTTTTAGTATTCGTTGTAATTATGAAACTTTCATTGTCAACCCTTCGTACTACCTCAGACTTTCACAACTTTAGATGTATCAATGAGTACTTTCAATAAGCCTTACACAACAAAAGATATTCAATGTGTTCAAGTGTGATTAAATGAGAGAGATTTGCCTCTTATTTATACTTTCATGTAGCATTACACTTTCCTTATTTTTAGGGAGTTCTCCATTTACTTTATTATTTAAATAATTTCTTTTGCAAACACTTTGAATTTTTGGGGCTTCTATATGACACATGAGGGTCCTCCAACTTCACATGGACATAAATCTCTAACCATGAGGAGTTATGTGATGTTCCACATACCATCAGAAATGGTATGACAAGCACTATCTTATAAGATAGTTTCACTGACAAATTAACTGGCCTTCATCTCATTATTCCACAATTAAGCATGGGTTTTCTAACCATACTTATAGGATAACTTAATCTGCAAAGTGTCTTCCCATGAGGGATTTCACCATAAGGGTACCACTTTGGAGTTCATCCATTTGTACTTCTTATCAACTATGACAAGACAATAATGATTCATCTTTACATCAAACAAATTTGGCTCCATTACCCAAACCTTTGTGCTACCGTAATTTTCTATCGGACTTTCTTCAAGGGTTGACATCAATGACAACCAACCTTAATCAACAATCTCCCCCTTTGGCATTCATGGAAACACTCTGATGCAATACTGAACTCATGTCATGAAATACTGAAGTCATATCACTCATGCTCCCCATGTAACCATGCCTCTATCCTCTACATCTTTCTGACCATTTCTCCCCCTAGAATCGTGCCTCTATCCTCTGCATCTGATAAATATCTCCCCTTTTTTCATCAATGGAAAAGGTATCTTTCCATCCGGAGTTGCTTCCCCTAACTGAATTGTCCTCTTTATGGTGCTTCCTCATGTACATCTAAGACATATAAGATAAGCATTCAAAAGCATTCATTTTGGAGTAGAAATAAATCTGAGTCTCTGGCGAAGATACTCAAAGGCTTCCCGTGGAAGTGGTTTTGTAAATATGTCTACCACTTGTTCTTTTGTGCCCATATACTCAACTCTGATGTTCTTTTCTGCAACTTGTTCCCGTAGAAAGTGATACTTGATTGGAATGTGCTTCGTCTTGGAGTGCAACACCAGGTTATTTGAGATACTAATGGCACTTGGATTATCACAATAGATTGGAATGGGCTCATCATACTCAACTTGTATATCTGTCAGAGTTTGTTTCATCCAAAGAACCTGTGTACAACATGTTGTTGTTGCAATGTACTTTTCCCCTGTTGTAGATAAAGATATTGATGATTGTTTCTTGCTTATCCATGATACTAAACACTCACCCAAGTAGAACGTTGCTCCATTGGTGCTTCATCAATCATCAATACAACCTTCCCAATATACATCTATGTAGGCAATAACTGATAGATCCTTTCCTTTTGGATACCATAATCCAAACTCTTTTGTTCCTTTGAGATATCTGAAAATCCTCTTCACTGCTAATACATTTGATTCCTTTGGTGTTGCTTGAAATCATGCCACTTGTCCAATTGCCTGCATTACATCTATTTTGGATATTGTCATATATAGTAGGCTACCAATCATTGCCATGTATTTCCTCTGATCTATAGACTTTGAATCATCATATTTTCTCAACTTGCAACTGGTTTGCATGGGAGTGATAATTGGTTTGCAATCTTCCATTCTTAACCTCTTTAGCATTTCTCTTATATACTTGGTTTGAGAAATAAAAATTCATTGTTTTATTTCACGTATCCGAAGTCCTAGAAAGAAGGATAGTTCTCCAAGTAATGACATTTCAAATTCATTATGCATATCCTTTGCAAATTTCTGGCTTAACCTGTCATCATCACTACCAAAAATAATATCATCAACATCAACTTCAATTAATAAAATACTATCTTGACTTACCTTGATGTAGAGGTTGTTGTCTACACTTCCTTTTCTAAACCCTGTCTGTTGTAGATATTTATCCAGTCTAGAGTACCATGCTCTAGGAGCCTGTTTTATACCATACAAGGCCTTCTTTAATTTACACACATAATATGTGTTCTCTGACAACTGAAATCCTTCTGGTTGTTCAATGAATACTTCTTCTTCAAGTTCCCCATTCATAAAATTTGATTTTGCATCCATCTGATACACTTTAATATTTTTGGAGCATGCATAAGCTAAAATCAATCAGATTGCTTCCATTTTGGCAACTGGGGCAAATGTCTCTTCAAATTCGATTGCTTCAACCTGTGCATATCCTTTACATACCAATATAGCTTTGTTCCTTGTAACATGTCCATATTCATTCAATGCATTCATGTATACCCACTTTGTGTCAATCATATTCTTATCCTTTGGTCTTGGAACCAATTCCCAAGTGTCATTTTTCTCTATTTGATCCAATTCTTCATCCATGGCCTTATTCCAAAATTCATCCTTGTTGGCCTCTTCAAAACAGGTTGGTTCAATCATAGATGAGAGTGCTAGGTGTGTTTGTTCTGGTGAACGGATTCTTCTTCTAGTGTCAACTCTTTCATCTTTGTTTCCGATAATCTGATCTGAAGGATTATTCTTATGTACTCGTCTGCAAGGTTTCTTTGGAGGCACTTGCTGAAATTTCTCTTCTTCTTATGTCAGATCCTCTTCCGCTTCTACTTCTTTTTCATCTTCTGCTTCTTCTTCATAAAGTTGTTCCATTGATTCATTTTATTCTTCCTTTAATTCTAGTCTACCTATTTCATCAATTGTTACGTTGATGTTTTCCACAATTTTGTTCAATCTCAGGTTGTAACACTTGTATGCTTTCCTTGTACTTGAGTAACCAACAAGTACTCATTTTTCCACGCAAGAGTCAAACTTTCCCATTCTGCCATCTTCTCTTTTGATGTAGTATTTTCTTCCAAAAACTCTAAAGTGATTCACATTTGTTGGTCTTCCATTCCATAGCTCGTAGGGAGTTTTGTCAATGTTGTCTCTGAGCATTACTCTGTTTTGAATGTGAACTGTTGTATGCACTGCCTGTGTCCAAAAAATATCTATCAATTTGGAATCCATCAGCATTGTTCGAGCCATTTCCTATACTGTCTTGTTCTTTCTTTCAACAACTCCATTCTGTTGAGGTGTCCTAGCAACGGAGAATTTCCTTTTTATCCCATGATTGTTGCAGTACTCCATAAATTCCTTTGAAGTGAACTCTCCTCCATTATCAGATCTCAAGCATTTGATTTTTTAATCCATTTCATTTTCAACCATTTCCTTTTAGATCTTGAAGCTTTCAAAAGCTTTTGACTTATTCTTGAGAAAGAAAACTACAGTCATTCTTGTATAATCATCAACTAATAACATAAAGTATTTCTCACCTTTTAAACCCTTTGTTGTAGTTGGTACAACTAGATCAGTATGCACAATTTCCAGTGTTCTTGTTGTTGAATATTCCTTTGATTTGAACCTGGTCTTTGTTTGCTTTCCTTGTTGACAATGCTTGCATAAAGTGTTGGTTGGTTTCGTGATCTGGGGAATTTCTCTGACTGCTTCTCTTTTGTTGACTTTGACAAGGTTATCAAAATATATGTGACCCATTCTTTTGTTCCATATCCAAGTTTCATCTTCCTTCCTATACAACACTTTTCATTTCCAATTTCACTTAACACATATATGTTGCTTGAAGTTCTCGCAGCTGTAGCAATCAATTTTCCTGAACCTTATTTTTTATCTCGCACTTTTGTGAATCGAAAGTAACTTTATGAACTTGGTCACACATTTGACTCACACTTAGAATATTATGTTTCATATCTTCTACTAATAGAACATTTTATGCCTTTGTATTCTTGTTCCCAATTATGACTGTGCCTTTTCCAATTATTTTAGTTGAATCATGTTTTCCGAAGGAGATTGGTCCATCTCTTTCCTTTCTTAATGTAAGAAACCTATCTCTATCACCTATCGTGTGTTTTGAACAACCATTGTCAACATACCAACCAAGTTTCTTCTTCTTAGCTTGTAGAGCGAGTGTCCATTCTTTATTGTTGTATTGATTCGGCTTTCTTATCCATGTCCTTTTTTGAGGTTCCTGTCTGTGATTGTTGTTGTTCTATTGTGGTTCTCTAGGAGGGATTGTCATTCTGCAATATTTGGCCATGTGTCCAAAAATTTTACACTTGTATCATTCCACTTCAGTGCTCAAAGATTCAAACATGTTGTAACTTATTCTCTTTGTTTCACTAGGCCTTCTTGGATAACCCTTTTGTGTATGACTTTCAAAGTTGTTTATGTTCTTGTTTTTAGATCTGCAATTCACAGCTTTATGTCCAAAATTATTACATGCATAACATAAACCAAAAAAGATAGTTTGATACTTGGGAGTTGAATATATTCTGAAAGGAGGTGCTCTTGTGAATCCTTCTTCTTCCTGAGACCTATATGTTTTTGTCAGTCGTTGACTCTGAAATATGAATCTTCTCGGTGGAGGAGTGTCCCTGTAATTTTCTTTGTAGACCTTCCTATCCCCTTTTATTGTTTCGGCATAGCTTTTTGGATATGTTTCTTGTTCTTTTGTTTTGGATATTGATCCCTTTTCTGTCTTATTGTATCCAAGTCCAGACTTGTCATGATTAGGCCTTTGACTGTTGATAATGTCATTCAAAACTTTTGAGTTGTTCTACATATTTTTCTTTTGAAGATCATTTCTTAATGTGACAATCTATGCTTCCAAATTTTCAATGATCATGTCTCTTCCTTCTAGTTGTTATTTGAGTGCTTCTTCAATTCTTTTATCTTCTTTAATTTGAACCTTCAAATTTGTGATCATTTGTTCAAATTCCCAAGTCTCTTCTTTCTTGTCTAGTTCCGCTTGTAGCTTCTTGTTTTTCCTCTTTTCTCTTCTGATAACTTCTATGGCACTCAAAAATTGTCAAATTTTGCCTCTTCAATTTCTTCTTTGACTTCTTCATATTCTTCTTTGGCTTCTTCATATTCTTCTTCAGAGTCTTCTTTATCAGAGTCTTATACTGCCAAGAATAGAACTCTTTATGTCTCACTGTCATTTACTTCATCTTCATCCGATGATGAGATGTCTTCTTTGGTGCATAAGTTTTTCTTGAAAACTTTCTTTGTGGTTCTTTTTCCTTTATATGTTTGTTTTCCTTCATCATTTATCTTTTACTTATGACATTTGTTAGAAAAATGACCAATACCATCACAATTAAAACAAATTAAAGGAATAATACATTTATACTTGTCGTTGGTTCCCTTGTTCAATCTTTTGACAAATTTGGCCACTTATTCATCATCTTTTGAGACGTCACTATTGTTGTTATGTTCTATTTCTTGTTGCTTTCCCTTTGGCTTTGATATTTTGGATGCTTTGAAGGTTTATTCTTTTACATCTGGATCTTTCTGTTCAGTTCTCATTTCATATGCTATGAAGATTCCATGTATTTCGTCCATGCTTATTGAGTTTAGATCTGCTCTTTCTTCTAGTGATGATATCTTAAGGTCAAATCTCATAGGAAGAGATCTTAGTACCTTTTGAACAATTACAGATTCTTTGATTTCTTCTCCCAATCCCATGATTGCATTTATTGTTTCATGGATTCGTAAGAAGTAAGATGTAATATTGTCATCTTCCTTCATCTTTAGTTGTTCAAACTAACCTCTGTAATTTTGAATCTTTTTTGCTTTGACTTTTGAATCTCCTTCATAAATATTTCGAAGTTTTTCCCAAATCTCTTTAGCGGATTTACAATGTGCAACTTTGGTGAACATTGTTTCACCAAGACTATTCAGAAGTGAATTTGTGGCTTTGGAATTATTCTAACCGAGTTTCACTGCTTTGTCATTTGTTGGAGGAACTGTTGGTACTGTGTATCCATCTACAATTGATTGCCAAATTTCAAATCCCTGTGCTCGTATATATGTCTTCATCCTTATGCTCAAAAATGCATATTTTTTTCCATCAAATTGTGGTATTCCATTTGTATACACGTTGTTTCTCTCCATGATCTACCTTTCAGTGGTTAAATTGATTTCTAAAGGAACCTGCTCTGATACCAATTATTGGGTTACTGAGAAGGGGGGTGAATCAGTAATAGAGCAATTTAATCCTTGTTAACCATATAATCCAAGTGTTATATCAATGTAGCATTATCATCCAATAACTATAGACTAAATAATCAATGAACAAATGAACAATCATACACATACACAATACACCAGTGTTATACGTGGAAACCCAAAGCGTGAGAAAACCACGGAATGATTTTTCGTATATGTCTTGATTGGAAGCACCAACTTCCTTTGTTTTCTAGCTACAATTGGAAGGAGGCTCCAACCCCCTAGTTTCTCAGGCTACAACCTGAGGGAAGCTCCAACTCCCCAATTCTCTGGCTACAACCAGAAGGAGGCTGCAACCCCCTTAAGTTTTTCGGCTACAACTGGAAGGTGGCTACAACCACCTATCCTTGCCCCGTCTAACCGCCCTAATGTAGAGGTAGAATGATGAAACCACTATCACACTATCACTGTGAGATATACCATTGTACAACGATATCAACCCGTACCACTGACCTGCATCCAACCTGTACAACTGCCCTATAATCAATCTGTACCTAAACTTAATATGTATCAAAAAAATACAACAGGTATGAGACATGTATTAATGCAACATGCGTATGTATGTACCCTATCTGTTATGCATCTTGAGTATGTACGTAACCAAACTGTTATGCAGCTTGTGTATGCCTTATGAAAACTAGGGTTTTCTTTCTCTTGAAAACTTCTAACCCTCTGTAACCTTTTCACATAGATATGAAACTTGTCATTATGTCCAGACTGTAATTGTACCATGTGTTTGCATCTTAATACATAACCTTTACCCAAAGCATATATATATATCTCTATTCATGTGCCATATAGGTGTGTGTAATCATGAACAATTATAATAACCCTCACATGATCTAGTCATCAAACCCTTTCTAATATTCAGTGTCTCAATACATCAACCACTTCACAAATACAAGCTCTCAACCATGTACCACAAAAAGCCTTAGCCATATTCCAAGAAATACAAGATGTGCCTCAACAAGAAGTATTAATGATAAATATACCAGCATTGTATTTCTGTAGATATTACTTATACAGAAGATCCCATGCAGACACTAGTCTCTCTAGGGAGAATTCTCAAATATCCATAACCATTTCTCATGCATACATCAAAATCCAACTATTCATAGAAATAAGACATACCTTTTGAACCAATGGATAGATATGATGTATCTGAGCACTATAGACCTTCTTGGGAGCTTGATCTCAGAATCTAGAACCTTTCAATCTTCATCTCTTCAAGTTTCCATGACTTTACCAACATGTACGCACCATAATACACTGTCAGCTCACGTACGTACGCACCCTAATAAAATGTCATCCTGTGTACGCCTTAGTATGTACGCACCCTAATACACTGTCAGCCCCTCTACGCCTCAGAAAATAGGGTTTTTAGTATTCGTTGTAATT
Organism: Picea engelmannii; assembly: GCA_009831015.1. NCBI lineage: Eukaryota > Viridiplantae > Streptophyta > Pinopsida > Pinales > Pinaceae > Picea > Picea engelmannii. The sequence goes on along the minus strand of ML776782.1, from coordinate 643,295 downwards.
CTGAAACTTTCACCGTCAACCCTTCGTGCTACCTCAGACTTTCGCAACTTCAGATGTATCAGTGAATACTTGCAATAATCCTTACACAACAAAATATATTCAATGTATTCAAGTGTGATTAAATGAGAGATCTTTGCCTCTTATTTATACTTTCATGTAGCATTACACTTTCCTTATTTTTAGGGAGCTATCCATTTACTTTATTATTTAAATAATTTCTTTTTCAAACACTTTGACTTTTTGGGGCTTCTAGATGACTCATGAGGGTCCTCCAACTTCACATGGCCATACCTCTTTAACCATGAGGAGTTATGTGACGTTCCACATACCACCGGAAATGGCATGACAAGAACTATCCATATAGCATAGTTTCACTGACCTTCATCTCATTATTCCACAATTAAGCATGGGTTCTCTAACCATACTTCTAGGATAACTTAATCCGCAAAGTGTCTTCCCGTGAGGGCTTTCACCATAACGGGACCACTTTCGAGTTCATCCATTTGTAATTCTTATCAACTATGAAAAGACAATAATGAGTCATCTTTACATCGAACAAATTTGGGTCCATTACCCAAACCTTTGTGCTACCGGAATTTGCTACCATACTTTCTTCAAGGGTTGAAATCAATGACAACCAACCTTAATCAACACCTTCCACGGGTAAAAGCCTAAACCATTGGACAGGCCTTTTAATTGTATTCATTGATTAGGGTAGATTGTTGGATTTACCATCGTTGATTTGTATGTGAAGCTCAGGAGAGAGATAGAGTCGAGGCTACGGGGATAACACTTGTCATATTCCAAGTCCCAAAGGGAGTAGTCGTGGGGCTTATTACATCATCCTGACATATTGTGGCATCGGATGTGTGGGCATATTACACTCACGCAATCACAAAGACTTTCCAGGGTCCGAGACTTTCTTCAAAAAGAGTTGTTGATCTGTTGATTGGTGCGTTAAATATATTTCACCTCATCCCTTCATTCCCTACCACGTTAGGGTTGTAGGAAGAACTATGAAAACTATTGGATCTAGGCATGTGATATCTCAACCCTAGATATCGTAGATTTGTGACCTCGAAAATTAACATGGTAATTCATCCCTTAATCATGATATTATCCTAATTAACCATCTCGTAACCCTTGTATGTCGGGATTCAGAGTTTTTGTGGTAACATTGTGTCAAGAAAGTCTTGATATCCAACAACGGGCGCTGACGTGTCTCTCTATGAATGTCCCATGTGTTGTGACATGAGAGGGCCACATGTCATATGGTGGTGATGCCACGTATCCTGTCAATTTTCCATATTTAGATGGAGGTCCAGATGGAAACTCATTGCCACGTGTCAAATAGTATGAGTGCCATGTGTCATGACAAATCATATTGTGCCATGATGTGTCACATCATGGGCATGCCATGTAGATTATGCATGTCACTGACAGGCCACGTTGGATGCAGAGGCTTGGATTTGGTGTCTTAGGGCTCGACCATTAGATTTGTATATCATGAGATCCTGACTATCGATTTCATAAGGGGGCTCTAGTACCTTGGAGTCTCAAGGTCCTATGTGTGATGTATTATCGACCCTTGATATGGATCATGTATCAAATCAGGATCATTGATCTCCCCTACAACTAAATTGAACTCTCATCATGGGAATCCTTGGAACTTGGAGCACTTTGGAGCCTCGTCCTCCACATGTTTCTTTTTTTGTGGGCCTATTATGTCAACCTAACGTATATCTACATCACGATATCAAGAGGCTTCATACTTCTTATCATACGAAACTCGCAGAGGGGCGGAAATCCTCCACAATGATGGTCGTCGATATGTTGAGTGATAATCGAAACTTAACCATTCAACCCTTCAAGTTGTTACCCAGACAGAATTCAAAGCAGAACCACGCCCTCAATTCCATTGGGCCATGTGTATCGGACCCCCATATGTCGAGATCTCAAACATAACCTAGCGCCAATATAAGGAAATAACCAAGAGGTGATACCCGAGATGAATTTAGACGATGTAGCCAAACCAATGCGCGATGGAAAAGTGTCAGCATCTTGTTGGGTGAACTCTAAGTATGATGATAACATGTACACCTTGTCATTCCACATGGGAGATCCATGTGTCACGTGGTGATCATGCCACGTGTCAAGATAAAATTGGTGTAATGAGAATATGGTCCGTGGAGAAAATTAGTGCCACATGTCATGAGGTGACAGTGGCCACGTGTTGTTCCATGGTTAAGACAGGTGGCAATATATGATAGGTTCATGTGTCCTAAGAACCAGCTCATGTCATATCGGGCCACTTGGGATATATGATTAGTGAAAGGGCCAAGGTTTCGAGAGCCCGAGACCTAATATTCTGAGGTCCCACGGTCCCGAAGACCCGACGGACAGGTGTCATTGTCTAGAAAAAGTGGATCTCGGGAGGATATGGATTTTTGTGTTAAGCATGGAAAAGGCAGAAGGTCGATATGTCGAGGGAGCAATGATCAGGTGGCAAGAACCATGGCAATGAACAATCAATAACCATTCCTTCCAGGTAGGACATGCCAGTGCCACGTCGGATGGGAACAATGACATGGAGTCACGTGGAAGTACGGAATCATTTGGCCATTAAAGGTCATGAAACTTCAAAGGGACATAACGTTTGATCCATAATTATGTTTTGAGAAAACTTGCAGTCATTGGAAATATCTCAGTGAAAAGAAGACGATGGTATCATTTTTAAAGGGATTTGAGGAAGTCTAGTAAAAGTGAAAATTTAATACCCCATCCCTTAAAAGGGAACTTAATGGGTTGGGTGTCTTACAATAACCACAATTTTTTTCTATAAATGGGCCATTGATTTCATGGAGTGTAAACCTCCCTCTTTCAGTAGTCATAAGTACATCATTGTGACTATCAATTATTTTACAATTTGGGTTGAGGCCATGCCAACATTCAATAACATTTTTGATACCACAACTCATTTATTTTTCAACCACATTATCACTCAGTTCTGTGTCCCAAAAGAATTGGTCTCTAACCTTGGCTAACACTTTGAATATAAAACTCGGCACAAGATAGATTCATTGTTAATTTTTTAGCACCAATAATTATCCTCATACTATATAGTACAGTGGAATGGCCAAGTTGAGGCTATCAATAAAATCCTTAAAACCATGCTCCAATAGATGGTGGATAAGCACAAGACCAACGGGTACCACATGTTATTTCCATCCCTATAGGCCTATAGGAAATTTTCTAAAACTACCACTAGGTTCACACCTTTTCATCTCATCCATGGTGAGGAGGAAATCTTATTGATTGAAAGATAAATCCCCTCCCTTCATTTAATTGTTGAACTACTCCCTAGTACCACTCTTTTAGAGTAGAGAATACTAAATTTAGAGCGTTGTAATGAATACTATTGTATTTCCTTGTGTTATACATTTATTTTCCACCTGATCACTTGATGGGCATCCTCTAGGGGTCAGTAGTCTAAAATATTGAATTATACCACTTTTCCCTGAGTTTACGGTACCTTTTTTGGCCTGGTCGTTGGTTTCCCATTTACATCCTATGACCAGAAAAGTGTTGGTCGCTCCTTGTATTCATTCAAGGAGAAATTGCTCACTCCCTGCCAGTTATTTAGGGAGTGATTGAACTGTTACTCCCTTTTTAGGAGTGGTTTCGGGAGATGATATTAAATCATGATTTATTAGGGTAGACTTCGAGAATATTTTCATCTTGGGCATGGGAATCCTATCCAATTCAACCATTTGATATTATCCCTAATATCCTATATAACAAGGGGTCTCTCATGGGAAAAAGGGGGGAGGAAAAGAGAAAGAAAACTTATTTTGGTGCATTGATTATTGAGCTTGGGAAAGGGACTTGGGAAAGGACTACAACATCATCTTCCTTGATTATCTGAGCTACTAGGAGAAAAGGGGATATTCATGAACGCAGATAACCAGCAGAGTGCAGGGATAACCTTCGATCATCGGGTAAGCCTTTCACTACACCAAGTACTTTTCATGTATGAATTAGATCTAGGAAAATATGTCGTTTAAACCTCTATATTTTATACATTTATTTTTCACATGATCACTTAATGGGCATCATCTAGAGGTTAGTAGTCTGAAACACTAAATTATACCACTTTTCCCTGATTTTACAGTACCTTTTTGGTCTGGTCGTTGGTTACCCATTTACATCCTGTGACCAGAAAGTGTTGGTTCCTCCTTATCTTCCTTCAAGGAGCAATCGATTTCTCCCTTCCAGTTATTTAGGGCGCGATCAGACCATTATTCCCTTTTTAGGAGTCGTTTCGGGAGATGAGATTAAATCCTGATTTCTTGGGGTTCGACCTCGAGAATATTTTCATCTTGGGAATGGGAATCCTACCTAATTCAACCATTTGATCTTATCTCTAATATCCTATATAATGAGGGGTATCTCATGGGAAAAATGGGGGAGGAAAAGAGAAAGAAAACTTATTTTGGCGGATTGATTACTGAGCTTGGGTAAGGGACTTGGGAAACGATTGCAACATCAACTTCCTTGATTATCTAAGCTACTAGGAGAAAAAGAGATATTCGTGAAAGTGGAAAGCCTGGAGCGTGCAAGGACAACCTTCGATCATCAGGTAAGCCTTTCACTACAACAAGTACTTTTCATGTATGAATTAGATCTAGGAAAATATGTTGTTTACACCTCTATTATGTCTTAGGTCTAGGAAGAGCCTAAGAGAAGTTTATCTCCTGTAGGGTGAAAATATCCTACAACATATCAGAGACCATATTGGGGAACTAATTAGTTTCTTCCTCATTTTTTTTTTAAATCCATATTCTCAAATCCTTTCTTGTTTTCAAGCCGATTTTTGTTTTCATTTTGTTTATTACTCTTATTCGAGGTTATCTAACAAATATTAGCCTCGGATCTGAAAAATCTACTTTAGATCTATTTTTTTCCGCATCCTATTGTCATGGTCACGGGTTATCTATGTCCAAAAAGAAACCAAAACATTTTGGTCGCGAGTGTATGCATTATAGAGAGTGGTCGATACCTTTTGTTTGCAATATGTCGCATTGTCAGGAGCGACCACCCTGAAAATTACACTGTAGGAATGACAAGACCTTTCTAGTATCCTCTAGACCTATACAAGTATTGACTAGGACTTTGTGGTTTCCCTCTTCTCATTAATACGGTGCAACCAGGCTCTAACGACCATTTTTGAAGGGGCGTCCTTCAAAAAATCCCATATATGTGTTTGTTCTTTCTCCCAGTCCTCCAGATCTATCTCAAATATGTCCTAGCAGTTATTGCTTCAAAAAATTTCAAATTCATTTTGAATTTTTTTCTTGTGTGTCATTTCGTTGATTTTATTAAAAACACTTTTTATTTTTGTGGGTGCAGTCTAAACTATCTAGACTCGTTCCTTTGAAATTTAAAGTGTTGATGACATCTTTGTAAGAGAGTTTCTTTTGTTTTTAAAAATGTGTTGGGTGTTCCTTTAGATTTTATTTCATTGTTTAAACAAAACCAACTCTCTCGATTTGCATCTCATTTTTTAGTGTGTTATCACTGTAAAATTTTCTTTTGAGACCTAGCCTCGAAACTTACCAAGAGGCTAAGCTAGTATGGAGAAACGTCGGACTGGTGGATGAAGCCACATCCGGCAGACAAGGCTAAATATAGCGGAAAGGTGAAGTAGATGGGGCCCGACAGGTCGTGATCGTGAGTGTTTCCAAATCAATTGTCGAAGGAAACATCGGGCGGAGATGTAGCGCATCGGTTAATATCATGGAGGTGAGCCGATAAGAATACCTCGGTTTTGTTCCAAAGGTACGTGGTGCCACCAAATTCATATCGGGGGGGGGAAGCGGGTAAGCCTAAAACCACCCCAATCCACCCTGATGTCATGTGTCAAAAAATCATTTGATATATGTCAAATCTGAGGATCACATGCGGAAAGGGACAGCCGGTCAAATCACTTCATGTCAAGTTTGAGTACTTTTCGTCCATGTGATGCCAGGTGAGCGTCGTCAGATAACCGATAAGAGGGATCATCATTCAGAATAGATTGGCAGGTCGTCGTACATGTAAGTAATTTTGTCATTAATTCATGATTGGAACTCTATGACTACCATCTTTCAAAATATGGATGACATTACTCTGTTTTGGGCAATCGACGCTTCATTCCTAAATGGGGTAATTACAAACTAGATCAACTTCCTAATTTTTGTATAATTAAGGGAGATAAGCTTGTGTTTTTTGCAAAATCAGGAAAAATGGATAAAGAAGACCTAGTGGCCTCCAACGAACTAGAATTTTCAACTAATATGACAGATTCATCATTGAAGAAAAAAGAGAAGTTGGTTGCCTGGGTATTACCAACAAAATTTCATACAAAGCCTGCAGAAGAGCCGGAAGCAGACAAAGAGGTCATATTAAATCCCATAATGAAGTATTTAATCATCAATGGATACGCCAATGAGCATCACACACGAGCTGTCAAGAGGAAAAGGAGCAAGAGACAGAAGATAGAGGTTAAAGTTGAGGTAATTGAGAGCGTTGGAGAAAACCAACCGGCGTGACTTGACACTTTAAAGGAAGAACTCGCTAATCTGAAATAGTTCTCAGACTAAATTGAGTATGTTTTAGAGAATTTTGTAATGATATAGACATATGGTGGTCAAAGGGAAAATCTCAAATATGTCATTTTTGTCTATAATGTTCCCTATAAAATAGGAGTATAGTTGCTACACGTTACTCATTTTTTGTAACTGATGTCTATTTTTAGAACTGTAGGGAATTTGATTCATTTTGAATATCGGATGTAATCTCCATATATATATTATTCCAAAGATAAATGAAAAGAGGACTGAGCGGAGAGGGGCCTTCCCTTGTAGCAGGAGGACTTTGTAATTTCCTGGAGTTAAATTGAATATGCAATGCAGAAGCGTTTTGAACTCTTTATGAAAAGATTCTAATGGTTGTGATATGAGTTATGCTTTCTCTCATAGTGTGTATTTCTCGTGTCTTTAAAATTCCATTTGCATATTCTTTTGTTTAAATTAGAGAGTCAAAGGTCTGGAATTCATATGATGATGCTCTCAACTTAAGCAATTTAAAACTATGTGATTATCTTCCTAGCTAATTCAAAATTCATTTAAATAATGCTCTGATGCGATTAATTGTTTTTCCTTTTTCCTCTTCCACCCTGAAAATTTTGCTTTTACAACTCAAATTCATTGCCTCATTTATCCTTTTTCCTCTGGATAGTTCCAATGGCCTTCTATTGTTTATTTATTTTTGACTCCATAGCCCTAAGTTTCCCTCCCCTTCCTTGCCAACAACTTTATAAAAAAACCCAAAACAAGCCAAATCTAGCCACTGATTGCCAAAGAAACACCTAGTGACACAAGAGAGCCCTCTTTGAATTGAGCAGGCTAGTTCCCATCTCTATAGTAGGTTGAAACATTTACCTCTGTCGTTTATTTGTTGAATCAGACAAAATTTACAGAGTGCTAACATTATGGCGCCGCTTCCGGGGAGCGAAGGTGAAATCTTCCCTAGGAGAAACAACAAAGTTCAGATCTGAGTACTGATGGTGAAGAGTATTCACACGCAGAAAGGTTGTACATCATTCACCTGGAGACTCCATTTTTAAGAATCTAGAATTCAGAATTTTAATGATGACTCCACTGCCCAAACACTAGTAGCCTGAAGATTTTATTGGTGACTCCACTCAAGCTTCAATTGCAATTCAAAGATTCCACTGGTAGAAGAATCTGGAAATTTAAATTTTACTCGCGACTCCACTCTCAATGAAGAATCCAGCTTGCGAAACATCCTTGATGACTCCACTGTCCGAAGATGAAACCCCTGACAGAGTTATGAAAAATCATTATGGAAGAAAACAAGTACTTAAAGTGGAAATTTTTCCAAGGCATTTTATTGTTTGTTATAAGTTTCTTCTGGTCCTTGCATGAACATGCTAGACAAATTTTTCCTCATCTACTTCATGCAAATGACGATCATGATAATCTTGAAGTTGTATATCCTCCTATTAATATTATACAAATATCCCCTCAGTTTATTGCTGACCTTGATCAAAATCTCCCACCTGAACCATATGATAGCTACAACCAAGCGGATAAACCTCATGAGACCAAGGTTGATACTGCATCTCTTGTGCTTGGTTCAACGCCCTCCAATATACATTATAGATACATACCCTTAAAATTACCTCACATCCTTCATGATTTTCCTCCAAAGAACTATAAGTACCTACCTGCGTTTGATGGGGAACCTGATGTCATCACAGCTAAAAAACACATCCAAGAGTTTGAACATTTTATAGATTTGTTTGAGATCAAACATGACGATGTTTGTATGAGGGATTTATCTCAATCTCTAAAAGGAAATACCAAAGAATGGTTTAAACATTTACAACCAGAGACAATTAGCTCATGGGAAGAATTAAAGAGTGTTTTTTTTTAAGTTCTGGGGTAAGAAGAAATCTCTAGACTTACAGCTTACAGAATTCTATGCCTTGAAAGGGAAAATAAATGAGACTATTTCCACTTTTAGTGGGAGGTTTTCCAGTATTTATTACAACTTGCCCAAAGAAATTCAACCTACTGAAGTTGTTTCCATGCTCCATTATACAAAAACTCTTCATCCAGATTTGTCTTTCCTCCTGATGGAAAGAAGACCTAAGTCCTTACAGCAAATGTTTAATGATGCTCAGGAGATTCAACACAATATCCAAGCATGTAAACAGATTCAAAATGATGAGTTGGATGCTAAAGAACGTGACAGTGAATATGAACAAAAGATAGTTGATTGGAATTTGAGCGGAGAGTTGATAATATCATAAGTCCTCTTGAAGTTTTTAATGCTAATGATTTTGCCAAAGGTTATATTCCACTTATTGAAAGAGGAGGTGCTAATTTAGCTTCTGATCCATCCCATGATAAGCATGGGGCTGATTGTTTTATGTATTCATTTATAGACAATCAAGAAGATGAGTTTGCAAATCAGTATGTTGAAGAGCAGGTTGATGTTCCAAGTTTTTTCTTGTTAGATGACATTATAGATGTTGTTGATTTGCCTATATATGATGAATATGATGATGATTGTGATGTTGACTTCCTAGAACAACTAGTTGTATTTTCTCTATAATAAAATGTTCCTTTTAAGCAGTACAGTGAGATCCATCATCTTTCATATCACAGTTACAGGGAAGAAGGTAATAAAGAAGCTCAAAGAAACTCTTTTCCCTTATGATTTTCTTCATTTAAATTATTGAAAGAAAATGTTAAGATCATCATTCAGACAAAGGAAAATATGCTAAGACAGTTTGTCAAGGAAGCGCAGCCATTGGTCGGAGAGGAATCTGAAAAGAAGTATGTTCAACAGCCTATAGGAATGAAAAAATGTGCAGGAATTGAAGAAGATTTTGAATAAGGGGAAACAACCTTGCCATTGTGTTTTTCTTCTTTCAAATTGTTGAAGAAAGATGTAAATAATGTTCCATATAAGGAACCTTCCAGATATGATGTTGAATATCCAAAGTGCAGTGGACTTGCAAATGAAAGCCATCTTCCATTATGTTTTTCTTCCTTTGAATTGTTGAAATCAAATCGTGAGATAACAGAAGAAGCAGGAAAGTGTGACTGTCATGTCATGGTTTTACATGAGCAAATCGTTGTCAGCAAGAAATATCAACAACCTTCATGTGTGTTAAATGATCATGTGGTTGATCACATGAAAGGTTCTTTCAGTTCAGATTCCCAGTCTGTGCTCAACTATCATCTTGAAGATGAAGTTGATCAAGAAATTGTAGTTAAAGGTCATCTCCCTTCTCCTGAGCTTAATGTGGATATAAAACGAGATTTCAGAAAGACGGAGTGTTTCAAAGTTGTCTTTCTTCCCTTGAGAATAATGTGGTTGTTCAATTCCTAAATGGCTTAAACATAGATGAGGATTCTGAAACTGCATATATAGAAACTTCAAGCATTGAAAAAAAAATTAACATAGAGTTTCAGGAACGCAACAAGATAGTGTATGCCACTTCTAAATCAGAAATACAGAAAGATAATGAAGGGGTTGTTGTTTTATCTGATGCTTTCGAAAATCATGGTTTTAAAAATGCATCCATGGGAACTCTAGACTGTGAAATAGTTCATGTTGTTATCCTTTCACATTTACAAGAAGATTATGAACATGAACTTATTTTCATTCATTCATTTGAAAGTCAGAATGACAGTGTTAGAGCAAATTTCCATAAGGTTAATAAAACCAAATCAGAATTTTTTTATGAACAAGAAGATATCATTGATATGGCTTTCATATTTGAAGATATTCAAGGATGTATGAATATTTTTTTTGATATGCATGGAATATTAGACAAACCTATTGTTGCCATTTCTTTTGAAAATGTTCTTAGAACAGAAGAAATAGAGCAAGAACAACAAATGATTGTGAAGGAAGCATGTCCTTATGTTTTAATTCCTAAAAAAGAAGTGGTCTCTCATGTATCTAATGACCCTATGGCATACTATATGGAAAATATTTACAGTCGGAATCTACAGTTGATGATGGGTTGTGAGATTAAGAATAAAAAGGACAACAAATCAATGTCGGTATTAGATATGGATTTATTTACACCAGAAGCTTCATTTCAGTTAGCACTGTCTTTTGACTCAGAAGATTATTATTTCCAGTAGTCTCAGCATATTTTTCAGCCTCTTGGTGGCAATCAACAAGTTAAATCACATGAAAACAAGAATGCATTGGAAGGGGTGAAACATGATTGTTGTTTTGTGCATGTTTTAGAGGATCCATTTGAAATTTTGTTGGAGGCAGTAAATGGTACAAATGTTTTTAATTTTTTGAAATTTAGATTTTTGGATGAATTTCTGAATAAATTATCAGTAAAAGGGCTTCGGAGCAAGAATGTGCAAGGAAAACAAACACTGGATAAAATGTTGGCATGGTTGCATTTTCACTTTCATTTCACCTGACTGGCATTTTGCTTCAGCAGATAGGGTAGGTAGGTGTGAATAAGATTAATGATCAAGCATTTTCAAGTTTAGATTCCCAAATAAAGTATTCAGTTAAATTTTAGTAGCATATCCAGCGTTCAATATCTATATCATAGCATGCCACACACTTGTTATGAGAGAAGCCCAATAGATAAGGTACAGAGTCTTTTGTTCTTTGCTACCTCCCATGGAGGGTAGCATCCCTAGTTGGAGCCCATGTTCTCACTGTAAAATTTTCTTTTGAGACCCAGCCTCGAAGCTTAGCAAGAGGCCTGTCAATATGGAGGAATGTCAGGCTGGCGGACGAAGCCACATCCGGTAGACAGGGATAAATATAGCAGAAATGTGAAGTAGATGGGGCCCGCCAGGTCGTTATCGTGAGCATTTCTAAATCAATAGTCGAAGGACGCATTGGGCGGAGAAGTAGCACACCGGTTAATATCCTAGAGGCGAGTTGATAAGAATACAGCAGTTTTGTTCCAAAGGTACGTGGCGCCACCAGATACATATCGGGGGGGAAATCGAGTAAGCCTGAAAACACCCCAGTCCACCCCAATGTCATGTGTCAAAACATAATTTGATATATTTCAAATCCGAGGATCGCATGGGGAAAGGGACAGTCGGTCAAATCACTTCATGCCACTTGTTTGAGTACTTTTCATCCATGCGATCACAGGTGAGCGTCGCCAGATAACCGATTCGAAGGCTCATCATTCAGAATAGATTGTCCAAGCATGACAGGTCATCGTACCTATAAGTACTTTTGTCAGTAATTCATGATTGGAACTCTATGACTACCGTATTTCAAAATATGGATGGCATTACTCTGTTTTGGGCAATCGGCGCTTCATTCTTGAACGGGGTAATTATAAACTAGATCAGCTTCCTAATTTATGTACAATTAAGGGAGAAAAGCTTGTTTTTCTGTAAAATCGGGAAAAATGGATAAAGCAAACCCAGTGGCCTCCAAAGAACTCGAATTTTCAACTAATATTACATATGCATCATTGAAGAAGAAAGAGAAGCTAGTTGCTCAGGTATTAGCAACAAAATTTCATACAAAGCCTGCAGAAGAGCCAAAAGCAGCCAAAGAGGTCATATTAAATCCCATCATGAAGGATTTAATCATCAATGGATACGCCGATGAGCATCACATGCGAGTTGTCAAGAGGAAAAGGAGCAAGAGACAGAAGATAGAGGTTAAAGTTGAGGTGATTGAGAGCATTGGAGAAAACCAACCGACGTGGCTTGACAATTTAAAGGAAGAACTCACTAATCTAAAATAGTTCTCAGACTAAATTGAGTATGTTTCGGAGAATTTTGTAATGATATAGACATGTGGTGGTCAAAGAGAAAATCTCGAATATGTCAGTTTTGTCTATAACGTTCCCTATAAAATAGGAGCACAGTTGTTACATATTAATCATTTTTTGTAACTGATGTCTATTTTTAGAACTGTAGGAAATTTGATTCGTTTTGAATACCGTATGTAATCTCCCTATATATATATATATATATATATATATATATATATATATATATATATATATATATATATATATATATATATATATATATATATATATATATATATATATATATATTATTCCAAAGATAAATGAAAAGAGGACTGACCGAAGAGGGGCCTGCCCTCGTAGCAGGAGGACTTTGTAATTTCATGGACTTAAATTGAATATACAATGTAGAAGCATTTTGAACTCTTTATGAAAAGATTCTAATGGTTGTGATATGAGTTATGTTTTCTCTCATAGTGTGTATTTCTCGTGTCTTTAAAATTCTGTTTGCATCTTCTTCTGTTTAAATGGGAGAGTCAAAGGTCCGGAATTTATCTGATGATGCTCTCGACTTAAGCAATTTAAAACTTTTGATTCTCTTCCTAGCTAATTCATAATTTATTTAAATAATGCTCTGATGCGGTTAATTATTTTTCCTTTTTCTTCTTCCACCCTGAAAATTTTCAATTTACAACTCAGATTCATTGCCTCATTTATCCTTTTTCCTCTGGATAGTTCCAATGGTCTACTATTGTTTATTTATTTTCGACTCCATAGCTCTAAGTTTCCCTCCCCTTCCTTGCCAACAAATTTGTAAAAAACCCTAAAACAAACCAAATCTAGCCACTGATTGCCAAAGAAACACCTAGTGACACGAGAGAACCCTCTTTGAGTTGATAAGGATAGTGCCCATCTCTAAAGTAGGTTGAAGCATTTACCTATCTCATTTTTTTGTTCATCCGGAAAAAATTTACAGAGTGCTAACATTATGGCGTCGTTGTCGGGGAGCGAAGGTGAAATCTTCCCTAGGAGAAATGACAAAGTTCAGATCTAGGTACTGATGGTGAAGAGTATTCACATGCAGAAAGTTTGTACATCATTCACCTGGAAATTCCATTTTTAAGAATCTAGAATTCATAATTTTTATGACGACTCCATTGCCCAAACACTTAGTAGCCTGAAGATTTTATTGGTGACTCCACTCAAGCTTCAAATGTGATTCAAATATTCCACTAGTAGAAGAATCCGGAAATTTAAATTTTACTGGTGACTCCACTCTCAATGAAGAATCTATCTTGTGAAGCATCCTTGATGACTCCACTATCCAAATACGAAACCCCTGACAGAGGTATGAAAAAACATTATGGAAGAAAACAAGTACTTAAAGTCGAAATTTTTCAAAGGCATTTTATTGTTTGTTATAAGTTGCTTCTAGTCCTTGCCTGAACATGCTAAAAAAAAAATTCTTCATCTACTACATGCAAATGATGATCATGATAATCTTGAAGTTTCATATCCTCCTCTTAAGATTATACAAATATCCCCTCAGTTTATTGTTGACCTTGATCAAAATATCCCAACTTAACCATGTGATAGCTACAACCAAGTGGATAAACCTCATGAGACCAAGGCTGATACTGCATCTCTTGTGCTTGGTTCAACCCCCTCCAATATACATCATAGATACAGACCCTTAAAATTACCTAAAATCCTTCATGATTTTCCTCCAAAGCACTATAAGTACCTACCTACATTTGATGGGGGAACTCGATGCCATCACAGCTAAAAAACACATCCAAGAGTTTGAACATTTTATAGATTTGTTTGATATCAAACATGACGATGTTTGTATGAGGGTTTTCTCTCAATCTCTAAAACGAGATACCAAAGAATGGTTTAAACATTTACAACCAGAGACAATTAGCTCATGGGAAGAATTGAAGAGTGTTTTTTCAAAGTTCTGGGGTAAGAAGAAATCTCTAGACTTACAGTTTACATAATTATATGCCTTGAAAGGGAAAAGAAATGAGACTATTTCCACTTTCAGTAGGAGGTTTTCCAGTATTTATTACAACTTGCCCAAAGAAATTCAACATATTGAAGCTGTTGCCATGCTCCATTATACAAAAACTCTTCATCCAAATTTGTCTTTCCTCCTGATGGAAAGAAGACCTAAGTCCTTACAGAAAATGTTTAATGATGCTCAAGAGATTCAACACAATATCCAAGCATGTAAACATATTCGAAATGAGTATTTGGATGCTAAAGAACATGACAGTGAATATGAATAAAAAATAGTTGATTGGAATATTGAGCAGAGAGTTGATAATATCATAAGTCCTCTTGAATTTTTTAATGCCAATGATTTTGCAAAAGGTTATATTCCACTTATTGAAAGAGGAGGTGTTAATTTAGCTTATGATTCATCCCATGATAAGCATGGGGTTGATTGTTTTATGTATTCATTTATATAAAATCAAGAAGATGAGTTTGCAAATCAGTATGTTCAAGAGCAGGTTGATGTTCCAAGTTTTTTCTTGTTAGATGACATTACAGATGTTGTTGATTTGCCTATATATGATGAATATGATGATGATTGTGATGTTGACTTCCTAGAACAACTAGGTGCATGTTCTCTATCATAAAATGTTCCTTTTCAGCAATACAGTGAGATCCATCATCTTTCATATCACATTTACAGGGAAGAAGGTAATAAAGAAGTTGAAAGAAACTCTTTTTCCCTTATGATTTTCTTCATTTAAATTATTGAAAGAAATGTTAAGATCATCATTGAGACAAAGGAAAATATGTTAAGACAGTTTGGCAAGGAAGCACATCCATTGGTCTTAGAGGAATATGAAAAGAAGTATGTTCAACAGCCTAGAGGAATGAAAAAATGTGCAGGAAATGAAGAAGATTTTGAATCAGGGGAAACAACCTTGCCATTGTGTTTTTCTTCTTTCAAATTATTGAAGCAAGATGTAAATAATGTTTCAGATCAGTAACCTTCCAGATATGATGTTGAATATCTAAAGTGCAGTGGACTTGAAAATTTAAGCCATCTTCCATTATGGTTTTCTTCCTTTGAATTGTTGAAATCAAATCGTGAGATAACAGAAGAAGCAGGAAAGTATGACTTCCATGGCACAGTTTTACATGAGAAAATCGTTGTCAACAAGAAAGATCAACAATCTTCATGTGCATTAAATGATCATGTGGTTGATCACATGAAAGGTTCTTTCAGTTCAGATTCCCAGCCTGTGCTCAACTATCAGCTTGAAGATGAAGTTGATCAAGAAATTGTTGTTAAAGGTCATCTCCCTTCTCCTGAGCTTAATGTAGATATACAACAATATTTCCAGCAAGACATAGTGTTTCAAAGTTGTCTTTCTTCCCTTGAGAATGATGTGGTTGTTCAATTCCTAAATGGCTTAGACATAGATGAGGATTCTGAAACTTCATATATAGAAACTTCAAGCATTGAAAAAACAGTTAACATAGAGTTTCAGGAATGCAACAAGATAGTGTATGCCACTTCTAAATCAGAAATACAGAAAGATAATGAAGGGGCAGTTGTTTTATCTGATGCTTTCGAAAATCATGGTTTTAAAAATGCATCCATGGGAACTCTAGACTGTGAAATAGTTCATGTTGTTAGCCTTTCACATTTGCAAGAAGATTATGAACAGGAACTTATTTTCATTCATTCATTTGAAATTCAGAATGACAGTCTTCGAGCAAAATTCCATAAGGTTAATAAAACCAAATCAGAATTGTTTGATGAACAAGAAGATATCATTGATATGGATTTCATATTTGAAGATATTCGAGGATGTATGAATGTTTTTGTTGATATGCATGGAAGAGTAGACAAACCTATTGTTTCCATTTCATTTGAAAATGTTCTCAGAATAGAAGAAATAGAGAAAGAACAACAGATACTTGTAAAGGAAGCATGTCCTTATATTTTAACTCCTAAAAAAGAAGTGGTCTCTCATGTATCTCATGACCCTACGGCATGCTATATGGAAAATATTTATAGTCTGAATCTACAGTTGATGATGGGTTGTGAGCTTAAGAATAAAAAGGACAATAAATCAATGTTGGTATTAGATATGGATTTGTTTACACCAGAAGCTTCATTTCAATTAGCACTGTCTTTTGACTCATAAGATTATTATTTCCAACAGTATCAACAGATTTTTCAGCCTCTTGGTGGAAATCAACATGTTAAATCACATGAAAACAAGAATGCAGTGGAAGGGGTGAAACATGATTGTTGTTTTGTGCATGTTTTAGAGGATCCATTTGAAATTTTGTTGGAGGAAGTAAATGGTACAAATGTTTTTAATTTTTTGAAATTTGGATTTTTGGATGAATTTCTGAATAAATTATCAGTGAAAGGACTTCGGAGCAAGAATGTGCAAGGAAAACAAACATTGGATAAAATGTTGGCATGGCTGCATTGGCACTTGTATTTCACCTGATTGGCATTTCACTTTAGCAGTTAGGGTAGCTAGGTGCGAATAAGCTTGATGATCAAGCATTTTCAAGTTTAGATTCCCATATAAAGTATTCAGTTAAATTTTAGCAGTATATCCTACGTTCAATCACTATATTAGAGCATGCCACACACCTGTTATTAGATAATACCAATGGATAAGGTACAGGTTCTGTTGTTCTTTGCTACTTCCCATGGAGGGTAGCATCCCCAGTTGGAGCCCATCTTATCACTGTAAAATTTTCTTTTGAGACCCAGCCTCAGAACTTAGCAAGAGGCTAAGTCAGTATGGAGGAACGTTAGACTGGTGGACGAAGCCACATCCGACAAACAGGGCTAAATATAGCGGAAAGGTGAAGTAGATGGGGCCTGAGAGGTCGTGATCGTGAGGGTTTCCAAATCAACAATTGAAGGACGCATCGGGAGGAGAAGTAGTGCACCAGTTAATATCCTGGAGGCGGGCTGATAAGAGTACCATGGTTTTGTTCCAAAGGTACATGGAACCACCAGATACATATCGGGGGGGAAAGTGGGTAAGCCTAAAACCACCCCAGTCCACCCCGATGTCACATGTCAAAAAATCATTTGATATATGTCAAATTCGAGGATCGCATGGGGAAACGGACAGTCGGTCAAATCTCTTCATGCCACTTGTTTGAGTACTTTTCATCCATGCAATTCCAGGTGAGTGTCATTGGATAACCAATATGAAGGCTCATCATTTAGAATAGATTGGTCAAGCATGATAGGTCATCATACCTGTAAGTACTTTTGTCAGTAATTCATGATTGGAACTCTATGACTATCGTCTTTCAAAATATGGATGACTTTACTCTTTTTTGGGAAATCGACGCTTCATTCCTGAATGGGTTGATTACAAACCAGATCATCTTCCTAATTTATGTACAATTAAGGGAGATAAGCTTGTGTTTTCTGCAAAATCGAGAAAAATGGATAGCAGACCCAGTGACCTCCAAAGAACCAGAATTTTCAACTAATATGACAAATTCGTCATTGAATAAGAAAGAGAAGTTGGTTGCATGGGTATTAGCAACGAAATTTCATACAAAGCCTGCAGAAGAGCTGGAAGAAGACAAAGAGGTCAGATTAAATCCCATCATGAAGGATTTAATCATCAATGGATACGTCGATGAGCATCACACACGAGCTATCAAGAGGAAAAGGAGCAAGAGACATAAAATAGAGGTTAAAGTTGAGGTGATTGAGAGCATTGGAGAAAACCAACCAGCGTGGCTTGACACTTTAAAGGAAGAACTCGCTAATCTGAAATAGTTCTTAGACTAAATTGAGTATGTTTTAGGGAATTTTTTAATGATATAGACATGTGGTGGTCAAAGAAAAAATCTCGAATATGTCAGTTTTGTCTATAACATTCTCTATAAAATAGGAGTACAGTTGTTACATGTTACTCCTTTTTTGTAACTGATGTCTATTTTTAGAACTGTAGGGAATTTGATTAATTCTGAATCCCAGATGTAATCTCCCTATATATATTATTCCAAAGATAAATGAAAAGAGGATTGGCCGGAGATGGGCCTACCCTCGTAGTAGGAGGACTTTGTAATTTCCTGGAGTTAAATTGAATATACAATGCAGAAGCATTTTGAACTCTTTATGAAAAGATTCTAATGGATGTGATATGAGTTATGTTTTCTCTCATAATGTGTATTTCTTGTGTCTTTAAAATTCCATTTGAATCTTCTTTTTTTTAAATTGGAGAGACAAAGGTTCGGAATTTACCTGATGATGCTCTTGACTTAAGAAATTTAAAACTATGTGATTCTCTTCCTAGCTAATTCAGAATTCATTTACATAATTCTCTGATGCGATTAATTGTTTTTCCTTTTTCCTCTTCCACCCTGCAAATTTTCAATTTACAACTCAGATTCATTTCCTCATGTAGCCTTTTTCCTCTGGATAGCTCCAATGGCCTTCTATTGTTTATTTATTTTCGACTCCATAGCCCTAAGTGTCCCTCCCCTTCTTTGCCAACAACTTTATAAAAACCCCCAAAACAAGCCAAATCCAGCCATTGATTGCCAAAAAAACACCTAGTGACACGAGAGAGCCCTCTCTGAGTTGAGCAGGCTAGTGCCTAGCTCTAATCTAGGTTGAAACAGTTGCCTCTGTCATTTTTTTTTATTTTTATTTTTTTCAGCCAGACAAAATTTACAGAGTGCAATTCATTTTTCAAGTTATTTGAAACATTTTTTTACCTTTTAAAGCTTGGGTTTTGCATTAAAGATATTCTTGTGCTTGAATTCTTCCTTCGGTGATGTTTCATAGTTAGAGTGCTTTGGTATATAGTTGAAAAGGGCTTTTATTTGTTTGGGATTTCGAAAACATGTATTTTATAGTTTGGCATCATTCCTCTTTCCATTTAAAGAGGAAAATTGCAAAGTTGCATGATATTGAGTGTTTGTTTATATTCAGAAGAAAATAAATATTCTCCTTCTCATAGATAGAATTCATCAAAAATAAATGATGCTAGTTCATTCTTTTAGCATTTTATTGGAGTCGAGTCTAAACCATCATTAATTTCATCTATCTCAACCTTTTCTCAGTAAAAACAGACATCAAAATTAACCAACTCTTTAATTAAATTAACTAGATATTTTTGTTTATAGTGCACCAACAGTAATTTAGAGCTAGGGTCTTTGGACTAGGAAAAGTGAGTAAATTGTCCAAGACTACTAAACAAGACTACAAAACACTAAAGAGTGATAAAATCCACCTGTCATATAGGCATAGCCGGGAACCCCCTCTAACACAGGGGATAAACACAAGGTCATGTGTGGGAGAGCAGCGAAGATTACCCCTCCAAAGCTTGACCAATCGTAGTGGAAAGAACGTATATTGGGGGTTTTTCTTGAGAAAATGCATGTTTCATTTGGTCTCAGTTCTTCATGAATCCTGAATCCATTCAGGGTCCTCGAGAATCCTACCATTCCACTTGTCTTTAGTTCTCTTCAAGAACTTTAGACTTTGTTATCCTTCCCATACACTTGGTCTTGATTGTCGACTGTACCCCTCGGGAGGCCGACTACGGGTTGGTAACCTTAGTGGCCTTTCCTAGGTATATAAAGAGGTGACTATGGAGGGATTCACATGGTACCTGGGGTAGACATCGTATCACACTTTCAGTACCCTTGGAGGGTGACCCCGCGAAGCGAGGTTTGCTTGCACCGAGAAGGCATATTAGGTGGAGGTCGAGGTAACTTATTCTCATATCTTCATTGACGGATTAACATCTCATCTTCATAATATCCCTCTATATATTATTTCTTGGTTGATTACCTATAGATTTATTAGGGGTGTGTTCAGTCAAAATTTGTAGTTGGCCTTAGGGATTTTTTATTTTCTTTCACTGTGGTTGACCGAGGTATTCACAGATCTCATAGAATGTAAGGATCACCTCTCAAGGGGAAAGAGCCTCCACAAAATCGTTCTAACGAAGGAATGGTAGAAGAAATAAATTCTAAAACCATGAGTGTAGCTTCTGGAAGTGACCAAAATGTAGAAGAATCAGTCACAACCTTCGTGGAAGGCATGGGATATAATGAAAATCCCCCTTTGATTGATCCACTTAGCCCACTACTCATTGAAAACCCATCCATGACATATTTTGATGCTTTTTCTTCTTACCATTTACCAGAGGGATTAGAAATTTCACCTCCTTTATCCACAACTCTTGTAGTTGATCCTGCAAGAGCACGGTCTGCTATTGTTGGCTCTTCTTCTTTATTAGGAACATCTGTGACCCAGGTTACTTCGACACAACCACTGGAAAATACACCTCTCTTTGCATGTGGGATCAATATTATTCTTGCTTCACTAGTCCCATATATGCACACACCAAGTGCTTTACTTGGTCATTCCATCGGTCATATGGTCAGTAGTCAAGTCATTCACACAACCCCAATTACACAAGCCACTCATCTTGCATCTCCAACTTTACAAATGGGGAGTTCTTGTATACCCTTCATTGGAGGTCGATCTTCAATTGGAGGCCAACCCTTTGTTGGGGGGGAATTTCCAATCGGAGGACAACCCTCCCCATGGGGGGAAACAATTTATTTGGAGCCAAAAACTAGTTGGGGGGAAACAACCTGTTTGGGGACAACAACCAGTTGGGGGGAAACAACTTATTTGGGGCCAACAACCAGTTGGGGGGAAACAACCTATTTGGGTCCAACAACTAGTTGGGGGGAAACCAATTGGAGGCCAGTAGCCAGTTTGGGGACAATCCCACGTTGGAAACCAACCTCAATCTTGGGGGGGGGGATGTTCCAGCAAACCCTCTAGGTATTTACACTACTTTAATGTATCTGGGAGTGTCAAATACTCCATGGGTTCATCCCAATCCAGCAAGAATATCTTTGCAAGGATATTTTTCCACTCAACCAATAAACCTCATGTTCCCCACTCCCCAAGCCAATCAACCATGTATGGGTGGACCATCAGGATTCAACATGCCATCCCAACCTGTATATGGTCCTACTGGTACTCTGATGCCCCATCCATATTACCATTATTCACAATCAAACCAATAATTTCCTTTCTTGGCTACCTTAGATCTGCTAAATTTTTTGCATTTGACAAACAATCCTATACAACATGCCATGTTCTATCCCCCTATCCCTTCCAAACTATCGTCTGGCATCCCCAATTTCGATGGAAAACATGGGGAAGATCCTAATCACCACGTAATGACCTTCCATCTCTGGTGTTCTTCAAATTCCTTGATGGATGATTCCATTCGGTTATGACTTTTCTAGATAATTCTCACAAGGTCGACGAAAAAATGGTATATTGAACTGTTGTGAAACTCCTTTGTCGATTTTAATTCTATTTCCATGGAATTTTTGACTCACTTCCAACTTTTCGTTTGATATGAAATAGGTACAGATATTTTGACTTCGCTAGGAAATCCTCTTCCACTCATATTTTTTATCATATACATGAGTGGAGGTGGCATTGAATATTGATTAAAGCTCCAATTTCGGACCAACTCCTGGCATATTGGTTCAAAAATTCTCTTCTATATCCCATTGCTATATATTTCACCATGGAAGGCATTTTTACTGAGGAGTAGAAGATTATTCATGCCCAATATTTAGATCTGGTATATTCCTAATCTGACACACTATATAATATGATCCCTCATGCTCCTCAATCATCGAATTATCCAACAAAACCATCCCCGGGATCCCATGCTGATGGCATAGTCGGTTCTGTAAAACCACAGTATTCCACACAATCACAGATTGGTACCAATACCAACTTTTCTCCCTCTCTTTCACAAACCTCTGAGGTGAATGTGGTTTAATTCATTTCATCTCAACCATCAAGAGGAAAGAAAAAAAACAAGGGTAAATCCAAAAAATATTATAATCAGTAGGAGAGTCCCAACACCCAGGACCCCAATGTTGGGGGAAAAAGAAAGGATAAATTCCCTTGCATGTTATGTAATGAAGACCAAATCACCAAATATTGTCCCCTCCTTTCTGAGGTCCATCAATATATTGAGCGAAGGGGGATCTCCTTAAAAACCAACGGTATTGACCAATCATTTCCCCCAGCAAAAACAAATGATCACACAAGTTCCTGCACCCCCACCTAGAGGCAATGCAGAGTCCTCAACTGCAAATGTCATGATGGTTAAATCCACAGTGGCATTAAAAACCAAAGCCAAGAAATATGACTCCATGGAGAGGTAACCTTCATCAAATGATACTCCACCAACTTCACCACCCAAGGGCCCTCTCACATTAGAGAAACCAACTTTTGAACTTTCCATCCACCCTCCAAAAGGGGTACTTCGATGGACCACCCATAATCCGAACGCTTGGGTATCCCAACGCTACATCATAGTGGAATATCTTTCCTAGGCCCTATGTTCCATGTCGGCACTCAAAGTAATGCAAAGTTGTCCTTCACAGTGGAAATCCTTGCTCACATCCATAGGGGGAATCAACCCTTCGGAGTCTAACATTATTTCCTTTGACACATAACATAGTGAGTTTCTTCTCTTACACCAACTAGCATTGCAAATTATAGTTCAATGTCTGAATAAGAATATCTTTTGTATGATGTTTGATGAAGGAGTTGCCACTTGCATTATTTCTTTGTCATGTTGGAAATTCGTTGGTTCTCCACATCTCACCACATATCCAACCATCCTAAAATATTTTTATGGACATTCTTTCAAACCTTATGAAATTATCCCTTCCTTACCCATCGAGCTCGGGGGAAATATTTTCTTCGTCAAAATAAAAGTGGTGGATGCCACACTTGACTATAATATTCTCTTGGGTCACACTTGGTTCTACACCATGCAGTATATTGCATCCATTGTCTTTTTTTTTATACATTTTTCCCATCAAGGGCAGATAGTTATGATCAACCAATTGGATTATTGCACACCTAACTTATGAACTAATCCTAGCACCAACGTTCCTTTCATAGGTGAGTCTTCCGGGAGGTATGAAAGTATCGGTGTAGTCATGTTTAAAGATCCATTTCTTATGGGAATTTTCCCCCTTCTTGCACTTGAAACTACCCATATTTCTCCTATCAACATGATTTTTTCATCTATCGGTGAATCCCTCGGGTCAGTTGATCCTTGGGTGGTACCTCATCCTGGGGATGTTGACTTATATGGAGCATCCATACCACGCATTGCGGTTGATATTTTTGATCTGAAATCCCCCTCATCATGCATTGATATTGGTCAACCATTCCATCCTCAGATGGAATGTGATCAACCTACTCCACTCGTACAAGTTGTTGACTCCCTCGGTTCCCATGATTTCCTATATACTAAGTTTCCTTCATAAGAGGCCACCGCGGAAGTCATGGCTTCAATTTTTAAGCCCAGAAAGGATGAGTATCATCACACCTTCCTCCCTAATTTGGAACTGATTAGATTCATCATGATGAGTTCCAACTCAAGACTAGGGGTATTGACTGGGACATCCAACCGACCTCCCAGTTTTCACCCTTTTTCGCCTCAGATTTATTTTTTTAGAACTTTCCACTAAATTCTCTGCTTCCCCTCCCTTCGAAGGTTCACATTTTGTACCCCCTTAATGTCTTGATGGGTCTCATCAAGGAGCTTTCATCTCTCACAAAACCACTCATGTTGAGTACCTTCGACTGCAGACATTCATTCCTATGTGGCATGGCCCCGTCATGGTGTGCCATATGATTCCTCCAATGGCTCATAAGTTCATTGATTATGAAAAGTATCCCTAGATTGGGCCTAGAAATGGGATCTCCTTTGTTTAAACCATCAGGATGTGTAGTTCCTTGTACATAGGTATGTGGTGTGAGTGCCTTTTTTTTGTGTACATCATATCCAAAAATCCAAAAATATTTTCTTTTTAGGATTTCACTATGTGTGTTGACCTTGGAATCTAGTTTACATGTGTTGATAGGATTCTCATGATTTTTTTAAGATCAGGACATCCATTGAACTTGAGGTACATGTCTCTAAACTGGCATATAAGGAGATGTTTTTCCCTGCATTTCCCTCTTTTCATTTTTAACCGTCCATATTTCCAGAACTATACCTTAGGTTCCCTCCATTTTTGTTATTTTAACGGTCGCACTCTACTAGTATTGTTGTCTCGCTGCTTATTGTTGCTACATCACCATTTGATTCCATTTCTTATCACACCGAAACCATGCTTGACCGCTAGCCATCTAGTTTCTACCATATACAACACCTTTGTTGTTATGAATAACCATTATTTTCCATGTCATGTTGCAATCCATTACTTCAAATCATGTTCCTTGCTCCTGGAAATTCATCGCTTACCACTTGTTCTCTCTAGATGATCTTACTATTACCCCTTTTTCGTGCTCGCTAACCAACCATGACAAAGGTACACCCAGAGTCTTCGTTAAGCTCTTTTCAGACTCCCTAAACATGAAAAGATTGATGGGTGAGATTGTTTTCTTTCACACTTGTTAAATGGATTCGAAAGGACATCTAATCGGTGTAAGTTTACCCTTTTTTCGGACTGGATGGACTAATTATGAAAAATGGATACTCTAGCACACCTTGGCTAGAAAATTTCTCCCTTTTTTTATTTTATCCTTTTTCGAGCTCGAGCGACTAAATTTATGAAAGTGAATGTCGTTGGAGCCTTCTTTCACCTTTCAGACTCTCTAAACACGAAATGACGAATCGAGCACTATTCTCCTCCCCGGGCTCGATAATAAATCCATGGGTGAGAACATCGATCATACTTTTATTTTCTTTCACGCTCACTTAAACATGAAAGAAGCAAAAAATAGTGGGGGTTTTTTCCATCTAGACATCTTCACAAATAGCAGCCATCTATTGAGTCTCCCTTGAACAATGCACCTATTTTGCATTTATGTACAACAGTTGGGTTATCCATTGTCTATGAATCGTTAACATATCTAATATGAGTTATTGGAATCCACCAACTCGTTACTCTTCTAGTCTCCCATGGTGAGTGTTTCGGTCCTTCTAGAGTCAATGTTGCCAACTCAAGTTATTTGTCGTGTTGATTTGTTCAAGGGAAGTTAGCCTGTGTTGGCCATTTGTAGTCCTTTAGACCATTCCTTCTGACCATCCCTATGTCAGTTATTCTCTACCATTACATTATTCACACCATCTACCTTTATATGTTTCATGTCTCTTGATTGGGGATACATCAAGTCCCTCCTTCAATGGATTTCATCCTTCCAACTCTAGCTCATTATCCAGGTTTTAAATCTAGAAACCAGTTAGTACCTTGGGACTTGTAGACATCAGTTGAAGGCTCCCTTACATTTCGGTAGTGGCTTTATATCATTGGCTCATGTTGAATGAATATACGAGTGTTCGAATTCAACTCATTTATTCACACTCACTAGATTTTACTTGGTATCTTGGGATACATCATCATCATTGATGGATTAACTCATGTATGTTAAAAGTATACATCAATGACCGGTAATCATATGGTTTCTACCATGCTCAACATCAACTCATTTATTCGCACATTGTAGATTCATACCATTTGGATTTGGGACGAATACCTTGGGTTGGGACCATTCATTCCTTGATTGTATTCCCTCCCAGATAGTTTCAATGGAGTTATTCATGAGTACTTTAGAGATCGCTCAGGCATTGAGCGCTCTCACTGATTTGTATCATGTGACATAGATCCACATTTGTACTTGGTTGTGGCTATTCTCTCACCTGTTACATGTATCCACAATGTATTCTTTTGTGGCCATGATCTAGTTACTTGCATCATGCATGGATCTGCAATGTATGTTTGGTAGCTATGCTTAGTTTCTATCACTGAGCATGGGTATTCCCACCTCGGGGATGTTATTATTATGTACGACTGATGATGGTTTATTTCTAGGTTCCTTCGCTCAAAGCTCTGTGATTTTGTTTGTGAAGTATTTTGTCCATCAGACACCTCTTTTGACCTCACACTTTAGGGGGAATCTATTATACAATTATTTTCCACTTGATCACTTGATGGGCATCATCTAGGGGTCAGTAGTCTGAAACAATGAATTATACAACCTTTCCTTGAGTTTACAGTACCCTTTTGGCCTAGTCGTTGGTTTCCCATTTACATCCTGTGACCAGAAAGTGTTGGTCGCTCCTTTTCTTCCTTCAAGGAGCGATCAGTCACTCCCTTCTAGTTATTTAGGGGGTTATCGAACCATTACTCCCTTTTTAGGAGTGGTTGCAGGAGATGATATTAAATCTTTATTTCTCGGGGTTCAACCTAGAGATTATTTTCATCTTGGGCATGGGAATCCTATCCAATTCAACCATTTGATATTATCCCTAATATCCTATATAATTAGGGGTCTCTCATGGGGAAAAGGGGGGAGGAAAAGATAAATCAAACTTATTTTGGGAGATTGATTACTAAGCTTGGGAAATGGACTTGGGAAAGGATTGTAGCATCAACTTCCTTGATTATCTGATATGCTAGGATAAAATCATATATTTGTGAAAGTGGACAACCAGGAGCATGCATGGACAACCTTCGATCATTGGTTAATCCTTTCGCTACACCAAGTAATTTTCATGTATGAATTAGATCTAGTAAAATTTGTTGTTTACACCTCTATTATATCTTAGGTCTAGGAAGATCCTAAGGGATTTTATCTCCTACAAGGTGAAAATATCCTACAGTACTTTTCAAACCATTGAAGTGAGCAAGAAGGCTCTAAATCCCAATATGATTGCAAGGTCCATCATCATGCCTTTAAAAAAGGTGATCTATTCTTGGTAAATTACCAATCCCATCATATCTTAGGTCGAGGAAAATTTGAACTATTATGGAAGGGACCTTACATTATCAAACAATGTTTATGAAAGGGGGCATATCTTCTTATCGGGCATGAAGGTGAGCTCCTCATAACCTTTACAATGTTCTTTACATTAATACATTTACCCTAAATCATTTATTTTAGAGCACCATTATACATTGTATATAGGTTAGATAGCCTTTTGCATCCCTTGTGTAAATTTTGCATCTCATTCATTATCTTATTGCACCCTTCATATGGACCCCTCATCCTATTTCTATATCGATTATGTTAATGGTTTTATTCATTATTGAATGAATCTAGCCTTAGTATCTTGGGACCCCTTTACCCCCTCACATTTCCTTGTCCATTCTAGTGGCATTTTCATTGGAACTGTCACCAATAACCATTTTGAATATGATGTTATTCAATGCCCTTGATCTTTGCATACCTCACCTTCATGTTTTTCTTGAATATCACCTTCTTCTCATCATGCAATTCAACAACATTTATCATATGCATAACCCTTTCCTTTTTAGAAATCATTTACCAGTTAAACTTTTGGCGTGTTCATTCAAACCGATTTAATTTAGCCATGTTACCAAAAGACAAAATAATTTTGTAGATACCATTGCAAATGACATTCTAGATTGGCATTTAACACATGCATACATAAGAAGATATCATTTTTCATTCACATTTAATCTAGCATGCATAATAATTTGTAAATAAAATTCATACAAATTGGTACTCCAAATTTGCATATCAAAAAATTCGTCCTCCATTCCCCTTGAAGGGAGGATCACAACCTAAGGGAACTATGACCTCCCTAGAAATATAATGGACAAATTGGCTCACCATAACTACTTTTCGTAGGATCAGGTGCCAATCAGGTGTGCCCCTATACAATTTTCTACATGCATGCATCATATAACTCATGCCACCCTTTCTTAGATACTCTAATCACAATCAATCCAACCTCTGTCTCTGTTAAGAACCTGAATAGATCTACCAATATAATAACCACAAATACTGAATACACAATAGATCCACAAAGCAAGATAGAAGAAACCACACAATATTATTATCAAACCCTTGAGGTAA
>ML776782.1:598731-613221 GCA_009831015.1 Picea engelmannii | reverse complement strand
CATTTATTATATCTAACTACCATAGTGGGTCTTATTTAATAATATAGTGGACCTAGTCCACCTTACATTGAATGACCTCCACTATTATCACTATGGGCCCTCTGGGCCCCCCCACTACCTCTCTAGCTACCTTACAGTCTCATATCATCTAGGATCTAATCATTGGCTACCCTCTACCTAGGCCTCGATGGCCCATGCTTAGTAGGATTCAATCACATGCAATGATGGGATTACCCTGCCATCCTCATTGGTGTTATATATGTACATGCATATAGTAGATGATCAATAACACATTAAAATATTCTACTCTATGTATTTAATTTAAATCACATTATACATACTATTGGGTCCCCATGCTTGACCTAGTGGGATGGGTAACTCTGGGTCTCCTTGGTAGTTCATACCCTTATAGGGATAGTACTTAATATGAATTGTGAACTAATCCTAGTGTGCAAATAATTTTGTGTGGAACATGTTTCCCAAACCCCCACCTCCCCCCATATCAACAACTAGCCCCATTGTCTCATCGTCGACTCCTGAGGACCCCCATCACAGATACATACATGAGGAAAAAGTCTAGGAATATTCTCGAAGAGGAATGAACATAGAACTATGCCAAAAGAAATTTTACCCCTTGATGACCTATGGTGGGAGGTGAGTTGGCACTTCAACATCATGAATAACATTGGGTCCACCCATACTAGGTCCCATCCAAGACACTCTCCATGAACACCATCTATCCACCTACTATCCTATGGGGAGCATGGGTCCCCATAATGTAGTAATGGCATGTGTATCGAAGCACTCTGGATCCATAATTTGGATAGAATCATCTTTGACACTTGCATTTTCATTTCAATGGATTTTCACTAACTCCTCTACCATCCTCACATGAAGAATCACTAGCTATCACAAAATTCTCCCATCATTGAGATCCTAGTCAAGAAGTATATATATTAGACCATTATATTTATTGTCTTTCATAACCAAGACCATAAGAAACAACACCACTCAAATAACGAATAATTGTCTTACCATCCTTCCTTTGAAGCTCCTTTGGTTTTACATTAACTAACTTAACACATTTACTGCAAAGGATAAGTGAGGACAAGTATTACACAAGTAACAAGGCTACCAATCAATCAACAATACAATTTAACATCCACATATTTACTTGGGTCGTTGTCTATCAACTTAGCACAAGGATCCATGGGTGTAGAAATAGGTTTGCAACCTTTCATTCTAAACTTATTCAAAGTCTCCACAACCTACTTGTCTTGAGTCAAAATGTGTTGATATTTATCCTTCCAAACCTCCAAACCAAGACAATATTGAACATGACCTAAATCCTTCATTTCAATTCCTCACATAATTAATTCTTTAACCAATGAATTAATTCATCATCATTGCCTATGAGAATGAAATCATCTACATATAAAACAATAATCACAATGCTATAATGATCACACATAAAATATAGATTAACATCAACAAATGACTTCTTTAAACCTTTTCCATGGAACCACTCATCAATCCAAGTATACCATGAATAAGGAGCTTTCTTAAGAACATAAAGGGCCTTCTTCAGTTTGCACACAAGATCCTCTTTACTGGCCACTTTGAACCCCAATGGTTGTCATGTGTAGACTTATTCTTGTAGAACGCCATTTAGGAATGTCATTCTCACGTCCATTTGGTGAAGACTCCAATTCGAGCAAGAAACCAAGGAAAGTACACATCTAATGGTAGTATATAGAGCAACAATTGCAAAGGTATCATCATAGTCAATGTTAAGATTTTGACCAAAACCTTTTGCAACAAGCCTCACCTTATATGTTTTTTTTATGGAACCATCAACATTATGCTTTAGCTTTAATATCCATAAGCTACCTATAATTGTCTTTCCTTCAAGGAGTGGAACTAAATATCACACATCATTTTTCATGATGCTTTCATATTCTTCCAACATGGATTCAACCCATTATCTACAACATGAAGCCTCATCAAATGTATTGGGCTTAGAATAAACCAAGCTACTCATCAAAACAAAAAAAATAGATTCATACCTTTTATTTGGGATTTTGGTTCATGTAGATCTTCTAGGACGTGAGTCAAATTTGGTTTGTCGTTATGTTTCAAACCATAATCATCTACCAATTTCTTTATCCACATCGGTTTCTCCCTAGCTAATTCATGATAATCCTAGTGGTCTCCACCACTGGAATCATCCAATTCTTCCATTTTTATGTCATTAGTCACGACATCATCAGTATATTTTGCAACTAACTCATCGTCGACTTTTATCACAACTAGTTGCACTTTCTCACCAAGAATGTTAGATGTCATTTTGAAACCTGATTCATATAAAATAATTTCTTTGTATAATATAATTCTTCTTTCACTAGGAACGAATATTCTATGTGCTTTGGACTCATCACTATATCCAACAAACACACATCTTTTTATTTTAGCTTCAAGCTTTGTTCTCTTGCCAGAAGGTATGTAAGAATATGTTGGTGAACCAAAAACTCTAAAATGATCAACATAGGGTTTTACCAAAAAAAAAGGCCTAGGGTGTAACATCCCTTAATGACCTATGAGAACACATGTTCAATATGTGCACAATAGTATCACATGTTTCCTCCCAAAAGAAACAAGGCATACCAAATTTCTCCAACATGCACAGTGCATTTTAAATAATGCTCTTGTTCTTCCTCTCTTCAATATCGTTCTATTGAGGAGTATAAAAAACGCAATACTTCCTCTCGATCCTAAATCACTTGCAAAGGAAATAAATTCATTAGAATTGTAGTCCCGCCATTATCACTTCTCACATTTTTATGATACACCTAATTTTCTTTTCTACAAAGGATTTAAATTCATGAAACCTTTCAAACACTTCATTCTTGTGGTTCATGAAATATATCCAACATTTTATAGTATTGTCATCTATGAAAATAACAAAGTAGGAGAAGCTAGTAATAGAAGGAGCTCATTGGTCCACACCCATCGACATGAACAAGATCAAGATGATTCCTAACATATTTTTTATCACTTGAGAAAAAAGGATCCATGTGATGCTTTCCCATAGCGAATTCATCATGTACACCTCCTTTGCTCACATTAAACTATGGAATACCTCTTACCATTTTCTAAACTTTCCTTTCGCTATCACGATTTAAGTGACCAAATCTTCTATGCCATAGCTCCATGAGAATTCTATCATCATACAAATAGAATATGATCTCTTTGACTCTATCAGTGTATGAAGAGACACTATCTCCCTCTACCTTCGTGCATCAACTTGTTTCTGAGAAGCATCCTTCTTGACATGCTCGGAGAGGGACTTGTCACACAAATCTTTAGTTTTCTCGCAACTTCTTGCATGCACAACCAAATATGATCTGAAATTGAATGAGATGGTCATACTAGCCTTGATATCCTTTTTATTCCACCAAGACTCTTTAGTGGTATATTTTGGTTTTGGTTACCATCTATCATTTAGAGAATAAACATCTGGTTTAGTGAGAATGAGTTCCACAAAATATTTCCAAGAAGAATAATTAGAAGTACACTTGAGCTTTTTAGAAGCACCAATTTTAAAACTCAATACAACAATTTAAACTCTCAAAAAACAAACCAATAATTTGTTCACATATTTATCATTTTTTCACATAAAACTAATTAGATTTACAACAATTTAAACTCTGGATGAACACACCAATAATTTGTTCATATATTTATCCTTTTTTCACATAAAACTAAATTAATGTTAAACAAATTCATAAGCATTTTTCTTTTGTGTAAAAAATAAACATATACAAATCTCAAAATCAAAACATGAAAGTAAAAAAAAAAAAATTGCCCAACCTCAATGAGATGGATCACTTTTCCACTGAAAAACAAATCCATTGTGATAACTGCCATCATATACAGCATACCACCCACTATTTTATTTATTTTGAAAAAAGTGTATACACTGAACAACCTTCCCGTCACATACATGAGAACCAACTTTAATGATATGATTTTCAATGTTTGTAGGCTAAATGTTTTAAGAAATTACAATTTTTTTCGGCCACATTAATTGTTAGATTCTAAGATTTGAGCGATTATTTTTGTATAATCATAATGCCCTACAGGTTTTCCAGTAAGCTGAATCCATTTCTACATTCAAAAATGAATTTTAAATAACAAAAAATAGTGATTCATATAAATTCATATCCCAGAACAAAAAAAACCATTTCATAAAACAACTAGACAACACCCTTTCAATGACAGTGAATTAAATCAAACTA
Source organism: Picea engelmannii (assembly GCA_009831015.1). NCBI lineage: Eukaryota > Viridiplantae > Streptophyta > Pinopsida > Pinales > Pinaceae > Picea > Picea engelmannii. The sequence goes on along the minus strand of ML776782.1, from coordinate 608,923 downwards.
AGAAGATACTACAAACAACAACTTGGAAAAATCTATGTTGCTTCCATGCACAACAATACAACTATTAGTTCAAGTGGGAAAATCTATGTTGCTTCCATGCACAGCAATACATAAGGCTGATAACAAACTTTTTCTGGATCTTTACCAAAACAATGACACCATTCACTAGCTGCATGTTGAACACTCTACTCTCAAGGCTTCATAACTTACATGTTTTTCTCTGCAACACACGCAGGTGTATCATATGACATACATAGTGATTCAGCTTTCATGATTATGTTTTATTTTGTTGGATTTTATTTATTTTTTTAATAGAGAGAGGATTGGCTCTGCTTCATAAGTGACATGTTTTTCTTTGCAACACACGCAGGTGTATCATATGACATACAAAGTGATTCAGCTTTCATGATTATGTTTTATTTTGTTGGATTTTTTTTATTTATATAGACTGAAGATTGGCTCTGATACCATGATAGGAAGCTTGTACACTCACAGTTTCTCGGTTTTTCTTTCCCAATCCCTTTTAAGGATGGATTTTCAAACGAATTAACAAATTCATTGTAAAAGAGTGGAAGGATTATGTTTTATTTTGTTGGATTTTTTTTATTTATATTTATTTATATAAATTGAAGAGTGACTCTGATACCATGATAGGAAGCTTGTACATTCACAGTGTTTTGGTTTTTTTTACCAATCCCTTTAAGGATGGATTTTCTAGTTTTTCTTCCCCAATCCCTTTGAGGATGGATTTACAAACAAATGACAGTATTATAACAAATTCATTGTAAAAGAGTTTAAGAAAAAATATTACAATTCACAATAACACAATTTTAACACACAACAATTTACGATAACATAATCATAACAAACAACAATATATTGAATTGTTTATTCCATTGAACTCAGCTTATACATTATTCATTATTCCATCAAGACTTTAAGCCAACAACTCAACTCCACATTAAATTAAGAGAAAATTTTGTTGGAGAGAATCTTTCATTTCCAACTTAAATTTAACAAAAAAAAAATTGTTGGAAAGAATTTCTCATCTCCACCTCAAATTCAACCAAACTTTATAATCTCATCTTCAACTCAAATTCAACCAAAAAATTCTTGTTGAGAGAATCTCTCATATCCCACTCAAATTCAACCAAACTCCATAATCTCATCTCCAACTCAAATTCAACTCAAAAAATCTTGTCGATCTCATCTCCAACTCAAATTCAACCAAACTCCATGATAATAGACAATGTATATCAAAGTAGATAATCAAAAACACTGATAAAACATACCAATAACAACTATTGAAAAATAAGAATCCTCCAACCAGGAGGACCATTTAAAGAAAACCTTAGACTCACATCTCCTAACACACGGTACCATGTAAAGAAAACCTTTATCTATATGTAATTTAGTAAGATCTCCACAAGAATTTAAAAACCTATCAAACGAGAAGAACAAAAGCCAAGAGAGTGACATTTTGTAATACCATTTTTCCAGTGAAAACCACCATTTTTCTCATCCTTAATGTTTTATCTGATCCGACGTCTCAGTCGTCAAGCAATCACAATTCAAGTACCGTTGCTTAGGCCTTGTGATATTCTTGTTACAGAAATTCATACTATCAATTGGTCGTACATAGTGGATCAATATTGAGCGGCAGAAAGTGAGAGTTTACTCCGTTTCCGTTGAGATGTGTGCTGTGAGATTAATGTAGACAGGGATTGCAAGTTAGATCTGACTATGGTATCAATGAAGGTGCGGGTATCTTCTCTAGAATTCCCCTCTGGAATATCTGAAACATAAGATTCCACAACAATAGTCCAAGCCCTTTCGTCCCTGACAAACTCACTCACTGTGGTGACGGACCGATAATTCCGAAGGCGGTGCTCTCCTCCCAACACTCTGAAACTAAGAATGTGCTTCTCCTCGTCCAGAATCTCGAGGCGCTCGACACTGTTCTTGGCTGGAAGCCCCGATACGACTTTCACCTCCCTCACGCATCCGATCTTGACATCCCCGTTGACGGAGCAGCTCCTGATGAAGGGCTTGTAAGTTTCAGGTTGATCGAACCTCCGAATAACCGACCACACTTTGCTCGCCGGTGCGTCGATTCTCTGAATTGCTATGGACGAGCACTGCCCATCATCTTCGTTTCCAACATGGTCAGAATGATGGGCCACCAAAATATCCAGAAAGTTGACGTACTCCTCCTCGCTCAGATATGAGGGCCTGCGTATGTTATCCTGCAAAACCAGATGTTCAATTTTGATTTCTTCACGGATCCCAGTCCGCTTCCCCATTCTCTCAATTTACAGTCCAATACACGGCCGATTTAGCTCCGGTCAGGTAATAAACAGAGTAGTCACGTGTCTCTTAAAGAAGCGAAGAGCTCGCGCCGCTCTTCATGAACTGCGGGTTGGCTGTACAACTGGATTTTAGATCAGCGACGCGTACATGAATATAGCAGAAACAATAGCAGGCGACGGCATATACCCACACGAGGAGAACCAAAATATAACAAACTTAGCGACCAAATCGGATCAAACGATCCCCATTGTCACTCGCCTACTAGAAGCTTCCGTCAATGTCGTCGCCCACCAAACGATATCCGCCTTCCCCTTTCCCACAAAACTGCGTGAGTTTGACATATGAAACCCGTTGACAAAAACAAATAAATATCTGTGTAAAGTCGTAGTAAATATCTGTGTGCGACAGTTCAGAAATGCAATTCAAACAATAGAAAATAAGGATTTTATCCAGATTTATATTATTGGATTCCGGCTAAAAAAATCTAAAAGGTAAAAAGTTTAGCCAACACTTTTGGATATTAGTACATTTTAGCTGTAAGTCAAACAGGCTAGCAAGGCTATTTTGAGTAGTATTTTTTGTTTAAAATTTGATTAAAAATTTAGAAGAGTTATTGGAATTGTAGATATCAATTGTTGAAATTGTATAATTTAAATGTAAAAAAAGTTTTGGAGAATAATAAATCTATTTATATATTTCAAAATACAATTTCAACATTAAAAAATTATAATTCTAATAATTCTTCATAACCAATTGACATGAATCCAAATACTAAAATATTTAAACTTATTTCAATAAATTAAAAATAAACTCATATTTTTTTGTTTAAAACCTATTAATGATAATTATTTTAATTATTTTTAGATAAAATTACACTCATATGGTCTCATTACATTTACTAGAAGTTTTGAATCTTAATCTTTACATTAATATAAATTTACTAATACAATTTTTATCTTTGTGAATTCAATTATGCACAGTTAACATAACATAAAATAATATATATATAATAAAGTGATTCTTACTAAATTTTAAACATGTAAATATCCACTTCAAAAGCAATGTAGTGTGGGTAAAAAGCAATGTAGTGTGGGCCAACATGTTTATGATATGCTATGTGTGATGTCACTTTGGGTAGAAGCATTGGTTTATCTTACACATGGCATGGCTATATCATGCCATGTGTAAGAAGCACTCACCATAAGATATAGCCATGTGTAAGAAGCACTCACTATAGGCATTTTTTTTTTCCTTGAAAAAGTCGAAGGAAAATGCACTCAATGCTTAAATCCTTCCAATTGTTCGAGTCCTTGACTTCATAGGGAGATCATGAAATTTTTTAGATCATAAATTTTTTTAGAGCATAAGAAGAAATTGGTGATTGTTGTTGGTGTGAAGAATTACAGACTTGCATACATGGTAGCCCATGGATGGTCCACCACATACAAAGTATAATGACATGCATCCCAACCATGAATGCCTATGTGGCACATATGGCCCACCACATAACATCGAAGCTTAAGGCTATTTAAGCAAATATCTAACAAGATTAACATGTGTTAATCAGTTCAAGAGGTTGTTTCCTCTAGTATGTACATGAAAAGACTAGTGGGTATGATTCATTGTTAATTGTACATCATCACTCTACAATACTAGTGGGTATGATTCGTTGTTAATTATACCTCATCACTCTACAATGTTCATGTATTAATGAGGATATTGCATAAAGCATGTCCTTCCAACACAAGGACTATCTTCTCTCATCCTTGATGATCAATTGGCTAGTACAATCATGTATGTGAAACGACGAGCAATATATAGTTTGCTACGTAGCATTGAATGTTGTGGCAGGTGGAATATAGGTCGTCGGATCTGAAAGCAATCCATATCCGATGACCTATATTCCACTTGCTGCAACATTCAATGTTGCGTAGCAGGATGGATATTGGTCGTCATTTTGAATCACCTCCCATTGCAACTTTCCATTTAAAAAGAACCATACAAGTTCTTTCAACCACACACTCATCAAAATAAATCTAAACTTAAAATGAATACAATAATCCTAAACTTAAAACGAATACAATAATCTTATGCTTCATGGTGTTATTATCTTTTTGTTATTTTAGTACTTTAAGAAACACACCATTTAGATTATTTAACTATTATGACATGGGAAATAGACTATAATAAGGAATCCACATGAGAAACAATCCCTAAAAACGAAAATCTAATGAAGCATTGTGTATTTTGCCTTTTTATATCATGGAAATTACAATACATATTACAAATATTTCCACATCAATGTGAAACTATGAGACACTATGGTTTTTTACAACACTCTGCAATATACTTATGCCTCTCTTTTTTGTTAGTACTTCCTCAACACTCTACAATATACTTATGCCTCTCTTTTTTGCTAGTACTTCCTCCACACTCTTGCTCACACTACAGAATAGTGAATAGTGGAAAGATTGTGAAAAAAGTGAACAATTCCCCCCTTGTACTTAGGGTTAGGTTGAGGGTTTCATAACCCTCTTGGAACCTTTGTGATTCTTATAAAAGTCACTAGTGGATTCTTAGACATTACTAACTCCCCATAATAATGTTATGGTGCGTTGACATGATCGCCACTTGGACATGTGAAAAATATTTTGATCTTTACCTTTTTGGGGCCATGAATTTCACATACAAGCTTTATTTTAGGTGTATGAGTGCTCATTGGAAAGATCTCAATAAGAAAGACAAAATTATCCTCGGAATGTGAAAGCCTATGGAAAGTTCTTTAATAAAACTAAAAAACCCAACATTCAAATTCTTTAACCATAATGACTACGAAATAAATTACAATAACAATGCCACACTAGGGGAAACAATTATTTACCCTAGAAACCCATATAGAAAAACTAACATTTAATGAAGGATTGTGCCTTATGTATTATTATAATATGTGTTATGTCCCCACAGTATGCTTTCCTAAATCTTACGATTGTGCACCTTCTGAGGGTGTCGACACCACAATGGTTCTCACTTAGATGCTTGGCAACACCAAGGATACTTCGTCTGGACTATGCCTCTTCACCTACAACACACCCATACTTTGTTCTAGGCTACGGGTGAATCATACGCCTACCCTAGTGAAACTCACTTGTATACTTAGGAAATCTTGTTAACATCTTAATGCCTAGTCATTTAAGCATACATTCATGAAACAAAGAGAACACTTGTGAAACAAACAAGAGACATACACAGATATAGTGTGGGCAACACAAGACGTGCCTAACACCTGACTAAGTCTTATTATTATGAAATAGTTACAATATGAGTAGTATCGACTCGGTTTACAACTTGGGCAGAGTCGCACGACTCACATTACCTCACCAAGACACTCATACACATTTTCTTCACACCAAGACTCATATGTCGCAACAAATTTCACAACTCTTGCAGTACGCCCCAGAAATGTTCCCACCACAGACTCATCATCTCTTCTCTGGTGCAAAACTTCACATAGACCTATGGTTTTGTCTCATAGCATGCCTCACCCAAACCCACAACAATACTTCCCCAACTCCAAAGTCTCTATGTCTGCTGCTAGACTCAGTCTAAAGAAGGTTGCCCCAACTCTCTCCATAGAATCACCTCAAGGAGGCACAAGTCCTCCTATGTGGAGTGACTTGGCTCCTTGAGGGAGCTCACCCCTCTTTGTCTGAATATGTGAAGAACCTTGACTCTAATATTTCTCTCTTCCTTGTCACTATTTATTTTTGGTTGTGTGCCCTTATTCTTTTATATGGACTCCAAATGTCAACTTTGTGAATCATCACGTCCTTTGGGTGTGTTACACCCCTTCACAAACCAATGCAACCAAAGGAACCGACGTGCCCCTTCGTGGACCCTATTACACATTATTTTGGTCACCCCCGTGATCAACTAATGACATGTGCTTAACTCATTTCCATGTTCCCTGAAAATATTAAAAGAGGCTTTCTCCATGAGAAAAGTGGTTTGCTTTTCCTCTATCAAAAACCATGACAAGGAAGAGCATCGCACCTTGCTCTATGCTTGGGGTTCGATGATGCTTTATCGTCACACGCTGCACCAAAGATGGATTGTGACGTCGTCGCATGCTGCTTGTGCATAGGGTGCGACAATGCTTAAGCAAAGGAAAAGTCAAGCTTCATGAATGTTCTAGAAGGGAATGTTCTAGAAGATGATGTGGCCTCCGATTGGTTTGGATCTTACTCGCTTCTCTGATTTAGTGGGATCATCCTAATTTACTCATCCATCCCTCTTTCACCCTATATAAATATGGATCTCTTATGGAAAAGGCTAAGGTTTGCAAGGGCTTGCATATGCATGAAGAGTTCTACTACAGATTATACTTGAGATAGCTTTGCTTTATCTCTCTAATTCAAATTGTGGATCTTCTTCATCAAAGGCATTGGAGCAAAGAGCCATTGAAAGGGACCTTGCAACATCAAGGCATGGGTTGTAGTCTCCACTTTCCATTTAATATAATGCAGAAATACATTTCTTCCTTATAAAGGTGTCTCGGATTTTATTGTATAACTCCTTGATCGTATACATAGAATTCATTGGATATATATATCTTTGTTTTCTCTCTCTTTGTTGGTTTGTGCTTCTTAAACAATTTCACCATCCCGCAAACTCAAAGATGGAGCTACAAGGACGACACTAGCAAGGATCAAGCATCATTTAAAAGGTATGTCACTTGTACCTCTCTAAACTAGTTTATATGACAATGAAGTCTAAGGTGAAGTTTGTATTATGTCTTGTTTTGTTCTAGCTTCCTATGGAAGTTAGGGAGATTAGTCTATGTCCGCACTTACTGATTTGTCCGATAACAAAATTGGCGACTCCATTGGGGATACAACCTTTTTTGTTTTTTTGCTTCTTATTTTCTTTGAGCCTACCTTCTTTTGATCAATTTCATTCTCTGGGTCTGTGGGTGATCTATCTTGACTCCCTGGGTCTGAAGGTTCATTGAGAAATTTTGTCTTTCTTCCCATTTTTCTTTATTTTCAGAGATCATCGCACTGTGTCCTATTCTTAGCCTGCGATAATCCTTTGTCTTCGCACTCTACTTGTGTAGACCAGGGCGACGACATCACAATGTGCCTTGTTGAAAGCCTGCGATGATCCTAGATCATCTCACTGTATTCCTCTGCGGCCTACAATGATTCCTGTAGGAATTGTTGGGTGACTGTCACTTTTCTTTTCTTTACCCAATTTTGTCTTTACTGCCTGGGATGAACTTTTGACACTAGAGAATGATTGATTTACAACTTTTAAGCCTAGATTTGATTGATTTTCAAGAATTGAAAGTCTTCTTTACAAGCTTTGCAAGTTTTGTTTTTGATGTCTTGTCACAAGGATATAATCTCAAGAGTTTGGTCTTGGGTGCTTGTTTGATAAGGGGTCCTTGATTTCTTTTGAGTTTTGGATTGTTTTTATTTTTTGGATTGTTGATTGATTAAGAGACATTTTTTGTTTGCATTTGACAAAAGGTTTTCCTGCCATTTCATTTTTTTTTCTTGCATTGTGAGTTTGATTTGGGAATAGTGTTGAGAGTGCACTAGTTTTCTTAGACCATTCTTTCTTTTCTTCATTACATCTTTGTTCTGATTTGAAAAGGAAAGAACTGAAGTTTTTTTTTTTTTGGTAATATTTGTGAGAGAATTTTTGCATTCAAATATTTGTTGAAAAGAGAAAAATTGGAAAATTTAGTAGTGTTTGATTTTCTGGAATCTATATCATTCAAAAATTGTGAAATTGTGTTTAGTAGATTTTGTATTCTGAAAAGAGAAACCCTCTCCCTAATGTAATTAGAGTTCATCAAATTAAACGAGTGCATATCATCTCTTCTTGTGTTTTATTGGGTCAAGATCAAATACATCATCAGTTTCATTCCCATTTCCCTTTCGAGTAAGCAGCAGCCTTTAAAATACAACGTAATTTTAAAATCTATTAGCAACTTTTATTTTCTAGAACTTTTCTACACCAACATTAGCTAGGATAGCGCTTTTGAATAGGTTGCAAGTTACACTCTCCAAAGCATAAAAACACACAATAGTATCTCATGATAGGGAGAGTTCAAATCCACTTGCTACATTTTGTCCTGGGAAGCCCTTCTAACACAAGGGTAAATCACGAGGTCACATCAGGGTCGACAGAGTTACTCACCCTACTTTGTTGGTATTAGTGTAGAGATTGTGTGTATTATTGGAGGTCACTTGAGAAAAAAATATTGTGGGGACCTTCTCGAGTTTATTTTGGGCTTAGATACCCTGCCCTTGCACGTGGATCAGACAGTCGACTACTTCCCCTGGCATCATTGTCGTAATTGGTAAACTTAGTGAACTATCACTTTAAAGTCTTTACACGAGGTGACTGTGGAGGGGCAAGTCTTCATGGTACCTAGAATCGACGTTGGCCAAACTCACTCGGGATCCTTGGAGGGTATACCCAAGATTATGTGTGGGATCTTGCACCAAGGTGTAAGTCCGTTAAGCAGGTCGTCAACGTAACTTTTCCACCCACTTTATCCCAACCCCTTGTTGTCTTGATTTCGCGATGTTGGATTTCATCACCAACTAGTGACTTCGAAATAAGAAGGTTTGTTTGCAGGTTTGATATCTAGATTTTATTAGTGAGTGTTGTTGGTTTCTCTAGTTGGCCATAGATTTATTTCATTCTTTATTTGTTGCAGCCAACATTGGCCCTCGTCGTTCACGTAGGATGCAAGGGTTACCTCTAGAAGATATGAAAGAATACACTCCTTCACTTCCTAACTCACCAGAGGGTTCTCCTGAAGGAGCATTCAATAACGACGTATCCTCTGAGATTGGAAGTTCTACTCCATTGGAGGAATCAATACTTCTTGTAAATTTGTTATTGAGTGGTGTACAAGATTCACTTTTGCTCCGGATTAATTCATCGAGAGAAATTGTTGCTGAATATTATACTAGAATACCTATTGGACCTCACACAGAGTCTGGTGTAGACTATCCACTCTTTTAGAGTGAGTCATTTAGAACTCTGGTTCATACTGTTGGAATTTTTAATCCTATCTCTTCTCCCCCTGTTCGTTCTCTTTGGAAAACTTCTTCGGGACAAGATATTTTTGAAAAACTAGGAATGAGTCATCTATGCCAGAGGACCTCTAATCAACCTATGGAATCACATACTGATGCAACCTGCCCCTCAGCGAGCAGTCGCTCCCACCAGGACCTTCTTCAACTACGGGCCGAACAGTCTGAGCTCTTCCAACTCCCCTCGGGAGTCATGAGTCACCCACAAAAATCCCTCGGTAATCTCCCCTTCGGAAATCGGGATATCGCGACTCGGGAGTTCGCGGTTCACGCGAACACAATTCACATGCTAAACAAAACCCCGATCCCCGATGGTCAACGGGTCAACACTTCCCTTTATCGGAGATTTCCCTATTGGGATATCGCACTCTGCGATGTCAACCTTCTATCTTTAAAATCCCCGAATGCCGAGGTACCGATCCCCGATATCACGCCACCTGTACTCCGCTAGAGCCTTCAGGTCCCACACGCCACGTTCTCCTCGGGATTTCACGGATCGCAAATCCACGATACAAAATTTCTTGTGGTCGAAAACCCCGAAACGCCGAATCCCGAGTACCCGAACCCCGACGCCAAGAGATCCCTTGACGCGTGTCCCACAAGTCAACGGTTGTGATTATATCGCGAACTCACAGGTCGCGATTTCACCGGTTGAAATTCTTTTGCATCGCAAAACCCCGAACCCCGATTTTACGATGCCACCTGTCAACACCTCATGGTGAGGCCTAACGCCTTGACACCTGTCCCCACTCGTGCTATCGGGAAATCGC
>ML776782.1:518345-591953 GCA_009831015.1 Picea engelmannii | reverse complement strand
TTCCCTCATTCTCTCAGGTTTCGAACCTGATATGCAATCACATATGCAGCATATAGAAGATAAGCATAAAAAGAAGCAAGCATGCAGAAGCATAATATCAACAACACACAGAGATCAAACACATCCATGAGATTGAATCAAAGATTTCCTATTAATTCAGTGTCTGTACATGGGGTTTCTTCACAAGCTCTCTGCTCTGTCTCTCTCTTGCTCCTATATGAATGAGAATGATGATCCAAAATACGAAGGAGGGTGCCTATAATCCGTTTTCCCTCTCGAAAGCAAAAACTGTCTAATCTACAGTTAATTCCTATCTAACAGCATTAAAACTATTGAATGCCTTCTTATCTACATTACAATACAAGTGTGCTTCATATGAATGCTTTCATTCAAATGACGGCGCAACAATCTTTTCAAAGAAATTCAAAAAATGTATGTGCTGGTACTGTCCAGCTGTATGTTCTTTACTCCACGCGTTGGCTCGCTTGATGAAGTCGTCGATGCTCCTGCATCACATATGCATGTGACTTCCACTACTTATACAGTACCTTTAGATCATTTTACTAGCACATCCAATAATGTTGTCACGGTTTCAGATCAATTGTTGGTTGGTTCTCACACAATTCTTCCTCTCCAACTCGCTAACTCTACCATGGTCCCACAATATACGCTTGTTTCTGTTGGAAGTACGGTAATCACTCAAGCTCCTATTGGAACACAACTTCCACTTAGATAAAATATGTCACTTCCTCCTGGGTATAACGCTTTGAATATTTCCATTTCTAATCTTGCCCAGAATCCATCCGGAGGTTCTAACCTTTTTGTTCTTCCTGGGTATAATTTTGCTAGTAGTTTTGTTCTTACACCTACACAAGTTCTCTCTAGGGGGGGCTAGCATTCCTCCTCCACCTTCACCTAGAGAATCTAATTGTCCTGGCCCTAGTAGCTCCAATCAAGTTGGAGGTACAAGTTAGTCTTTCGCTTCTAGTTTTGAAATTCTTGTTGGAGGTCAACCTCAAATTGGGGGGAAACCTCAAGTTGGAGGTCATCACCGAGTGTATGGGAAAAATATTCATGGATTACAATCTCAACCTTGGAATTTTCCTTTCCAAGGTAATCAACAACTGCCCGGGGTGAAAAATACTCAAGTTAATTCTTTTATAACCCCTAATCTCATGCAAACATATCCAGGATCTATGAATCCTACCTGGGGTCAAAATTTTCAGTCTAATGCTCCTTTCCAAGGAAGCTTACCTAATCAACCAACTCATGTTGGATATTCGACTCAAAATCCTCCACCACCAAATTTGGCAGGACTCTCTAACTATCTGTAGACTGCTTATGGTCCTACTAGTATACCTACAAGACTACCTCCTCAAAACTACCTGTTTCCTCAAGCGAACAGACAGTTTTCATTTCTTGCTACTTTGGATTTACCAAATTTGTCTAGGATTTTGAATGATCCTATTTTTCATTCTCCTTATTGGTTATTCATACCTGCCAAGTTTCCATCAGACATTCCTAAGTGTGACGGTCGATCGGGAGAAGACCCAAATAATCATGTCATGACATTCCATCTTTGGTGTTCATCCAACTCCTTGATGGATGACTCTATAATATTACGTCTTTTCCAACTAACTCTTATGGGTTCGACAGCCAAATGGTATATTGAGTTACCACAAGGATTCTTCAATGACTGCAATACCTTGGCTATGGCTTTCTTAACGCATTACCAATAACCAATACGATACGAGACAGGAACTGAAATTTTGAGTTCATTTAAACAATCCTCTTCTACTCACATTTATGATCATATTCATGAGTGGAGGAGGAGAAGACGCTTAATCAAAGTTCCCCTTCCCGGTCAACTATTGGTCGAGTGGTTTACCAAGTCTCTCATTGGTCCTATAGCCTGTGATGTTGTCATGGGTGGTGTTGTCACTGAAGAGCAGGCGATTAGTCATGCTCAATACTTGGATATCGTTTATTCACAAACGGGAACACTATATGATTTGATCGCTGATTCTCCTCGCTCGTCTACGAATCCAACCTTGACACCTCCAATAGCTTCTCATGTTGTTGATGGCGTGATTGGAACTTTTCACATTGAGACTCAGTGTAAACAAGTTAGTCATTCCAATCCCAAGTCTACTACTCCTAGTGTACAAAATACTCCTCTTCCAACTCCTTCTCTCGGTAAAACCTCTGAATTTAATTCGGTTCAATCTACACCTACCGATAAAAATCAAAATAAAAAGAAAGGGAAGGGTAAGAAAAAAGAGGACAAAAATAATAATCAACAATCTGAAAAATCCAAGACTCATCCTGTTGATGACAAAGACAAGCGTAAACCTCGTTATCCTTTCCTTATCTGTGGTGAGGATCATTATACGAAAGATTGTCCATGATGCGTCGAGGTTACTAAGATCCTACAAGGGACCAGGACACCTCCTACACCCGTCATTTTATCACAATCATTTCCTTCTCAGCAACAGGCCTAATTGGTCATTCATGACCAACCTTATCCCTCTACCACATCTTATGTAATTATGTGTATTGGTGACTCCAAGAAGAACGAATTTGCAGTCACTACTCGAGCCAAAGAGTATTCTCCTTCGAAAAAGAAAGTTGATGATTCACCACCTCTGTTGGTTCAACCTCCTCCACCAACGTCACCTCCTAATTTTCCTCTTCATCTCGAATGACCGAGCCTAGATAAATTTATGTGTCCTCCTCCTAATTTCATTGTTCGTAAGTCATCATTTAATCCTCACGCACGTGCTGCCCAAAACTACAGTATTGTAGAAGACCTTGCGCAGGAACCCTCTGTGATGTCGGCTCTCGAAGTCCTTCAAAGTTGTCCTACACGATGGAAGTCATTTTTAAAGGCTATTGGTGGAATTGATCCTACCGATACGAACTTCATAATCTTTGACTTGGAAGATCATATTCCAAGGCTTCCTCCTCAATTAGTGTTTCAATACAAGTTATCGTGGAAAATAAGTATATTTGTCAAACCGTTATTGACGAAGGAGCCTCGACTTGTGTTATTTCCGTCACTTGTTGGAAATCCATTGGCTCTCTTGCCCTTACCGAGTCACACAATACTCTAAAATATTTTAATGGTACAGGGTTTAAACCTTATGGTGTTCTTCCTTCGTTGTCTATTACATTAGAATGCAAAGTGGTTAATGTTGAGGTTGAGGTCTTTGATGCACCTCTCGATTACAACCTTTTACTTGGTCGTAGTAGGATTGATTACATGCGAGCAGTTGTTTCTACTCTTTCCGTGTGTTACATTTACCTCATCAAGGAAAATTTGTTATTGTCGATCAACTTGCCTTCTTTAATTCTGATTCACGTACTAGTAATGTACCTTTCATTGAGAAAACACCTCGTGGTTATTAGAATGTTGGTGTGGGTCTTATAAAGAATTCATCGTTAATGGGTACATTTCCCATTCCACCACCTAATATTCCTCCTCCTTTTTTCGCTTCAATAAACATGATATCAACCATTGTTGGTGAAACCCTTGAGTCTTACGACCCTTGGATAGTACCTAGATCTAATTATTGTCTTTGTTACGGTGACTAAATGCCTTTGAGTTTGGTAGAATTGGCTTATCAATCTATTCAATTGGAAACTTCTTCTCCTCATTCTCTCTTAGATACGTCTCTAGATCTGTTTCACATAGTTTTTCACACTGATGATATGATCATAACAACCATATCTATGGAAGATACCCCATGGGACGATGGGCATCGTCGTTCTATTCTCTTCCTAGAACCCGAGACCATAGAGAGTTATCAACGGATTTCAAATCTGTCTACTGTTGCTATTGTTTCCTATGTTCCTCAACCAACACACGATGCTTTGTATGAATGGAACTTAGGTAAAATTTCACCTACCATCCCTCTAGATATTTCGATTAAACCCAGAGTCGTTGAAAATGTTCACATCGATGCCTCATGTTTTGTTGATGAGATCTAAATTTACAAAGCTCTTTTCCAAGAATTTTGTGACGTTTTTGCCTGGAGTTACGAAGAAATTCCTAGCATTGATCCAAATATTGTTGTACATGAGATTAAGACTTACCCGAACGCTAAACCCATTCGACAGAGACTTCGCCCAGTACATCCATGCAAAGTTGTTGCTATTAAGCTTGAAGTTAAAAAACTTCTTAAAGCAGGTTTTGTCTATCATATGGTTTTGATTGATTGGGTGTCCAATATTGTTCCAGTTACGAAGAAACAAGGCACGATCCGTGTTTGTGCAGATTATAGGGATACCAACCAGGCTTGTCCCAAAGACAATTATCCTACCCCTTTTGTTGACCAGATCATTGATGATTGTGCCGGGAGTGAAATATTCTCCTTGATGGACAGTTTCTCCGACTATAATCAAATCAATATTTTACCTACGGATCAACATAAGACTGCTTTTATTTGCCCTTGGGGAACCTTCGCATACCGAAAACTACCTTTTGGTCTCAAAAATGTTGGTGCGACTTTTCAACACGCTATGTCTTATGATTTTCATGACATTAAGCACATTGTACAACCTTACCTAGACGATTTATCACCCGGCACATTTACAATCACCCGGCACATTTACGATCACCCGACACATTTACGAGCCATTTTCCTACGCTGTCGTTATTATCGCATACGATTGAATCCACATAAATGCATTTTTTGTGTGTAGTCTGCACGACTTCTTGGTTTTATCGTGTCTACACATGGGATTAGGGTGGACCCTTTGAAGGTTGAGGCTATCCTCAATTTACCTCCTCCTTATACACTATGCCAACTCCAAAGTTTGCAAGGGAAGGAAAACCTTTTATGTCGATTCATCCCCAACTATGTTGAATTAAATAAAGGTTTTACTCGACTTCTTAAAAAGGGTTACGATTTTGTATAAGACAACACTCCCAACAAAGCCTTTGAAGCTTTGAAACTCACCTTGACCCATACACCACTATTATTTCCACTTGATTATAGTCGAGATTATTTCATGTACTTATTTGCTTCATACTCTACCATAGCTATGGTTCTAGTCCAAGAGGATGATTCGCATGATGAACATGTTATCTACTATTTGATTCGGAGTCTTACGACTACCGAAACCAAATATTTGCATGTGGAGAAACTGGCCTTGGTAGCTATGCAAGATGTTCAATGTTTTCATCACTACAACTTATTACGCAAAACCACAGTCATTTCTGATTGCAACCCCATGCAACACATCCTTACTCGACAATTGTTGGGGGGAAAATACTCTACATGGATAGTTATTCTCCAGGAGTTTGATTTGGAGTTTGAGCAAGCCAAGTCAAAGAAGTCGTTGGTTTTTGTCGAGTTGATATGTGACCTTCCCTCAGCTGAGACAAAAACTAGGGAAGAAGATTCCTTTCCTGGTGAGTCTCTCTTTTTTATCAGTTCTAACGATATATGGTATGGAGACATTATCATTTATCTCCAAACCCAAACTTTCTGGCCCAATCTTTCTAGTGTAGATCGTCATCATATTCGGTATCAAGCCCTTCAGTACATTGTCCTTGGTGATACCCTTTACCTTCGTGGTATTGATTCCATCTTTCAACGATGTCTCACTTATGATGAAGCTAAGAAATCTTTGAATGATTTTCATTTAAAATCATGTGGTGGTCATATGTCTGGGCATGCCACTACCCAAAAGATCTTATGAGTTGGTTACTGTTGGCCTTCATTGTTTAAGGATTGCATTACTTTCATCCAGAAATGCCACGCTTGTCAAATCAACAACAATAAGATCCGATCTCATCTTGGTCCTCTTCACCCTATAGTTTTCGTTGGTCCATTCACTAAATGGGGCATTGACTTCATGACATGTAACCCTCACTCGGATGGGGGGCATGGATACATCATCGTAGCCATGGATTATTTCACTAAGTGGGTCGAGGCGATGCCTACATTTGATAATACCAAGAAAATTGTAGCGTTGTTCTTATTCAATCATATTGTTACTAGGTTTGGTGTCCCTCAAGCCATCGTCATTGTCCATGGTAGTCATTTTCACAATTTCATGATGTCTGAACATAACAAGAAGTTGGGTCTTCGACATAAAAACTCAACCCCTTACTATCCACAAGCCAATGGCCAGCTTGAAGCAATCAACAAAGTTCTCACTACTATGCTTCGACGGATGGTAGGAATTCACAAGTTAAGCTGGCACACGATGCTTTTCTTGGCATTATGGGCCTATCATACATCCATTAAATCTACCACAGGGTTCACACCTTTCCAATTAGTATATGGTATCGAAGCGATTTTGTTGATTGAATGTGAAATCCCATCTTTGAAACTAGTTGTCGAACTTCTCCCTAACAACTCAGCTGAAGAGGAATGTCTCTTGTATTAGATGAAATTAGATGAGACTCGACGTGATGTTGCCTTAGTCATTGAAACTCAAAAGAAGTGTTTCAAAGCTCAATATGACAAGCATGTCAAACCATGTATTTTTTTCTGAGGGTGATTTGGTTCTCCTTTACGAACAAGATCGTGACTTATTAGGGGCCGGTAAATTTGAGCCTATGTGGTGTGGCCCTTATATTGTGAAATGAGTGTTGGAGAAAGGAGATTATGAGCTGGTAGATTATGATGGAATTCCTTTGAGTGAACCCAAAAAGGGGATTTACTTAAAGAAGTATTATGCTTAAACTATTTTTGCATGAGTGTTGTGTATTTTTAGTGTATCATACTCTTGTGTGCTTTTTTCGTTTTTGGTTCTTCCTTTCAGCTACTTACCTTGCATTTTTCTTGGTTTCTAGATGTCAGTGTCTTATCTACCCTATATCGGCTTTGTTGATGGTGCTAGTCGCAGTACTCAAAACCTAGCGTCTATTGCATGTGAAATCTATGCACCTACGGATGAGTTGATCAGTCTACATGGTGTTTTCTTTGGTCGTGCAACTAATAATATCACGGAATACAGTGCATTTATTGAGTTTCTAACTGACGCCATTTCATTTGGAATCCGTCATCTTATTGTACGACTTGATTCACAATCAGTAGTGCTACAATTGAGTAACATTTATTCCATCTGAAGTCCTACTTTGTTACAGGTATACTTACGAATTCGCCTCTTGGAAAGACATTTTGATTACATTGAGTATCAACATATTCCTAGATGTCTAAATACATTAACAGATGCATTAGCTAATTATGTGTTAGAGATACATTTGAGACATTTATAAACCCAATCACACATTTTACAAAGACAAGTAAGTCGATAGGAACTTTATATTAATATGACAAAAAGTGTTTGTCCAAGGACCAAAATATCAAAATAGTGAATCTCATCGCTTCATGTACAAAAGCATCAAGGATGTTGCTTGTTGTAACAACAAACTGTCTGTGCCACTCTACGAAGAAGTCAACCAATAGATGCAGCTATGCCAACTCTATGGTGTTGATAGTGTCGAGGAAGTTCATCCACTGTGGCATCAGGGATGCTCACAGTTGACCCCTCTAGGTTCTACTCAATCACCTCCATATCTGCAGCAACCACTCCTTCCATGGCACCTCTCTCTCCTCACCTTTGAATGTGAGAATATCCTGGAGGATGATAGGGTGCCACATCTGCATTATTGAGAGCACTTGATTAGCCTTGGATAAATAACACAAAAAACATTATATATAATTAAAATATCAAAAACATCATATAATGAAAATTTCCTTCTTACCTATGTCTCCCCACTGAGATCCCTCGGGAAGAGCTAAGTCGAGATCCCCACAGAATTTTGTCCTAGCGTACACATAGTCCTCCACCATGATTAGTTGATTTCTCAGCCATTGGAAGAAAACATCATCATACTTGACGATAGGAATGCCACTGTGACAAGCCATTAGGTCCACCCACCTCTTCATCTGTGGATCTTGTGGAGCAGGTATGCACCACTCCACCTGTAGACATAGGACAGGGACCCTCTCCAAGAATAAGGACACCAAAATGGACTTGTAACCAAACTGTTTCAACCGACCATTTCGGCACTTTGTTAGATGCTTTTTCATGTTCTTCAAGACACCCTCACACCAGTTGAAGACCCTGGGTTCCATGCACTCTATGGCGTACTGAAAATGGATTTGCAAATCCATATGGGGAGTTTCACTCCCTGCCATCTGGGTAATGGTATAAAGGATGGTCTGCAATGGTAAATATCGAACATCTCTGATGACCACCTTGCAACTATGTTTTTCCGTACCCTGCACGCAATGGTGAGAAGCATAGTAATCCATGGGTTCTCCTCCACCCCGGCTTCCCGAGAGTGATACCCGAGAGCCTCGGTGAGACAAACCCAACAGAAAGTAAATATCCTCTATATCCAATGTAAGTGTATGCACACCCACGCGAAATTCTTGTTCGTTCACATCCCACATGTGAACCAGATACTCTAGCAACCTCAGTTGCACTCTCATGCCCTTAATTTTGAAGAACTTGAGTAATCCACATTGCCTAAGCGCCATAACTGTTCCTGGGTCATTCCTAAAAAAATAGTGTTCTTCCTCATGCTCTCTTTCACGCCACTCAAGCATTTTGACCGAGGAAACCCTACCAAGGAACATCAAAAGAAGATTAGAATCATAAAAAATCCATTATTGGAAGTTTTTCTAGTTCATTTTATCTTTTCAAAAGTTGATTTGCGGTCGTCGCAGGGATGTGATTTCATGCAGAGTGATGTCATCGCACCTTGTCTTTGAGCCACCTGTGGCAATTCCATATCGTCTCAGTTCACAATACTGTGGGCCTGCAACGATATGAAAGCGCAAGTACCCCCAAAAAATCGACCCCAACTCAACAATAAACCAATAAAAACAAAATTTGAAACCATGAAAAGATAAAGAGGCAAAAGATTACCTTTTTTACGAAGATTCTTCGCAAAATGATCCACCAGCCGCTCTGGAATCGACAGTTGAAATTTGGGAGAAAAATAGGGTTTTGGGCACTATTTGGGTAAAAATTGTAAATGAAATGGTAAAAGAGTTGTTTTGGCCTATTTTATTTGTTTTTTACCATATTTTATTGCAAAATTAAATTATTTTTTATATTTTACCCATGCCCTAAAGTCTAACCAAATTTGCGAAGTGTTTTCTATTGCAAATTGAAAGGTCTAAGAACAAGACATTTGACATGGGTCCACCATTTTTTATTGTTTTTTTGTGTTTTTCTTATGTACAGATGCTCTTAGGGTTTTTTAGGAAAAACTCTGAGCACGGTCTTAATTCTTTCTCACGCTCATGAAACCATGAGAATGAAATCGAGTAATTTTTTGTCGTTTTTTCGAACTCGCATTGGTAATATGAAAAATGAAACTTATGGAGTATCCTTTAAGCTATTTTTAAACTCCCCGAACACGAAAATATAGCCGAGCGACCTTGTTCTTTTCACGCTCGTAAAATTATTTGAAGAAAACGTCTAATGAGCGGTATATTATCTCTTTTTCGATCTCATCGGACTAACTTACGAAAAAGGACCTTATGGAGTTCTCTTTAAGTGTTTTTCAGACTCTCCAAAAATGAAAACCCCCTAAGTTTTATTTCTTTGGACTCATTAAACAAGCATCGAAAGACCCATATGGGATCAAACCACTCCTTCTTATGGTTCGTTAAGTATACTTCGACGGACTCGTCCGAAGGATGAGCTTACATTTACAAGCATATGTTATCCTCCTAAAGCTTGCATAAAAATAAAGAGGTAATCGTCATAAATGGTGGGGGGAATTGGGAAATAAATGTGTCTCTGTATTTGTGTTAGTGGAAATAATAGTCACTCTTGAACATGACACCCCCCTTCATCATTTTATCTGAGTTGGAAATCCATTTGTCTATCATTCGACCATACACAAGCTAATATCTTGGGTCCTTATTGAGTCAACGCTGCCAAGAAAATTGTTGTGTCGTTCATATGATCAAGAGAAGTCCAACCTAAACAAGCCTTCTATCTAGTTGGCCATCTGCAGTTATAAATTTTCTACCATATCGACCTTCCCTGAGTCAGTCCCGAATTACTTCATACTCTGATCTACTTCAAATTTGTTACATATTTTGTGTCATTGATGGGGGATACATCAAGGCCCTCCTATGATGAGTCTTTTCCTGTCGACTTCAACTCTTTATATAGGAACAAGACTTAGATATCATTTAGTACCTTAGAGCATGCATGCCTCAATGGCAGGCTTCTTCGCTTTCAACAGTGGGTTCACATCCTTGACCCCTCATTGGAAGATTTCATCGAGTGTTTGACTTCAACTCATTTGTTTAGATTCGTTGGATTGTACTAGAGTACCCTGGGAGTCATTGAAATCAATGGTGATTTCCCTCGCACTTGTTAACGATTTTCATTAATGATCAATAATCAAGTGGTTTCTACCATGTTCGACTTCGACACCTGTAATCACATGGCTAGATTCATACTTAGAGACGATGGAAATGAAGACCCTAGATCTCACCATATTGATACAGTTTGTGACGAAGCATTCATAAGTTTGTACAAACACATAGATCCACTGTGTATGTCTCATGGATATGTCCAAATTTGAATTCTTTTAGAGCATAGATCCACAGTGTATTTCGGGTGGCTATGCTGAATCATGATGACATGGACCCATAGTGTATGTTTAGTGGCCATGACTCACTTAATGCTTATCATTAGAGTCACTTGTATTCTGATTATGGGAATGCCTACCTCAGAAGATGGTATATTATTATGCAGATGCTTGATTGTTTGTAGGTTCTCAATCGATGTGCTCCTTGTTTTTGACACACACATTCTACAAATTATTTCAGTTGTCAGAGGTTCCAGTTTCATACTTTGGGGGGAATTCTGTTACACATTATTTTTATCACCCTCGTGATCAACTCAAGACATGTTCTTAACTCATTTCCATGTTCCCTGAAAATATTAAAAGAGACTTTCCCCATGAGAAATGTGGTTTGTTTTTCCTCTCTCAAAAACCATGACAAGGAAGAACGTCACACCCAGCTCTATGCTTGGGGTGTGATAATGCTTGATTGTCCCACTCTGCACAAAATATGGACTACGATGTCATTTCATGCTACCTGTGCATAGGGTGCAATGATGCTTAAGCAAAGGAAAAGTCAAGATTCACGAATGTTCTAGAAGGGAATCTTCTAGAAGATGAGGTGGCCTCTGATCGGTTTGGATATTACTCACTTCTCTGATTTAGTGGGATCATCATAATCTCCTCATCCATCCCTCTTTCACCCTATATAAAGAGGGATCTCTTATGGAAAAGGCTAAGGTTTTCAAGGGCTTGCATATGCATGAAGAGTTCTACTACAGATTATACTTGAGATAGTTTTGTTTTAGCTCTCTAAGTTAGATTGTGGATTTTCTTCATCAAAGGCATTGGAGAAAAGGTGTGTGTGTTGGAGAAAAGAGCCATTGAAAGGGACCCTACAACATCAAGGCATGGGTTTTATTCTCCACTTTCCATTTAATATAATGCAGCAGTACATTTCTTCCTTATAAAGGTGTCTTGGCTTTTATTGTATAACTCCTTAATCTTATACATATAATTCATCGGATATATATATCTTTGTTCTCTCTCTCTTTGTTGGTTTGTACTTCTTAAACAGGTTCACCATCCCGGAAAATCAAAGATGGAGCTACATTAGCGAGGATCAAGTGTCATTTAAAAGGTATGTCACTTATACCTCTCTAAACTAGTTTTTATGACAATGAAGTCTAAGGTGAAGTTTGTATTTTGTCTTGTTTTGTTCTAGCTTCCTGTAGAAGTTAGGGAGATTAGTTTGTGTCTGCACTTACCGATTTGTCTGATAATAGACCCACGTGCCAAAATGAACTCATGTGATCATCATCCTTCACATCCCTTGGGGCCAATGCACCCCAAACTTGGGTGTGCTCATTGTGCTAATGCAGCCCAACATCTTTGGTACGCTCAGCCTTATGCTTGTGTTGGATGCTTGGGAAATCCCCTTGGTTTGTCCGCGCACCCAAGGCACCCACTTTCTAAAGTAGTGCAACTCGTGGGTGCTAGAGAAATGCCAATGATCTGGATTTAGGAGCGGAATGAATTGATTAATAGATTGAATACAATAAACATAGAGATATGAAGAACAACACAGATATCAAGTGAACAATATATTCTATTGAATAAATGAAATAGGTTGAAACTATAAAACTGTAGAACCGAAACACTTGCTTGAATGGTGGTAGCTATCTCTAAGAAGAGATATGGCTACTACACGCATCCACCTGAGAAGAATGATTTCAATGAGGCTCCAGAGGCCTTTTTGATATTACTCTTGAATGCCAAAACCCTTAACATCCAAAAACCTAACCCTGGGAGTTGAAACGCCAAAAGTTATGTGGGCTCCTATGGGTAAGTTGGTACCTCAATTTTTCAGGGTTGTAACTTTTGCATACGACCTCCAGTTTAGGTGTTTGATAGCCCATTGGAAATGTCTTTCATATTACTACACATTACGCTATCAAACTCTAACTCCATCTACATTTTGACTGTGGTGAGCCAAAAAAACATTTTTAGGGCTCCAAAACGGCCCTGGAAGTCCAGGAATATGTGATGACATGAAAACATACAAAATAATCCAATTGGATTAGGTGAGAGGCCACCAGTATCCACCCGGAAGATGTGTAGGGCTTCAGATAGCCCCAGAAGTGTAGAACCCACAATTACATAGAAGTACAGAAGAACATGTTGAACTAAAAACGGACAAGATGAGCTAGTTGGACTAGGTGGGTGGCCACCAATATCCACCTAGATCAATCCTCCTCCCTTAAGAAGCAATGGTCTCCATTGCATTGAGTTCCCCCATCAGGTGAGCAAAATTCTATTGGGTTTGGCCCCGGGTGAGCAACTTTCCTTGGTGTAGGATTTTCCCTGCCTTGGCAATCTGATAAAGTTGGATCCTTTGTTAGCGAGTGCCCTTGACCTGTGTGTCCACTATCTGATCAGTGGATGTTTGTTGCATGCAGTCGGGGTTGAGCTATGTTGGTTTCAATTGTTCAACAATCTCTGAGGTGTCTAATAATGGTGGAAAATATGGCCGAAGGAGGTCCACATTGAACGTTGGGTGTAGGCAAAGGAAGGGTGGAATGTTGAGCTCAAAATAATTGCTACCCACAACCTTGGTGATAGTGTAAGGCCCATAGCGAAGTGGGAGGAGCTTTTGATGGGGCCCTGTGAGACGCTCCTTCTGCAAATGTAACCAGACTTTGTCTCCAACCTAAAACTGGTGCGGTATCCTATGTTTATCATGGCATTGCTTGTACTTAGCATTGGATTTCTACAAAATCTCTTGGACCTAGTAGCAGATGTGTTGAATCTTCTCAATGAATCTGGTGGCTTTGTCAGTCGCAGAATGAACATGGGAAGATTTTTTCTGTGTGGTGGCAAGAGGTAGTGCAACATAAATGAGACCCATGGGTTGGAATCCCAGCCCCATCTAAAATGGGCTATGTTCATTGGAGCTATGGAGAGCCCTATTGTAATTGGTTTTAACATAGGGGAGACTCTCATCCCATGTATGTGGATTCTTAGAGTTGTACATGCGTAAGATGTGCACAATAATCTGATTGAAAACCTTTGTTTGGTCATCTATTTGGGGGTGGAAAGTAGTGGATTTAGTGAGCTTAGTGTCCAACAGCGATCAGAGACTCGACCAAAATGTGTTGATGAACCTGCTATCCCGATCGGAGATGATGGTTTGTGGTATCCTAAAATGGACCCACACTCATTCGAAGAAGAGCTTAGCAGTATCTTCCACTATGATATTCTTCTTGCAGGCGACGAGGATGGCCATCTTTGAAAATCGATCAACGACTACAAATACGCAGTCATTGCCTTGCTTGGTGGACGGAAGGCCAGACATGTAATCCATTGACATGGATTCCCAGGGCTTCTCGGGAGTAGGAAGAGGGGTGTATAAGCCTTGCTTCTTGATGGTTGGCTTGGAAATGGAACAAGCAGTGAAAGATATGATATACTTGTTGACGTCTTGTCGAAGTTTTGGCCAATAAAAAACAATTTGAAGAATGGCCATTTTTTTCTCCACACCAAAATGTCCTGCCATCTTATTATAGTGGGCTTCCCAAATCAGGTTTGCACTCTCGCTTGTAGGAACACAGAGATGGCCCAGATGGCATAATAGTTTTTCCTGAATGTGAAAATCGGTGACAGTCGTGCATGTACCCAAGAGCTGATAGGTGGTGGCGAAGTCTGGATCTTGTTGATAAAGTTGGGGCCACTCGGATACCTCATGTCCACAAGAATGGAGCACAATTGTGAGTGCAGCCACAGGAGGTCGACTAAGGAAGTCAGCGACACGATTTGAGGTCCATGTCTTATACTTGATGTTGAGATGGAATTGTTGCAGGTAGGTGGACTGTTACACATCAAAATTACTCAACTGGATAAGTGTCGCATATTCCTCTCAATTGTCGTAAGTGTCGCAACTTCCTTACAACTTTCGCAAGTGTCGCAAGTTGGTTACAAGTGTCGCAAATGTTGTTGAATCATGTTGCCATGATGACGACACTAAGGAGGCACTTAAAACATCTTATGTACTTGGTTTGAGGAAGGAGAACTGGTTCACTGAAGTCAAACAACTCTTAACACCTGAAAAGGGCTTTCAATCAAGAGTTTTGAGGGTGAACGCTCCCCTAAAACAACCTTAGGAGCGTTGGCGCTCCCCTATAAGGCCTCAGGGAGCGTTATAATGCTTCCTCACCCCTCTGAAGGAGCGTTGCCCACTTTTGAAGCGTTGGCGCTCCCCTTAAGCTTCTCTGGGAGTGTTCTAGCACTCTGATGCCCCTTTTGAAGGAGCGCTCCCTAATCTGGGTCAGTTGTTAGCCCGGTGAGGAGAATAAGGAAAGGATATTTTGAGATTAGGAGGCAGTTGCACTCGAATTCTTGGTTTCATCAAGAGATCCCTGATCTAAGGAGGAGGTTCCCAACTTGTTCTAAACATAACTCAAGAGGTTAAGCTCCTCCCAACCTATATAAGCAAGCTCTATGATGGTGGAAAGGGGNAAGAATTGCTAGCATGAAACCTATGATCTCATAGGAAACACACAGTCAGCCAAAGGAGAAGTGATCAATGAAGCCGCTATCAACCAGGTTGTGGATCTTTCTAGCAAGGGTTAGACGAAAGGGACTTGACGAAGCTGTCGCATTTGCATCTACGATTGTAGTTATTGTTGTCGTTATTCTCATTAATATGACACGCTTGGCCTGTTTCTTTCTAGTTTGTGTCTGATGTTACATGAACTTATCATCAATTGATAGATCTGTTTTCAATCTAATATCAATAAAGTAGGAAGTGTTCGTATCTTGTTTGTCTGCAGAACTCAGCGAGGAGCAAAGGATTGGAGCGCAACTCAGAGCGTGCAGGGACAAACATCGATAAAGAGGTACTTTTGTTATCCTCCCTTCTCATGTATTAGTTTATATAGATTTGAAAGGAATTCAGTGTCCACGTTAAGCATTTTTCTGTCTAGGGTTAAGGTCAAGCTCTTAGAGGCGATCTACCTGTCCGCAGGGAGATTTTCCTACAACATGGACCACTTCTAATGGTGGTCGTTCTGAAATTCCCCCTATGTCTATATGAACTGTAGAGGATTGTGATCAGTGTGGATGACCATATCCTTTCCCAGAATGTAATGTTTCCATTGACGACAAGCTTGTACAATGGAATACATTTCCTTGTCATAGGTGGGGTATTTTCGAACAGTATGTGAGAGTGTCTCACTATGTTATGCCGCTGAATGACCATGTTGAGTGAGAACTGCACCTACAGCATAGTCAGATGCATCATTCTCAATCTCAAACAGTTATTGTAGATCAGACAAGGAGAGTACTGGAGTTGAGCACAAGCAATGCTTCAGGTCATCGAATGCTCATTGTTGTTCCTTCCCCCATATGAAATTTTCCCTGGCACCTCCCTTGGTCACCTGGCTGAGGGCCCATGCAATATGGGAGAATCCCAACACGAACCATCAGTAGATGTTGGCCAGTCCCAAGAAGCTTTGAAGCTCGGTTAGTGTGGTCAAGGCTGGCTAGTCATGGATGACTTGGATCTTAGATGGATCAACATGTACCCCATTCTCATCAACAATGTAGCCCAAGTATTGGACATTGTTCATGCCAAAAGGGCATTTTTCCAAGTTGGCATATACCTTGTGTTGTCGCAGAGTGATCAAAACCTATTGAATATGTCGCATGTGCTCCTCCCAAGTTTTTATGAATATGAGGATGTCATCCAAATATACCACCACAAAAGAGTTGGTGAAGGGTCTCAATACATCATCCATCAACCTCATGAAAGTGGTTGGTGCATTTATTAAGACAAAGGGCATGACTAGCCATTCGAAGAGACCTTCTTTAGATTTGAAGGTTGTCTTCCATACATCAGTTGGTTTGATGGGAGCCTGGTGGTAGCCAGACTTTAGGTTAATCTTGCTGAAGAAATTTTCCCCCTTGAGTTGGTCAAGAAGGCCATCAATCCTAGGAATTGGGTACCGGTTCCTGACTATGATTTTGTTTAAGGCTCTGTAATCAATGTAGAGTCGCTAAGTCTCATCCTTCTTCTGCACCAGTACAACTGGGCTTCCTCAAGGGAAGGAGTTGGGTCTGATGTGCCTCTTTTGAAGAAGCTCTTGGATCTGATGGCTGATTTCATCATTTTCCATCAGCGAGCGACAATGGACTAGTCCATTAGGTAGAGGTGCACCGGGGATCAGATCAATTGGATGCTTGACTTGGCAGTGCATCGGTACCCAGATGGGTGAGGAGAAGATGTCTTTGTATTCTTCCATGATCCTGTCCACTTGCTTCTACTACAAAGAGAGGCTTTATGTAGAGGCCATGGATGTGGCGATGAACTTCTACTTATTGTGAGCACGGATCACAAAGAAGATGAACTTATCAGTCTATCAAATGACCTTACTGCATTTCTTAGCAGAGATTAAAGAGATAGTGGTAGGTGGTGCTACCTCTGGTATCTTGTACAATTGTCTACCCAAAGTAATAATAACATTGCAGGGTATAGACACATACACAGCATGACGCTTCCACAAATATGGTTGTCCTAAAAGAACATCAAAAAATTCAAGGGGAGAAATATCACACAATACCTCATCTTTGAAAGGCTTGATGTCGTAGGGTAGATGACATTGTTGGCTGACACATAGATCTCTTCCTTGGCGAAGCCAGCCGATGGTGTAGGGCTGCAGGTGTAGTGTCATTGGCAAGTCCAGCCGCTTGATGACCTATGTTGAAATCGGGTTCTTCTAACTACCTCTATCGAAAATGAAATGAAGCGGAGCCCCCTTTACCCACGTCTGTGAGTAAAAGAGGCATTCCCCTTCCTTTGGTTCTTCTAGTTCGCTTGGCCGTACTTTGTTGGTAATGATAGTGGCATTGGGTTCAGCATCGATAATCAGCTTCCCTTCTTCAGGATTTGACTCGGAATCAGAATCAGCCTCTGACTCGGAAGCCTTTAGCTTTGCCACGAGTGACTTCTTGGAGCGACATTCGTCAGTGTTGTGCCAAGGGATTTTATGGTACTCACACCATTTTCCTGTGTCCTTCTTTGTCTTGTCATTTCCCTTCTTGTGTTGCGGCTTGGACTAGTTGTCTTGATAGTGGCCATATTTTCTCTATCCCTTGTTGTGTTGGTTGGGGCCGCCTTTTCCATGCTTTGGCTGTGAGGAGTTTGCAGATCCAAACTCTCACCTCTTCTGCTTATATTTCAGCTCAATCTTGACAGCATATCTATAAGTCATACCCAAAAACTCCATTTTTTTTTAATGTATCTATGCAAACAACTGTGGTATTTGAGCACCATATGTCACTCAGAGTCTTTGATACCCATTTTGGTGCACAAGGTATGGAAAATATTGGTGAAATCTGGTATTGTCTGGTCCCTTTCTTGATGCAGGGTGGTCCATCTAGTGTACTGGTCCTCGTAGCTTCCAACAGGGTAGTATTGTTCTTTAATGGCATCCTGAAAAGAATCCCATGTAGGGGGAACCACAAATATTGAAAATTCATCTATGGAATTTTTCTCAAAGTAAATGTCCCACCATTCCTTAATATGGGGGATGATCTTAAGGAGTGCCAAAGTAATCTTTTCCCTGTCAAAAAAATTGTGGACCGAAAAATACCCTTCGAGCAGATTCAACCATTTATCTACAGCATCTGCATCTATCAGTCCTTCAAATAATGGAATATAAAAATTTACATCTACCTTGAAGGGGGTTGCATGGATGCTTGATGAAGATGCTTCTCCTATGGGAAGTCGTCAAAGGATCTGCGCAAAGTTATCCATCATTTCATTCCTTTTTCGCGCAAGGGCTTTCTCAAGCAACATTTTAAAAGGATCTCCTGCTCCATCATCTTTCTTTTCATCTCCCATGGGTTGTTTTCAAGCTCGACACAAATGATCTTGCAACGGCTCGATTGGTTTGAGTCCCAACTTCTTGTACCCAGATCTTGTCAAGGACATGCACAGAGAAAAATACAGGAAGAGCAGACCGCTTTGATACCAATGATTTGGATTTAGGAGTGGAACGAACCGATTAACAGACTGAATACAATAAACACAGAGATATGAAGAAAAACACAGATATCCATTGAACAATATCTTCTATTGTATAAATGAAATAGGCTAAAATTATAAAATGACAGAACTGAAACACTTGCTCGAATGGTGGTAGTTATCGCTCAGAAGAGATATGGTTGCTACGTGCATCTGTCTGAGCAGAATGGTTACAATGAGGCTCCAGAAGCCTTTTTGATATTACTCATGAATTCCAAAACACTAGACATCCAAAAACCTAACCCTAGGAGGTGAAACACCAAAAGTTATGTGGGCCCCAATGGGTAAGTTGGTACCTCAACTTCTTGGGGTCGTGACTTTTGCATACGACCTCCGTTTTAGGCGCGTGATAGCCCATTGGAAAGTTTTTTCAGAGAACTACACATTATGCCATAAAACTTTGACTATGTATATAATTTGATTGTGGCGAGCCAAAAAAAAACTGTTTAGGGATCTAAAACGGCCCTGGAAGTACAACAAGATGTGCTTACATAAAAACATTCAAAATAATCCAATTGGATTAGGTGAGAGGCCACTAGTATCCAGCTGGAATATGTGTAGGGCTTCAGAAAACCCCAAAAGTGTAGAACCCAAAATTACAAAGAAGTACAGAAGAACGTGTTGAACAAAAAACAGACAAGAGGAGCCAGTTGGAATAGGTGGGTAGCCACCAATATCCACCTGGATCACCCAAATTTGATCTCCTTGAGGACTTGGGTGAGGGTGCCCGGGCCCTTCTAGCTGAAGACCTTACATCCTCCCCACCTCAATTCATTTTCATCCCCAGAAACATCCATAAAATTTGTGATCTCCAAGTCTTCGCTTGAACTAGTTCCCCCATCGCAACTAAGAATGTTGAAGACCCCGAGTTTTATGCCAACTAGAAACCCAAAACTATTTATGTAATATCCCAAGGCCGAACCCAGTTGTAAATGTAAATGAAAATGTACTTAATCTGGTGAGTTGTTTGATATAATTTTGTATGCACATTTCATGCCAGCATGTACTGCGCAGTAAAATGAGGAAGCTTGCACATTCCAGGATGTTGCGCGCAGTAACATAAGTGTGCGTGATTTTGAGGCCACGTAGCCTTTTGTGTATATGATACGTTTTATAGTTTGGTGAGCCAGTTGTTATAAGTTAGGATTCTTATGTTTTGATTAGGCCGAAGAGCCTAGATGTTAAAGGCCAGTGCGCCTATTTTTGTATATGTTTCATAATAAATATAAAATACATTGTTGCGTGCAAACTGACCACGATAAAAGAGTATGGGGGACTAAACTCCACTAGTTAGGGAAAGGGTAGGGCTAAAATTTAAGGAAAAAGGTTAAGTTGCTTAAGCCAAAAAGGAATATTATATTAATATTTCTTAAATCATAAAGTATGGATAATTATTTTATCCTAACTTCTAAAGTTGGGGACAAGTGGGCCAAAGTAGCTCCCAACATGACAAGTGTCAAGTTGGGGACATGCATACATATTGTTGGGACTTAGTTCATTTTCCCACATTTTCCATCATTCTTCCCATCATTCCTTCAATCATTCAGTCATCCAGTCAATCATCCATGAGCATGCACACACCCATTGAGCTATCTTTCATATCTTCATGACTGTACTTGAAATTGCATCCATAGTCATTTTTGTGTCGGTGTATTTGGTTAGCTTGGGAGCTGGAATGAAGAAGCGGGTTGTCAGGCCCATGGGATATTGAAGAGGTGGGTTGTCAGGCCCATGAGAAATTCTTTGGGTGAGAGAATTGTTGGGAATTGATTTACTGAAGGTGCTAAACTACAGCTACAGTGCTCTGAGACTTCCTGTCCGGCCTGTTGCTGAAGCCCGGAAAGGAAGTGGGGCAGCCGAAGAAATGTTGAGCAGAGAAGGGGCACACTTCCTGGGTGGGACAAGCATGTGGGGAATGAGGGGTTGTAGGTTGTTAGTTTGAGTTCGCACCTGAGACGGAGTCTTTCCTGTTGTCTATGAGCCTTTAGCTCGGTTAGGAATCCATTTACACGGGTGGAGTTTAGTCCCAGCTTAGGGGTGACTCATTGTTGAGAGTGATGAACAGTGTGGTCTAAGGCTGGGAGGTTTGTGGAAGGTCTGCACATAGTTGGTGAAATTCTTACCAAGATAAGTGCCAACTGTGTGATAAATTTACATGTTGCATTGTTATTTACGTGCTTATTTTTATGGGTTATCATATGTGCAGTTATAACTGTGTTTATTTTTATGGGTATTTCCTGTATATGCTGCATGTGTATGTTTACTATTATTTCAGTGTGAATCCGTGTATGTACATATGTATTTGTATGTTTACGTTTTATATATAATGATTTTGTAAGAGTTCTGTGTGTATATATTTTAATTGCATACAGTCCTTCAAAGAAAAATTTATGTGGCATAGCTCAGTTGGATGTTGGGTATGTTACAGTATGTTCCACAGAGAGAAGAGTAAGAGTTCTTTGGCATAGCGTGGCCTGGAAAGGATGGTCGTGGACGTTACAACATGGTATCAGAGCTTCAGTTTTCAACACTAAGCCTAGATGGGTCAAGAAAGTTGAGTTGAAGCGAAATGTCACAGAGAATTTATTTTGAAGTGGCCAAATTGCAAGTCATAGAGCACCCATGGCAAATGTTAGAAGCAGCGACGCGGAATTGGGAAAATCCCCAATTTTTGTTGTTAAATTCATGAGAAAATGGAGAAATTCGGCCAAGTGATGAGATATTCCCGATTTAATATTTTTTCTAGCAAATTCATATCTTGAATGGGTCGAATTTGAAGTTACAGAGAAGCCATAATAGTTGGAGCGAAAATAGTAATTAAAATTCTCAATTCGTGACTTGATTTTGGATAAATGCATTCTAGAAATATCAACCTACAGCGATTTGTTGTTGCATAAGTTGAACTGGTGTTATCGGAGTGAAATTGAACGAATTTCATAGTTGCAGAATGTCTATGGTAAATTGGGGAAAACGTTAAGCAAAATCCCCAATTTCTGCAGCGGAATTCACAAGGAATTGATGCGCATAAAAATGAATGTGCATAGGTAGGCGCACTAAAAAAAATGCATGATGCGCAGTGAAAAGCTTGTGATAGGTAAAATTTGGCTCAGCGCAGAAAAATGTTAGTGTGCAGGTGTACGCGCTAAATTTTTGTGCCACGCGGAAAAATGTTAGTGTACAGGACCGCGCGATAAATTTAGCATTGCGCGGTGTGCAAACACATAATAATGACGCGCGTGGTGTGCGCAGTGTTGGCAGAGCGCAGAGGAGTTTTGTTGGTGCGCGCGCAATATGGGTATATGTTGTCACGTGCCAATTTAGTTAGTGGTGCACACAGAGTTTTGATGCGCGGTGGAGATTTACTAAACTCTGGCATAGTGCAATGCGTAGAGTATAATGCGCGTGGAATATCAGCACACGATACAGAAACTACGTGCGGTGGATATTGGCGCGCGACACAAAAGTAGTGTGTGCAAGTTATTAGTGCGACAGAGAAGTGATACATAGTGGTTTTAAAGTGTGCGAAGCACGATTTACCTTATGTTGTTGCTACGCATGGTGAATATGGGTTTGTAGGTTGAAATTTGTGCGCGCGAAGTTGTTTGAAGGGTGAATAATAGCAGAAAACCAGTGATTTTCTGCGACATTTTATATCATTTGAACGTCATCTTTTTGCAACGCGTTTTTGAGGCCCTTAAGAGTGTTTTTAGCAATGCAAAAACCACGAGAATAGACTGTGACAAGGCACACTCTGTCTCTACAGCTCAAATAAAAGAGCTCGGAGAGAGATTTCTAATGGTGTAAATCGTTCATCAAAAGGAGCTTTTGTGAGAAAGTTGCAGCACAAATAGTGAAGGGTAAATTTTAAGACCCAACTAACTTCAAAGAGCCATAACTTTCTGCTCCAGAATCAGATTGAGGCGTGGAAGTAGTAAATGGAAATATATTGAACCATAGAAGACATTCCAAGAGATGAATTGAATTTCTAGGCAAGTTAAAAGTGTTTAATATGTAAAATAAGGTACATGTAGTATACTAGTTACAATATGGTATTTTGGTCTGGAATTTCAATAGGCTGTAACTAGCATTCCAAAACCCAGAAAGAGATGAAACTTGGACAGAGTGTCCATAAGAGGTATATGAGGAAAACCAATCGATCTCCTATGAAAAATCCAATGGAGTAGGTGTGAAATTGCATAATTACAGCGCAGAATTGTGCCAAGTTGAAAAATGAACAGAAAAATTAATGGGCAAATTTCTAATAGCCATAACTTTCTGCTCAAGACTCGGAATTGAGCATGGGAGCAGGCATTGGAAAGGTATTGGATAGTGGAATCTAAATGACCACCTAGAAAATTGATTTGGGCATTCACTTTTTTAGGAAATAAGAAGAAAGAGTTATGATATAGTATTGAACCAGAATGATTCATATTTTCATGAAATTGTTGAAACAGTTAGTCTGACAAAGTTTTGTTGGCTGCAAATTTTGTAGAGTTAACAACAACTAGATCAGATCAAGATCAGCATAGAGTCCAGAGGAATGGAAGAGGCACAAGGGACTTACATTCAAAAGGATGAGATTAGAGGGATGGATGTCCATTTGGGCATTGAAGGAACAAACTCCAATGGACATGGAGATGAAAGGATGAAAACATGAATATGGCAGAGACCATTAAAAATTTGCAGAAGGATGTCCAAATCCATAAAGATGATAATGAAAGGCTTATGAAATCCAAGGAGAAGAAGGATGACTTCAACATGAAGTTATTGCATAGCTTGAACAGAATAGAAAAGAAATTGGATAAGGAGAGTGGCTCAAGAAAATATGAAAGTCGCAGGCCTTCTGATGAGAAAAGAAGAACTAGAATTGTTAGCAGACATCACCACCACTCCTCGAGGCATTCCAATAAGAAAGAACATAGCAGCTCAAGTCCATCCCCTGTCAGGAAGAACAAGAGGTCTGGGGTGGATGAGCTATGAGGAGAAATGAACAAAATCAAACCTCCTACATTTGATGGTGAGCACAAGAAGGATGAAGATGAAGAAACATGGTTGTTGGGCATGAAAAAGTATTTTCAATTGCATAATTATTCTTCTCATGCAGAAGGTAGAATTTCTATCTATCAACTCAAGGGAAAGGCATCCATGTGGTGGGATCAGCTTGTGCAAGTGCAGCACATTAAGGAGAAAAGTGTTACTTGGAGGCAATTCAAGAAGTATTTTGAGAAGAAATACTTGACTAAGAGATACTATGACAAGAAAATGAAAGAGTTCTTTGAACTCAAGCTTGGGAGTATGACAATAGATGAATATGAAAGAAGGTTTCTAGAACTATTGAAGTATGTCTCTTTCATCAAGGATGAGATAGTTAAGATTCAAAGGTATTTGAGTGGATTGCCATCATTCATCAGTGACAAAATACAGTATGATGATCCAAAGACATTGGAGGAGACCATAAGGCGAGCTAAGTGCCTATATGATTAGCAAAAAGCAAGGCCAACTTTCCAAAATCTTGGGAAGACAAAAAGAAATTTCAAGGTGGATCAGAGGAAGAAGGGATCTAAGCCACCATTCTTCATAAATAATCCACAGGGACAGCAAACTCCTAGAGATCCCAGAACGATTGAAACGGGGGGTCAAAGGCCAAGGCAGCCACCTATTCAATGTCGGGGTTGTAAAGGAGATCACATGTTCAGAGATTGTCCTCACAGAGGTGAAAAAGAGAGAACTATTCACAATGTACAGCAAGTTGAAACAGTTGAGGACATGGGCAAAAATGTGCCAAGGATCTATGCAGCCCTGGACAACAAGCAAGTAGAGTATCAGTCACATATGATTGAAGTGGAAGGTATGATCAACAACCAAACCATTTCTATTTTAATTGATTCAGGAGCTAGTCATAGTTATATAGATCCTAAGATGGTGGAAAGTTTGAAATTGCTAAGAAGAAAGCATGGGAAATATTGGTTGGTGCAGCTGGCTACAGGAGCCAAAAGAAAAGTTAATGAGATGGTTAAGTCATGTCTTATGGACATGAATGGGCCGAACACCAGGTCATATTTGAACATCTTGCCTTTAGGTTCCTATGACTGTCTAATTGGGATGGATTGGTTGGACCAGCATCATACCATCCTAGACAACCATAACAAGGCCTTTACTTACTTGGATGAGGAAGAGACCCTAAGGAAGGTGCAGGGAATTCCCAGGGTAGTAATCATATGAGAAATTTCAGCATTGCAGCTGAAGAAATGTTACATAAAAGGGTGTCAAATATTTGCAGCACATATGGAAGAGACACCTAAAGATAAGGTGCCAAATTTGGAAGATCATGCAGTCCTGGAAGAATTTGAAGATGTGTTTAGGGAGGTATCAGGACTACCTCCAAAGAGAAATATTGATTTCTCTATAAATCTAATGCTTGGAGCAGCTCTAGTGTCAAAGACTCCTTACAGAATGAGTACACCAGAGCTGAAGGAGTTGCAAATGCAAATTGAAGAGCTTCTAAAGAAGGGGTATATATGCCCAAGTGTGTCACCTTGGGGTACCCCAGTATTGTTTGTGAAGAATAAAGATGGAACATTAAGATTGTGCATTGATTTCAGTCAGTTGAATAAAGTGACTGTTAAGAACAAGTATCCTCTGCCAAGGATTGATGATCTTTTTTATCAATTGAAGGATGCAAAGATCTTTTCAAAGATAGATCTCAGGTTAGGATACCATCAGGTTAGGATTAAAGAAGAAGATATCAGCAAGACCGCCTTCAGGACAAGGTATGGTCATTATGAGTTCACAATGGTGCCATTTGGGTTGTCAAATGCACCATTTGTTTTCATGTGCTTAATGAATGGTGTTTTTTGAGAATATTTAGACAAGTTTGCCATTGTCTTTTTGGATGACGTTCTTATATATTCCAAGTCAAAAGAAGATAATGAACATCATTTGAGGATGGTGTTGCAAGTATTAAAAGAGCATCAGTTATATGCCAAGTTGAGCAAGTTCTCATTTTATCAGAAGAAAATTCATTATTCGGGGCATATCATTTCAAAGGATGGGATAGCAGTGGATCCTGAGAAGATAGAAACCATTACAAAATGGTCAACACCAAAGAATGTGACAGAAGTAATATCAGCCATGGGCCTTGCAGACTACTATAGGAGATTTATTGAAGGATTCTCAAAGATTGCACACCCAATAACTTCCTTGCAAAGAAAGGGTGTGAAGTTTCAGTGGACATTGGATTGTGAAAGGAGTTTCCAACACTTCAAACAATTATTAACAAGTTCTCCAATACTAGGGATTGCAGACCCAAATGAAGACTTCATTGTATGCACAGATGCATGTAAAGAGGGACTTGGTGGAGTCCTCAGTCAAAATGGGTTTGTTATATGTTATGAATCAAGGAAGTTGAAGGAGCATGAAAGACATTATGCCACTCATGATTTGGAGTTGGCAGCCATAGTGCATGCCTTGAGGAAATGGAGACACTACCTCATGGGGAAAAGGTTTGAGCTAAGAACAGACCATAATGGTCTGAAATATTTATTTGATCATCCAACTCTAAATGTTAGGCAAACCAGATGATTAGCATTTCTAAGTGAGTATGACTTTGATATAAAGCATATCAAAGGAAAAGAGAAAAAAGTGGTTGATGCACTCAGTATAAGAGTACATGAATTGCATGCTACAACCAATAGCATGTACCAATCAGATTTGAAAGACAGAATTACAGAGGCTGCCAAATCAGATTTGTAATACAAGGAATTAGTAGCAAAATTACTGCAAGGTATTTTGCAACAGAAAATTGAAGAATACAAGCTAGATAATGATGAAATTCTCATGTACAGGGGCAGAATTTATGTACCAAATTCTTAAGAATTGAAAAATCTGATATTGAGAGAAATGCATAATGTGTCTTATGTTGGGCACCCAGGATATCAGAAAACTATTGCAGTTGTCAAGAGCCAATATTATTGGCCAGGCATGAAGAAATATGTTGTTGATTTTATTGCCAGATGTTTGGAATGTCAAAAGGTAAAGGCTGAGAATAGACACCCAGTTGGTTTGCTACAGCCATTACCCATTCTTGAGTGGAAATGGGAAGTTGTAACCATGGATTTCATCACCAAACTACCCAAAACAAACAGGCAACATGATTATATCCTGGTAGTGGTGGATAAGCTTACTAAGGCTGCCCATTTTGTTCCAGTT
This sequence comes from Picea engelmannii, assembly GCA_009831015.1. Classification (NCBI taxonomy): domain Eukaryota; kingdom Viridiplantae; phylum Streptophyta; class Pinopsida; order Pinales; family Pinaceae; genus Picea; species Picea engelmannii. The sequence goes on along the minus strand of ML776782.1, from coordinate 565,104 downwards.
AAGCTCACTCATAAGGCAGCCAACATTGTTGATGTTTATATGAAGGAAATTGCTAGATTACATGGCATACCCAAGACAATTGTGTCTGACAAAGATCCAAAATTTACCTCAAAATTTTGGAAAGGGTTATTTAATGGATTTGGAACAAATTTGAATTTTAGAACAGCTTATCATCCAGAATCAGATGGAAAAACAGAGAGGTTAAATCAAGTGATTGAAGATATGTTGAGGATGTATGTGATGGATAAACAATCAAAATGGGAAGACTACATACTCTTGGTAGAGTTTGATTATATCAATGGGTACCAATCATCTCTAAAGATGATCCCATTTGAGGCACTTTATAGCAGAAAGTGCAACACGCCAGTAAGCTGGGATAACTCGGTAGACAAAGCAGTGGTTGGACCAGATTTGCTCAGGGAAATGGAGGAGAAAATGATTAAAATAAAACAAAAATTAAAGGCTGCCTAGGACATGCAGAAAAGCTATGCTGATAAGGGAAAAACTCACAGGGAATTTAAAGTGGGTGATCATGTATTCTTGAAAGTGAAGGCCAACAGAAGTTCCCTGAAATTGGGAAATTGTTCAAAGTTGGCAACTAGCTATTGTGGACCGTTTGAAATTCTAGAGAGGATTGGTCCAGTGGCTTATATGATTGCATTGCTTGCATCTATCTCTATTCATAATGTATTCCATGTATCATTACTCAATAAATATATACCTGATGCTAATCATGTTTTTGATTGGAATGTGATCCAGGTGGAGCAAGAAGGCGCTTTTCAAGTGCATCAGGTACACATTCTAGACCGAAAAATCAAATAGCTCCGGAATCGATCCATAGGGCTTGTAAAGGTCCAATGGACCTGGTACGGTCCTAAGGACGCTACTTGGGAGCATGAGGATGCAATGCGGGCAGAATACCCGCATATTTTTGAGGATTTTTGAAATTTTGTTGTGTATGGGTACAAGATGCACTAAGGACAATGCATAAATAAGGGGAGGCGATTGTAATATCCCTAGGCCGAACCCAGTTGTAAATGTAAATGAAAATGTACTTAAGTTGGTGAACTATTTGATATCATTTTGTATGCACATTTCATGGCATAGTGCGCGCATGTACTGGGCAGTAAAATGAGGAAGCTTGCACAATCCAGGATGTTGCGCGCAGTAACATAAGTGCGTGTGATTTTGAGGCTAGGTAGCCTTTTGTGTATATGCTACATTTTATAGGTTCGTGAGCCAATTATTATAAGTTAGGATGTTGATGTTTTGATTAGGCCGGAGAGCCTAGATGTTAAAGGCCAATGCGCCTATTTTTGTATATGTCTCATAATTAATATAAAATACATCGTTGTGCATAGACCGACCATGATAAAAGATTATGGGGGACTAAACTCCACTAGTTAGGGAAAGGGTAGGGATAAAATTTAAGGAAAAGGGATAATCTAGGGAGCTTAAGACAAAAAGGAATATTATATTAATAGTTCTTAAATCATAAAGTATGGATAATTATTTTATCCTAACTTCTAAAGTTGGGGACAAGTGGGCCAAAGTAGCTCCCAACATGACAAGTGTCAAGTTGGGGACATGCATACATATTGTTGGGACTTAGTTCATTTTCCCATATTTTTCATCATTCTTCCCATCATTCCTTCCATCATTCAATCATCCAGTCAATCATCCATGAGCATGCACACACCCATTGAGCTATCTTTCGTATCTTCATGAATGTACCTAAACTTGTATCCATAGCCATTTTTTTGTTGGTGTATCTAGTTAGCTTGGGAGTTGGACTGAAGAAGCAAGTTGTCAGGCCCATGGAATATTGAAGAGGCGGGTTGTCAGGCCCGTGAGCAATTCTTAGGATGAGATAATTGTTGGGAATTGATTTCCTAAAGGTGCTAAACTGCAGCTATAGTGCTCTGAGACTTCCTGTTCGGCATGTTGTTGAAGCCCGAAAAGAAAGTGGGGTAGACGAAGGATTGTTGAGCAGAGAAGGGGCACACTTCGTAGGTGGGACATGCATGTGGGGAATGAGGGACTGTAGGTTGTTAGTTTGAGTTCGCACCTGAGACGGAGTCTTTCCTGTTGTCTATGAGCCTTTAGCCCGGTTAGGAATCCCTTTACCTGGGTGGCGTTTAGTCCCAACTCGGGGGTGACTCACTGTTGAGAGTGATTAACAATGTGGTCTAAGGCAGGGAGGTTCGTGGAAGGTTTGCACGCAGTTGGTGACATTCTACTAAGATAAGTGCCAATTGTGTGATAATTTTACATGTTGCATTGCTATTTATGTGATTATTTTTATGGGTTATCATATGTGTGGTTATAACTGTGTTTATTTTTATGGGTATTTCCTGTATTTGTTGCATGTATATGTTTACTGTTATTTCAATGTGAATCTGTGTATTTACAGATGTATTTGTATGTTTATGTTTTATATATAATGCTTCTGCAAGAGTTCTATGTGTATATATTTTAATTGCATGCAGTCCTTCAAAGAAAAATTTATGTGGCATAGCTCAGTTGGATGTTGGGTATGTTACAGTATGTTCCACAGAGAGAACAGTAAAAGTTCTCTGGCATGGATGGTCGGGGACGTTACACTTTCAAAGTGGAAACCCCAAGTTTTCTTGTGAAGTAGAAACCCCAAATTCCAACTTACATTGCAATCATCTACAAAAATGTGCAACCATCAACACTTCTCTCTTACCAAATTTGTGTGTGACCAATCTGATTGCTACATTGGAAAGATATCTCCTCCCCAACTTTGTCCGCAATTCCCAAGCTAACACTCTCCTGCTGCGATGATCACACTCTGTTTTGTTGTTTCTTCCACCTCAACCAATGTTGTAATTTGAATCAAAACTTCAAAAATGTCTAAGTGTTGAACTCCTATGAAATTTTCATTGTTCCCATACTTCAACCAACTTACCCATGTCTCCGTACACTGCATGTCTGACGTCCTACACTAGTTAGGTGAGCAATCCAATCGTCACATCTAGTTCTTGAAATGTCCATCTCCATGTCCAAACTTAGTCTTTTCTATTCACATCTTTGTCACTCCATCCAACTCCAAGTACTAAAGCAAGTGTGCACCCTTGCCTCACTACTATTTTCATTGTCCAATATTCGTCAAGGAGATCCTCCATAATGTCTAATTGTTGCACTTTGTACCTATTGGCACATCCATACTTCGACCTCTTAGTCATGCTCTTGTGCGCTAACTCTCCAAGTGTTGAGCTATCACATTCGTTCCTAAAGAATGCACAACAAGCCCAAAGCTTGGTGTTGGGTTGTTTAACGCTTGCACACGTACTTCTTAACATTGGGAAGTTTAGACCCAAGGTTCATCCAGAGTTGACCAACAAAAACCCCAAAGCATCAGGATATCAATTTTCAGCCAAGTTCGAAGAAGGTCTCACCTGATCGCAATGAGGATCACAGAGACCATATGGTCTTGTGATAGGGATGGACTAAATATGCAGGGATCCATCAAGGATGGCATCCATATACTCCGTTAACGACAACTTACTATTATCAATATGTAAAATAATACACACGCATATCTAAATAGCACATGAGTGACACATGATAGATCATAATTGTTGCAGCTTTATTAGTCCTTCAATTCCATTAAACATAGACATACATTAAGAAAAACATACTTGACAACAACAAAGTCTCATGTCCTCTTTAGATAATTGTTGTGAGGAAAATATCTCTATGGCTAGGGGAAAACCACAACAAACGGAACGACGCTCAGAAATCAACTCTAATATAAAGTATGCTATATAAATTAAATGCTAATAAGAAAATGTTAGAATCCTACCTTGTTCGGATGTTCAAAGAAGACTATCATTGAGCATAGGACCCAAAGATTTATAAATTGCAACTTGTCCTCAAGAACCAAGATATGCAAGCATGTGGTGAAGATATATAATGTTAGCATATAAATTAGCATAATCCATTAAAATACATAACAAATACACCCATGGAAAGAAATAAAAATATTTGCAAGATATCAATTGGACGAGAAAAGAGTATTTCTATTAATGTAATCAACGGAAGTACATAGGTGACAAACCTCAGTAACGACACATATCATAACCAAGAAACTAAGTCCCTCCAACTGGGCCTCTACCATTTCAATCCTCTGAAAGGTAAGCTTACAAGTAGGAGTCGATGAGGTTCTCCATCACAAGGTAATAAGAGCTTGGGGGATGAACATAAGAAGTTTATACTTTCAAGGAAAAAAGGGATGCAAACTCAATATGAAGTGAAAATTCTCCAGAGTATCTTTGCTCTCAATGTGTTGAATCCTTAAAGGCTTGGATAAGGCTTAATTTATAGCCTCCAAATGGAATTGAAGGGTTGAGTTGGAGCGTTTCCTGTATATGGAAGGTCAAGGATCATGGAACATGTGACATGGCATGGAAACCCAACATATTTTTTAATTTTTGAGCAGCAAACCCAATGTAAGTGTGTTGTAGTGGAGCAACCTGCGTATATGCGAGTTGTCTAACTAGTAGGTCGTGTATTTGGACAAAAATGTGAATTTCCATCTCTAGAGTGAATAAAAAAGTGAATTCAATTCTACAGAGGAAAATGGAATGCCATCAAAGAAAGATGCATAGAGTGAGGAAAATTTTTCTATAACATATGCCTCCTAATGTGTGAGGTCAGAGGAGTATCTACGATGGCCGAAATACATTATAGTTCCCAGAAGTGGAGTAATGAAGACTAAGTTGGAAGTACTATTTACTCATGAGAATATCACAATTCATATTGACTCTATACACATGGATGGCAATCTGAATTACACTACAGATCCATGTGTGTAACATCCCCAGCCATCAACCAGTCTGGGCAATGCCACTACTCAGCTCTGACTTATCTACGATACCAAACTGTAGCATCCTCGACCCTCCACAGAGATCGGGTAATGATACCACTGCGGAACATTCACATATAAATATATAACATGCATTTTTAATCGAAATAAAACACTTAACACAGAGTTACTACTACCATACAGATTCAAATGTAATAGACAGTCATTCATATAACATTCCAACATCACAGGCATGCATAACATAAAATTAAGCACGTAAATTATACTTATCTTTCAACTGGAATAACACCACCAACTGTGTGCAGACCTTCCATGAACCTCCCAGCCTTAAACTGCACTTCTCATCACTCTCAGTAGTAGGTCACCCCCAAGCTAGGACTAAGCTCCACCAAGCAAGAGAATCCTAGGCTAGGAAAGGTCAATAGGATGACACACAGTTTATGAGGAAGGATTCTCTCCCAGGATCCACTTATGCCCACTGCTCACAGACTATCATTCCCCACATGTTTGTCCCACCCCAGGAGTATACACCTTCACTGGCACACAGTCCATCAGTTGCTTCACCTCCCTTGCCTTGGGCTTCAGCAACAGGCCAGACCAGAATTCTCATAGCTCTGTAACAACTATGGGACCCCTTCCAGAAGAACTCACTTCCACCAGCACACTCTCTCACCTAGAGAGAGTTTCTCATAGGCCTAACAACCTACCTCTTCAACCACAACCACTTCTCTCACCTGGAGAGAGTGTTGCACACAAGCCTGACAACCTGCTTCTTCAGCTTTGTTCCAGCATAAGGAGAACAACAACAAGGCTAAGCAAGGAATAGATGATGGTGGCAAGCCACACTCAACCAAGGGACTGCATGGCCACAACAGCCCACAATTATAACATACAAAGCATAGACATTTACGAGATACTCAGGCTTCACAGAAGATGTGGTTCGGCTTCACGGTCTGATTTTCAGAGGTGTGTGGCTATGCAGAGGTCCAGTGCAGAGACAAAATAGGTTCTTGGGAAGTATTCCAGTGAACTCAGGCTGAGTATGGAAGAATGGGCACGCCAACCCCAGCATGGTTTGGATCAAGGGTTACTGATTCCAGAGGTGTGTGAGGGTATCCAGAGATCAGTTTCCCCGCAAAACAAGATAGACAGTGGATTGAAGAATGGAGGACACACCCCCAACACGGTTGACTTTTGCAACTTTAATTGCATGCGTCCAGGTCGACACATGTCTTCCTAGAGTTTCATGCACTCCATTTTGCATACATTCCTTTCATAGGAACTTGGGTCAACAGTTGGTCAATTGACCACCTTAGCCTTTTAGGAAATAATAATAAATTATTATCCCCTTTAGAGGTAATTCCCCTAGCTTATCCCCTAGGCCCAACACTTAGCCTCCTCCCTTACCCAACCTTGTATAAACTTAGTCCCCCATCACTCTTTCTTTGTGGTCGGTCTACACGCAGCGATGTTTTTATATTAACAAAGTGCATAATTACATATACAAAACAGGCTACTGGCCTTTAACACCTAGGCTCTCCAACTTACTTGCACATAAGCTTACCAGCTTACAATTGCTCAACTCACTAGGCTATGAAACATGTTTACAATACATAGATATAAATGGGGCTCATCCTTGGGGTATTACAATCCCCTCCCCTTATTTTTACACTGTCCTCAGTGCAACTTACTTGCACAGCATTAGCAAGATTTCCAAAATCTTCAAAACAATGCGGGTATTCTGCCTGCATAGCATCCTCATTCTCCCATGTTGTGTCCTCAGGACCATACCAGGTCCATTGGACCTTTACAATCCCTATGGCTCGATTTTGGAGCTGCTTGCTTTTCCGGTCCAATATGCGCACCGAATGCACTTGCAAGACGCCTTCTTGCTCCACCTAAATCACATTCCAATCGATTACATGATTAGCATCAGGTATATATTTCTTAAGAAATGAAACACATTATGTACGGTCATGGATGCAGGTAATGCAAGCATATATGCAATGTATATATATGTATATACAAACAATTATAATAACATTATAACATGTATACAAGATACACAACATAAAATAGAGAATCATACTTATCTTTTGATTGAGAAGACCTTCCACCCCTAAGCAGCGCTATGACTCCATCAGGGCAATGGCTTCCCAAGATAGTCACAGTCCACAATCCATATCCACATGGTCTAGGCCAAGGTACCAAACCTCAGCAGCACTCCAACCAAGGGTCTCTCTTCCCCACATGTATGTCCCACCCCAGGAGTGTGCACCTTCACTGTCACACAGTCCATCAGCTGTTACACCTCCCTTTCCTTGGGCTTCAGCAACAGGTCGGACCGGAAGTCTTAGAGAACCGTGTCTCAAGGAGTTCCAACTGCCCTTAGAGGTCTCCAATTGGCATCTTCCCCGGGCTACTCTTTGTAGTCAACATTCTAAATTTTATCAACATCATCTCATCTGCATCACCCACATGCAGTTATCATGAGAAAACATAAAAGAATTTATTTAGAAACTCAAATTTAGTTCAAAAGGGAATTCAACTTTTTCCCCAAACATGAAATTCCATTTCATAATTCTTCTTGGTTGTTTCCATATATGAATGCATCCATCCTTGTGGTTTAACACAAGCACCAAAATACATACCATTTTTTCTGTAAGGCTTCATCTTGCATTCTGCCAACAATTGTCACTATTTCCTGTACATCATAATTCAATTGCAATATGTACAGAACCATATGCAATGAACTTATAATTTCATGCACCTAGCAATTCAATCATAATTACCAAACAATTTAATAAAATAGAATGACTCATCATTCTATGCATATGCATGTTCATAATTAATAACAGTAAGTTCATTATTTCTTCTTCTGAACAAGAAAATTCCATGTAGTCAATGCTCATGTGACTACTTGACTTGTAAATTTCCTGTTGCAACGTCTAACACCTCCCTGAAATGTCCTCAACTTCATGAGTTAACCACATTTCAGCTATTAGTAACAATTATTTCCATGCAATAATATATATGCATGTACTTACAAACACATTCAATCAATGCATTTAGTATACAATTATATCACTTATTATGCATGAGTACAATTCTCAATGCATAATTAATCAATGCACTTTGCATTGGATTACATAATGCTCTTTATCTCAGTCATGTATCTCACCATCCATAAGTTGGAATTCTTCCCAATGTGTTGACACATTCTCCACACACTTCTTATTGTCTTCCCAATTTAATTGGATGCCTTCCTTTTGGACCCGAACACTACACCAAGAATATAATTATGTGGTGTTCATTACTGTTAGCAAAAACATTGCAGTCCAAGTTTTATTTAAAGGTAGGAAGATTTTAGTACCTGTGTGGATCATAACCTTTCCCTATTCGTACCTTGCCATATCCAACCATGTCCTGGTCTCATACATGAGTAGCTTATTGGCATTCATTCCTATAACAGGTTCTTATCTTTTAAATCTTTGGTTGTTACCCCATAACCAAATTAACATGACATTCTACTATGTCAATGTGTGCATTCAGAAGCTAAAAATATTTGAATTAATACAGACCTCCAGCCTTTACCACATCCAGTGGTATGCATTCAATAATAATCATGTGATTTTATAAAATAACTCTGGCTGAGGAAATTCTTACCTAAATTTCCTTTCAGTAATTATGCAAAAAGAGTAATAAAAACTCATACCTGCATGACTGCCATTAATGAATTTTATACTACCTGAAAGTCTGATGGCAGTAGAATCTTTCATGCTTCTTTTATCAAACTTATAACCAACACTTTATCTCTCTGTTGCTTCCCTCCTTATGAAACAACGTCATTAATGACACTTGCAACATGAAATAATTATATCCTCTGGCTGACCCAACAAGCCATAACATACTTACTGCCACAGAAATTGCAGCAACTTCTTTCCCATGTAAAACTTTTCCTTGTTGAACCCAGAAGTCTTCAATTCTTCCTAGATTCTTGAATCTTCTTGTGCTCTCATTGTAGTCACTGTAGATGACTATTTATGCCCTGAGCACCTTCAACGCATTGCTCCTACCTCCCGGTCAAAGGATCTTTCAATCTTCTGAGTCAAATTGACTCTTCGGGCTCGTGATTGAACCCAAAACAATTATACACAGGCCCCCTTTTCTCCTTTAGGCACAAGTCCTGTCAGACCCGCAGGCTTATTCCTGCGCACTTCCAAAACTCCAAGTTCCAGGCGCTAGCCCCTTTTTCATTAGCCCTTTCCTTCATATGACCTTGGGCTAATACCTCATGGAAAATTGTGATTGTGGGCATGGGAAAGAGTGGTTTTAGGACAACCTGATTTTCTCCCTGCAATTCACCTCCAGCTACCACGCATCACTTTGTTAAAACCGTGGTATAAATGGCAGCCCGCTCTCAAATTTTTAACATCCAAGAGATTTCTGGCCCCGAAATCCAGCTCGTCCATCGATCTCCAATCCCTTGGCGATGATCCGCGATCAACGGATGTTATATATCCTCCCTTTTCTACCTTCTTTCCTTCTTCCACACGTGATCCCAGATATACAAGATCTGTCGACACATAGCTCCCTTCCAAATCAACGGTTGCAGTTGATTCCGTCTCTTCGGCCCTCAGGAGTTTCAACTCTCAACTATCTTATTTTCCTCGTATGACAATCTTCCGGAGTGGAAGATCTATTGACACTTGTCCTCAATAATCGGATGGTTCCAATGAACTATGACTCTCCAACCTTTGAAAGTTCTCATGTCTCCACACACACAAATCTCTAGAGTGACAGATCTTCTTCCACGCGTCCTCTCCAAATCAACGGCCCTGATTCTCTTCGGGACTTCGGCTCTTTCCGACCAAGACCAGATCAATAGTCCTTCAACCTCCTCCTTGATCAATGATCGATATCTCCTTTAGGACTTCAGCGCTTTCATCCTCTGCTTTCCTCCAGAGTGCTCTATACCCGGAGTTCCAGATCTGGTGCCACGCATCCACTTTCAGATCAACGGCCAAGATTTACTTCGACTGTTTCTCCTCCTCCTTGTCCACAAACTTTCGAAGTTGTGGATCTTATGCCACCTATGCTCCTTGACGATGGACAATCCCAAATCACTTCGGGACTTTGAAAAGTCCACTTCTCCTGCACACACAAGGGTTAAGTCTCGTGCGCTTACCTCTAGATCCAACGGTTGCTAGTCCTTCGCGTTCAGACCTAATGGATGGGATCTGTTCCTCTCCTCTACACTTCCTTTGTTCTACTAGATGTTAATCTAATGGTCCAGGCTCCTTCCCACAACTGATCTGATGGCTATTTTCTCTCCTCCTCCTGAGCTTTTGACTTCTTCTGCCTTGGAAGATTTTGTCAGTGCTCAAAGGCTTCGGCCTTTGAACTTTCTCCTGCGAGTCTGCCTCTTGGATCTCGTCTTTTCTCTCATAAGCGTTATCTCTTCTTAGCTTTAGGACTTAGAATGAGTCCATATCTCACACACTCCTTGTGTTATCTCTTCTGATCTTTTAGAATTACTCAGTCTCCTAAGGATCTCGACCCTTTTGTTTCCTTTCAAAGGAAAACTTCATGCCTGCCTGGCAACCTTCTGCTCAAATCACACCTTGTTGATCATTTTCTACAGAGTGTTCAACAGCTCTGTGAGTATCTTCCTTTGATACTCTTCTACCTAAAATCGACAAAGAGTTCTCTCTGTGTACACTTTCCCTCGCTCGATTCCCACCTGGCAAAGCCCTACAGATTTCTCAGTGACTCTATCTCTCTCTGAACTCAACACAGAGTTCTTCCTGTGCACTCCTTGCACTTCCGCTGATGAAGGTTCAATGATATCTCTCATGAGCTTCTTTGAGGTTAACTTACCTCTGTCAATGCACTCCTTGCAGACAATGTGCACTACTTGCACTCGAAAACTCAAAGAAGAGAAACAATTGAAAATTATTCAATACTTCACCAGTTTACGCATTCAAACCTATCCGATTTAAGAAAATGTTTAGATTTCATTTTCTTTCTGAGCTCTTCTCTTCTCTGTAATCATTTTCGGGAACTAGCCCCTTTCTCTCAGTCCCCAACCCATGCGACCATGGGTCCTGAACAAGCGCTAGATCAATAAGCGCTTACTTGGGCCTTCGGCTTTGGAAGATTTCAAAGAACCACACAAAAATCTCTCGGAGTTCCAGATTACTGAATTGGCGATGTAGGGAAGATCAATCGTCCACGTCTACTCAACATCTGATGGTTGACACTTACTATGGAACCTCACGTGTCTGAGTTATGGGTCTTCGGGTCTTCGGGACTTCGGAGGATCTTGCATCCACACATTTGAACTGTTAATCTCCGAACATTCCCAATCACCTTTGGTGACATCATTATGTCACATTGTTGAGCATTCTTCCAATTGCGGGGGCATGCAACAGCGGTTTGGAGTAACCCCCCTTTCATCCCGAAATTCTTTTGACGCTAACATGTAACCCCTCGGTGAAACCGGGGTTTGGATTGCGGGACCGCCTTGGAGAATTAACTCTCGTGCAACTTGGATCCCCGCAATGCCTCCTAGACATTGATCTTGATGTATCGTGATCAACGCTAGTGTGGATCCCCTGACCTTTAACTTTGTTATGTAACCTCGAGGTCCCACTAAACATGCTCATATGGAATGCCACGTGGTGGAATACTATCAGCTGACTCGTGGCCCAATCAGATGGATGTCACACGTCACATTCTATATGGCATTTCAATCTTCCACAGGTTCGAAACCCACTTATACATGGCACGCAACCCATGTGTCCACGTCAATCCAAGTGACGTCATCATGACTCACTACTTTGTCTCTTTGGGATATTTCGCCCTTCACTACTGCGTTTGACCTTTTAACATTGGCTTGATCCAACGGTCGAGCTCTCCTCTCTAGATCTATGGTGTAGATCCACTTCGGAGCTTCAGGCTTTGGCCCTTCTCTTGTTTTTGGCATCAGACTTCAATGAAATCATGAAGTTCGAAGGGATTTCGAGTTAACCCTTCCACACCTTCTCCAGATCTGACGGTCAGAAAGGCTTTCCCTTCCTTCTGAATAGATCCTACAACGCAGAACAAACTTTGTTGCTCTGTGGATTTCCAAAGGAATTCACAGCTAAATGCCTCGCAACATTACTAGATCTGACGGTCATGAAGGATTTTCCTTCTCCCAAACAGACCCTAAGGTCCACATTACTCTGGGGCCCAATACCACTTATGTCGTGGTTTTACGACACCGCTACTCCTCCTCAGCTTCGTAACATGACCAAGGTAACTTCTTGGCACTCAGGAAGGTTCTGAGGTTCGAAATTAGTCCTCCGGACACAATTTCCACTTGAACCTTGAGTCCAATGACCACTTATCCAGCCCATTCAAGCTCAGTGTTGAAACCATGCTCTAATACCAATTTGTAACATCCCCAACCATCAACCGGTCTGGGCAATGCCACTACTCAGCTCTGACTTAGTTGTGATACCAAACTGTAGCATCCATGTCCCTCCACAGAGACCGGGTAATGCTACCACTGCGGAACATTCACATATAAATATATAACATGCATTTTTAATCGAAATAAAAAACTTAACACAGAGTTATTACTACCATACATATTCAAATGTAATATACAGTAATTCATATACGCACGGAATACATGATAACATTCCAGCATCACAGGCATGCATAACATAAAATTAAGCATGTAAATTATACTTATCTTTCAACTGGAATAACACCACTAACTGCATGTAGACCTTCCACGAGCCTCCCAGCCTTAGACCGCACTGCTCATCACTCTCAGCAGTAGGTCACCATCGAGCTGGGACTAAGCTCCATCGGGAAATGGAATCCTAGGCTAGGCAAGGTCAACAGGAAGACACACATCTTATGAGGAAGTATTCTCTCCCAGGAGCCACTTATGCCAACTGCTCACAGACTCTCATTCCCCACATGCATGTCCTGCCCCAGGAGTATACACCTTCATTTTCACACAGTCCATCGGTTGCTTCACCTCCCTTTCCTTGGGCTTCAGCAACAGGTCGGACCAAAATTCTCAGAGCTTTGTAGCAGCTACGAGACCCCTTCCAAGAGAACTCACTTCCACCAGCACACTCTCTCACCTGGAGAGAGTTTCTCACAGGCCTGACAACCTACCTCTTCAACTACAACCACCTCTCTCACCTGGAGAGAGTGTTGCACACAGGCCTAACAACATGCTTCTTCAACTTCGTTCCAGCACAAGGAGAACAACAACAAGGCTCAATAAGGAATAGATGACGGCAACAAACCACACTCAACCAAGGGACTGCATGGCCGCAACAGCCCACAGTTATAACACACATGGCATAGAAATTTACGGGATGCTCAGGCTTCACAAAAGACACGGGTTAGCTTCATGGGTCTGATTTTCAGAGGTGCGTGGCTATGCAGAGGTCCAGTGCAGAGACAAAACGTGTTCTCGGGAAGGATTCCAGCGAACTCAGGTTGAGTATGGAAGAATGGGCGTGCCAACCTTAGCATGGTTTGGCTCACGGGTTACTGATTCCAGAGGTGCGTGAGGCTATCCAGAGATCAGTTTCCCCACAAACAGGATAGACAGTGGATCGAAGAATGGAGGACGAAACCCCAACATGGATGACTTTTGTAGCTTTAACTGCATACATCCAGGTCGACACCTGTCTTCCTGGAGCTGCATGCACTCCATTTTTCATATGTTCCTTTTATAGGAACTTGTGTCAATAGTTGGTCAATTGACCACCTTGGCCTTTTAGGAAATAATAATAAATTATTATCCCCTTTAGAGGTAAGCCCCCTAGCTTATCCCCTAGGCCCAACACTTAGCCTCCTCCCTTACCCAACCTTGTGGAAACTTAGTCCCCCATCACTCTTTCTTCATGGTTGGTCTATATGCAGCGATTTTTTTATATTAACAAAGTGCATAATTACATATACAAAAGAGGCTCATGGCCTTTACAACCTAGGCTCTCCGCCCTACTTTCACATAAGCTTACCAGCTTACAATTGCTCGTCTCACCAGCGTACGAAACATGTTTGCAATACATAGATATAACTGGGGCTTGTCCTTGGGGTATTACAATGTGGATATATATCAAATAGTTATTCATGGCCATGAATATTAAATACAAAGTGGACACATGCCATAGGCTGTAATAGTCACAAAAAATACATAATGGAGTCCAGTTTCAAAATAAACCGAAGATATATGTATACAATGGAGCACAATTTGATCTTCCATTATCACTAAATTCATATAGGTATTGGTCCGATGAAAGACAACAATAGATATAGGGGATGCTACTGTAAGTTGGAGGTCTTCTACACTGTCTTTCGAAGGTGAAAGTCTACATTATGTGAATAAAGGAGTTGAAGTCGAACACAATGAGACTTCGTTTGATTACCGGTCATTAAGGTATACCATTAACAAACATGAGATGACTCATCGATAATGAAAGTAGGTGTCACGGCACCGAGTACATTCGACAAGTGTTAATAAGGGTGTTGAGGTGGAACACTTGAAAAATCCATCGATTAGGAGACATTTATGTATTCTCGACTGTCGATAGATGGGAGAACCTGCCACTAATGACTACAAGCCTTGTGGTACTCATAAGACTCTAGATATTGATTCCAAAATAGATGAGATAAATTCGATGGAAGGATACCCACTGAAAAGAGATAAATAAGGTATCTATCATCATCTAGCATGAGGTGCAAAGCAAAATCTTGAAAATTAGGAGGAGCTCAGACGAATAGGATGTTCACAAACCAATGACCATGTGGATCTCTCGCATGCACCATATGCAAGTAGTACATGAAAGAGACCCTACGAATAGAAACCAAGGATGAAAAATTATGAAAAAGGAGAGGAAACCACCAATGGGGCTATTGAAATCCAAGGGAAAACCCCCAGTCAATGACCAATGAGGAGATGTCATCTATTGGGTTCAAGGTTACCTACCAATGATGAAAGTAGGCCTAGGGTGCATGGTAGGACAACAACTTCATGTGATTATGAGATCCACTAAGGGTATGGCCAAAATGAAAAGTCAAGAGTTCTGAGGAATGGACAACACAGTTTTATATTTCCTTTGAACAAGAGCATGAGACAAATGGATAACTCGGAAAACATATACTTATCACTGATCATTGAAAAAAAATTGTGACATAGGAGGAATCAACAAACTCTCCATAAGGACTTGAAGAATAACCATTCGGAGGAGTAGACTGTAAGTAACAAGCTCGTCTTCCTCAGGCCATGCTGAACCCAAACCTTGGATGAAATGGACTCAAGAGTTTGTGCTCTATTCAAAGGTGACACGACTGCCACTGATAGGAGATAATAATATTTTCCCTCCCGTATTTTTTTTGTTTTTCATAGTCACATAAATGATCTGATATAGGATATTAAATGAGTCTCGAGAGTAAGCAACTAGTTCCAATCAGTGCAACATACCTATCCTCAATGCAAGGGAACGCATGAAGAGCATGGACACTCAGGGGGATTTTTCCTCTACGAGTAAAGGGTGTCAAGCTGCAAAGGATTTATGAAAGGCACTTCTTGGATAGTGATGAGAATTGTTGAGGAAATAGGATTATAACCAGAAAGAGGGAGCCGAAAATAGGCTCAACAATGCAAGTAGGATAATGGGATGCAATTACAACTTAACTCAACAATTGTCCTTTTTCATAGATATTAGTCCCATAGGCCCAAAAAAATATAAAATAATACCCATGAGAACTCTTCTGGGCAATGGTGACCAGAGTATTCATTTTTCATAAGTAGTCTACTTGGTATGGAAAAGGGTTAAACTTATACCAAAATAGATGTCCTTTCAAATCCATTTAACGAGTGTGAAAGAGACAAGTTCACTCGACAATATTTTCATTTTTTGTTGTCTGAAAAGAGGTTAACTAAGACTCTAGGATGTTTTTATAAGAATCATATCATGGGGGAGGCCAGGGATCCCATGAAGATCTTCTGTCAAAATCCAACAAATCACTGGTAGCTAACACAAGCTTGGGAGAACCCAAATCTTTCCAAGTCAAGGAGGATAGAATACTTGCAGAGGATCCTTCATATACAATACATTTAGGAATGCCCATTATCTGGAAGGGTGTAGAAGAAGGAAGGTGAGGCTATACAAGATCATTCCAATCAAAGGAAACCATCCTAGGACTTGGAAGGAGCGTACTTGGAGAGAGTGGAATGCTCCCTTGTTCAGAAGGTACAAAAGTAGAAATTCTAAGGAAATGGTCGAAATACGCATCACCCCGCAAAAGAAGAGTGGGATTGACCGAAGATTGCATCGACAATGTCACTTCCTTAGACTTGTCACTCTCCAAGAGAAGAGTGGGATCGACTGAACATTGCATCAACACAACCACTTCTTCAATTGTTGGTTGAATAGGATGCAAGACAACATGGTCAAGAGACGCATCACTCCCTAAAATAGGAGTGGTTTCGGTCAAATATTTCATTGGCAGAACCGCTGGTTGAATAGGATGTGAGACAACATGGTCAAGAGACACATCAGTCCCCAAAACAGGAGTGGTGTCAGTCGAATATTGCATTGGCACGATTGTTGTATCAACCAAAGAAGGATTATATTGTTGGGAAACCAAAGATGACTCAGAACCTGAAGGGCCACTAGACAAGGATTGTGCTTCTTGTGCCAAAGTAGTAACAGGGAACAAATGAGTTAGATGATCTCCTTTGGAAAGTATACAAAGGACCTTGGTCTTATGTACTATATGTCTAGGCTTATCAATCATATCAATACCCCCAACATGACTTGTAGTGGTCGATGACATTCTCTCAGCATGACTTGCAGAGGCTAGTAGCATATCTCCAATATGACTTGCATAGGTTGGTGATGTTTGTTCAGTGTGACTAGCAGTGACTAGATTTGTGCCCCCAACATGACTTGTGGTGGTTGGTTGGTTGCCCCCAACATGACTTGCATAGGTTGGTGACAGGTTTCCAACATGACTAGTAGAGGTTGGTTTCAGGTCTCCAACATGACTTGCATAGGTCAGTGACTTAATTCTAGTATGAATCACAGTGATTGGACTTGTGCTTCCAGCATGACTTGCAGTGACTGGTTGCATCATTTGAGACCATGGTCCTAAGAAAGATTGGTTTTGAGAGATATCAAGTCAAGTAGGGTTTTGGTATACACCATGTCCATGCTCAGTAGGATAGTATCCTCCTCCCCACTTTTTCATAAAAGCTTGTAAGGGAATCATCACCAAGGAAGCCGCTCGCGAAGAGAAAGCGACATGGAATGGGTTACTCATGTGAGGATATATGTTTCCCCCAGACGAACGAAATATGTGAAAGGGGTTGCCCATACTAGAAAAATTACTCCCACTCAATGAAACACCAGAGGTAAGAGGGAGGTTTTCCATGAAAAAATTGTTCATAGGAAAACACACAGTGGAAGAAGGATATATGGATGGGATATAAGAAGTAGAATTACTGCCCATTTGAGCACTCGATCCTGGAAAACTGAAGCTAGGATTGGGTCCAGAGGAAGGAGGATTTCAACCTCCTATCATACGAGATTGTTGAGGGATATAACCCCCACCAAATTAAAAAGAATTATAAGGAGGCGTCATGCCCCCAAACCCAAAACTAGGATGCACATAAGATGACAAAATGAAGGATGAGAAGTGTGAAGTCATGTCTCGCATACCATAAGAGAAAGGATTAGAATCCCAAGGCATTGGCTAAGTACCATGATTGGGCATACCACTTGGAAATACAAAAGGATTCGTCCCCGTGGACTTAGCAGAGACCATGGGTTGGGTAGTGCTAACTGAGGGAGTCATGGGGGCTCCACCAACCATAGTAGTCAAAACTCACAACAAAGTACAAAATCCTAAGGCCAACTAATAATCAAAGATCACACTCCTAAATAAATCTAAAATCCAATGCACACAAACAGAATATTATGGTTGAAATGGGCCTCCCGAACTAAAGTAGGTATGCCTTTCCCAATAGGGGACTGAGACTCCACAACAATAGAGTGGAGGTGTTAGAATCAGTTATAAGGACCCTTGTAGTCTTCACAACGCAATCATCTAGATCCCTCCGGAGAAGAAATCCTCCATAAAGTTTGTTTGTTGTTCGAACCTTATCTGACTCGGGGTACCTGTAGAATAACCCCTGCAAGTAACCTATGTGGCTACCTATATGAAGAAACTAGAGTCACCATGATATAACCAATGCACAGGTGAGCAGTCGCAAGTCCGGTCCACTGTATGGGCAGGGTAGAAAATCCCGAAATATCGAAATCATCACCTTTCACAAAGGCCCCAAATACAAATAGAACCCCACAAATATCTCTGACGCTAGGAAGGTATTATAGGGCTATCTATGCAACCAACTTCACACAACCTCATGCTTAACTCCAGTGTGAGCGGAGCCTCCTGAAATCACCAATTACACAATGGGTTTCACCACTCCCTGGTCAAACACATACGTTGAGTTTAATATCCTTGGAGAAGTTTACTCACAAAATCGTATTCCAAGGATCTAGGTCCTATACTTGTTTGTGTACCCTATAAAAAAATTGTTTCTAATCAATTTTAATTATCCAACATTAATTTTAATGTCTTCTGCCTACTCAAGAGGTGTGATCGTGAAACTGATGGTATTACGACTCAACATATATAAAAGAAGCAAACATAAAAACATTGCTAAGTACTAGTCTTGAATTTCAATGAGATAGTGGTCTTCTAAATGTTGTTTTCCAAAATGTAATCTCTATGATTTCAATTAAATGCATTTTTTATTAATATTCCAAAATAAATGCAAAGTAACAAAAAGTCCAAATGCCATAAGAAAAATGCAATAAAGAAAATATTTTTGTATTTTCGATATAATGAAAAGAAAATGCAAGGAATGAATAATAACCTCATAGTCAGACCCTAATGCAAGCAAAAGATTACAATCCAAGTAGGATACCAATAAGAAACTACCCATACCAATATGCAAGGAAAACAAATGAAAAAAATGACAAGAAATAATTTCGCCCAAAAATTCAACAATAAAAAGGTTTCCTGTCACTATGTAGACACTTAATAGTCAAAATGGGGACCTAAGAAGTCTCAGCAACCAACAAAAATCATCCAGAAAACACCAAACTCAGCCAAAAATACTCAAGAGATCATGTACGCAATTGTTCAGGGAACAAACGCATATATATGCACCCTAAAGACAGACAGCTCGTGTATGTACGCGACTATCAAGGGAAAACTCGCGTATGCCAAAAACGACATTGTCAGGGAAAGGGTTAGGCCAAGAAACTCAAATGCAAGGAAAAATGAAAGCTTTCAAGCAACATGTGACACAAAAACTCAAGAAAATAGAGACCAAATCAAGGAGAAAAACACCCAATACCCAAAAAAATGAGATCTCCCCAATGGAGTCCCCAATTTTGTTACGAGGAAAATTTCCTTATTTAGGGGAAAACCACAACAGATGGAACGACACCCAGAAATTAAATGATAACAAGATAAGGATAGAATCCTACCTCACTCGGACGTTCTAAGAAGACCACTGTTGAGCACACGACCCAAAGCTTTATACCTACTACTTTTCCTCAACAACCAAGATACGCAAGAATGTGGTGACGATATATAATGTTATCATATAAATTAGCATAATCCATTAACATACATAAAAAATACACCCATGGAAAGTAATACAAATATTTGCATGATATCAATTGGATGAGAAAAGAGTATTTCTATTAATGTAATTAACAAAAGTACACAGGTGACAAACTTCTGTAATGACACATATCGGAACCGAGAAACTAAGTCCCCCCAGCTAGGCCTCCACCACTTCAATCCTCTGTAAATGAAATCTCACAAGTAGGAGTTGATGAGGTTCTCCATCACAAGGTAAGAAGAGCTTGGGGGCTGAACACGAGAAGTTCAGATTTTCAAGGACAAGGGGATGCAGACTCAATATGAAGTGAAACTTCTCCAGAGTATGTTTTCTCTCAATGTGTTGAATCCTTCAAGGCTTGGATAAGGCTCAATTTATAGCCTCCAAATGGAATTGAAGGGTCAACTTGGAGTGTTTCCAGTATATGGAAGGTCAAGGATCATGGATCACGTGACATGGCATGGAAACCCAACATATTTTTTAATTTTTGAGCACCAAACCCGATGTATGAGGGTTGTAGTGGAGCAACCTGTGTATATGTGAGTTTTCTAACTGGTAGGTTGCGTATATGGACAAAAATATGAATTTTTATCTCTGGAGTGAAAAAAAATGGGAATTCAAGTATGTAGAGGGAAATGGAAGGCCATCAAAGAAAGATGCATGGAGTGAGGAAAAAATAGCTATAAAAATAATTCCCCGGAGTTACAATAAATTGTTCCATTCGCATCCTTTTAAACCTTAGACATATGACATAATCATACTTATATTTAGAAGCATTACAACATTAGAATACTACAGAGGCTCAGAGTGAGCTCAACAACACAACAAACAATATCTCAATGAATCCTCTAAGAGAGAGTGTAACTCCATTTCTGATGTCATTGCTTCCCTTTGTAGCTTTCTCTGCTCGAGAGCTCTATTTCTTTCAATTTTTCTCCACTTTATCTACTGACTAACAATATCACATGATTTTTTTTCCTACTTTCATTCCATGCACCCTTTCTGGAATCGAGGTAATATTAAATTCCTTTATGTATCATCTTTTGTCATCTCCACGTCCACTTGTGTTGCTAGCAGTAATCGTTCGAGAAGATTTCTCGATGATTCCTTTCTTGATTTTGGTGTGTGTCTTCTTTCTTTCTTGTGTGATTCTCAAAACTAGGACCATCGTGCATTAGGTAGGCTTTGGACTTAGCGCACAATACAAAAACTTGGTCCACTTCTTTTCATTCCCTGTGCACTAGCTTGGGTGCGCACAAAACTACAATGGCCGTGCATAAAAAAAAATGTGCATGCGCATGATATTAACACAAAACTTTGGGTGTCAACACTTGGTCACTTCCTTCTGCAATTCATTCCATCTACACAACAACCTCAGACCAAGGCAAGGTCTCTTGTCACCTTGATGCACTATGAAGTCACTCGAAAATAAGTCATCTACGACAACTTGACTCCATTGTTGTAATACCCCTAGCTAAAGATACATGTCCCTGTCCGAATTGGTTTTGTGATGACATGCGGGATTTTGAGTTTCCAAACGAAGTGAGTGGTAGTAGTGCACCCAAATAACATGATGCACGAAAGTGATGAGTTTATATGGAGTGTGAGTAGGAACATCTTCATGCATGATGGATACATGCAACCCAAGGATGCTCACAACCCATACTTGTGGAGACGATCAGATGAGGTGTGACAAGGTGAAGTATCGAGACATGCAATGAAGACTAGAGAGATACATCTATTGGGGAAAACTGAAGTGGACACAAGTGTTGGGCGAGCCGAAGGAAATGGATGAACCGATATATGGGGAGAACCAAGAAGTTTGGTGGAGTGACACTTCATGAGACGCGGGCTTACGTCTCAAGAAGAGCACATGCCAAGACGAGTCACTGCAACCTTCACGGAGGAGATGCGATGAGTTAACTTGAACTGCCTTGACAATAGATGTGATGGTTCACCCAATGGTCGCTATGGTTGAAAAGACAAGAACACGTTTACATGGAGGGAGAATGGGACAAGATAAGGCATCAAAGAAGGAAGAGATAACTCGGGTTGGAGAGGGAGCTCTACAGCTCGGTCAAAGGAGAAAAAGTGTGAAGAGGTGCGGCCAAAGGGAGTGAGCGCATAAGATGAAGAGTGTGTGAATGAATGAGTAGATGGGTAGGTGGATATGCGTGACTGAGGTGAATTCTTGGTTGTGACAACAGTAGTTGGGTGAGTAGGTTTTGTTGCAATGGGTTCGATCAAGTGAGTCATGCGAGTTTGTGTGAAGGAAGAGATAGAGGTGAGTCGTGAGATGATTCCACCATGAATTGTATTTGACTTTGTATGAGTTGTGGCTCCATTGTAAACTCTTCGTATCATCTTGTATAAAATTATTTATATGGGTGTTAGGAACACATTGTGTTTCACAATCATATTGTGTCTCTTTATTGTGGTTACATGTTCTTGGTGTCGTTTCGGCTAAGTATAATAGCTTCTTAATAGTCTAGATGGAATTGAGGATGGTTGCATCTTGGATGAGGAATAGTCTAGATGGAATAGGTTTTGGTTTGGTTAGGCCACCTAAATGAAACATTGTGGTTTTGTATGAGACTTAGGTGTCAAGTGAAACCTTGGATGGATTGTAGGGGCATGATAGATGGTATCATAGAAGAACTTGAATATAGGCAGACTCGTCGCATGTCTTGAGCTTGTAGTGAGGTTCACCTTAGAGAAGTTTTGATCACGGACTATGAATATGGAATACTAGGGTAGCTTGGTTGAAGGAGTTACATAGGGTCATCGCAGGGTTGGATAATCTAAGGAAAACACCTTAGGGATAGTCAATTTGTGAAGAAGAGTTCGTTGTCCAAGGAAGTTGTTGAACTATCTTAGGATAGCTTGATAGGAAGAAGTCGAGTTATGTGTGAAAAGAGTGATGGATACATTATGGAGGTTATGATTGATGACAATGTGAGGCAAAACCTTGATGAGGGATGGTAACAGAGAATGGAAGCAACCAACAAAATCTTATAGAAGATTGGGAAAATCCTTGCACAGTGAGATTCATGGGATGAAAGAATGAATACTCTATCGGTGGATGATGATTACTACCAAGTCTTAGAGTTATACTTTCCCAAGGAGAGGGAAGTCGTGTCCACTATTGTTATCATCATAGAATAAATGAATTTGTTTGAATACATTTGCTCTATCATATGTGAATTGTGTTTAGGACACCATTTCTCAATGTATTGTCCAAATATGAAGCGAAATAGTGCACAAGGGAAATTGTGCAATTAAGAGATAATGAATGGAACAGAATCTTTGAACTCCACAAGGGTGGGGTCACTCACGAAGGAGGAATCCCAAGGAAGAGGTGAAATCATGACATAGAGACAAGTCGAACTACTTTATCACAAAATAAATCTATTTCACTATTTCTTTTACAACCTCAACCATTTCACAACATATTTCCCATTAAAGGAACAATTGGAATGGATGGAAAAAAACCAAGTGCAGGTTGGGAAGAAGGAGCTTGCATCCTTGGAATAAGTAAGCCAACCGCTGCTAGAACCATCAAATTAAATGGTGGAAGGGTTAAAGGAGTTGACGGTGTGTCTAAATGAGTTCAAGGCAAGGAACCATGGACAAGGTTTGCAAGATGGAGGAGCCATAAAAAAAAATTTGGACGTGACGGTGAGTGGGGTGAAGGTGGAAACTTTTGTTGACACTGGCAGGACCCACAGTTTTGTGAGTGAAAAAACTGCAACATCACTCCATTGTAGTCCTAAGAGAAGTATGATCGCATTTGATGTGGTTAACTCAATAGTGAAGTTAGTGGAAGGGGTGGTTTGTTCTGCACCATTGAGTCGAAAGTTGGTTTGGCAGATAGGATTTGATGGTGGCTCCACTGGATGATCATGCGATGATCATGGGGAAGCATTTTCTCAAGTATGCCAAGGAAGTTCTTATGCCACATTAGGGTTGCTTGGTGTTCTTGGACAAATCCAAAACACCAAGTGTGCCCATGATGACAAACAGAAAGCTTAGTCGAAATCCCAAGTGTGTTGTGATAAAGTTGATTAAGGAAGTTTGCAAGAGTGTGGATATACCTTGAGACATGGTACAATAAAAAGAAATGGTTCCAACCACGGTTTGTTTGATTGTCATGAGTTAATAAGAATGGAGTAAACGAAGATTGACAACATTGGAGATATCAGAAAAGTTTGTATTGGAGAAGGAAGACCAGTTTTGGAGCCTACATAGTTCCAAAATCAAGTTCACAAGGTCAAGTTAAAGTCGACCATCGAAACACTTGTTGACTTCATCGCATAGCAGACGTAGACCGAGTCACCATGCTGCTAGCATATTTGCAATGAAGTTGAGGAGGATTGGTGAGACAACTCACTTGCAAGAAAATATCTAAGTGTTGAGATGAAGGAGGGAATGATGACACTCACTCAACCATACTTGAAGGATGCATAGGAAGTGGGAAGATGAGATCGAGACCTTGCATCCATCATAAAATTTTGTAGACGAATGATGGGGATATATGAATTTGAGCTTGATGTGGAACAACTTGAGAAGTGTTGGCACAGGGGCAGACCCAGGGTTCAACGCTACAACAGCGCACCAACAAAACCCTAACTACCAGCCCTTTCAGCAACACATGCGAAGTAGATGAAGTCTCACCCGAGGTAGAGGCAGGGGTGGTTGCAGGACTTAGGTGTATGTATCTAAGATCTGATCATAGGGAGGTAGATTAGATCTAGAAGATTCAAGCACTAAGCACATTCACATAGGTCATATATAACATCCATATACATCGTTAGCGCAAAGCATAAACATATATATCTATCTATATCAAAGCACTTAGCAAGTAAAGACATAAACACATCAACACATCGCACAAAGCATAGAAACAGAGCATGTACGTGGTTCACCCCCACCCTGGAGCTACATCCACCAACTCTTCTTCTTTATTATCTTCGGTCAAGCTTCTTACAGGCACATAGCATAAAAATCCTACTTCATAGAAGACAGGAGATCTGCGCGCACTCCGCCAGATCCTCCTTCTTTGAGTTAGGGTACAGCACCAGGCCTTCTTACAATTATTTTCACATAGCTCTGCAAGTCTCACACAATATGCACAAAT
Organism: Picea engelmannii; assembly: GCA_009831015.1. Taxonomy (NCBI): domain Eukaryota; kingdom Viridiplantae; phylum Streptophyta; class Pinopsida; order Pinales; family Pinaceae; genus Picea; species Picea engelmannii. The sequence continues at coordinate 540,390 of ML776782.1, read as the reverse complement.
CATCTACAATCCATACTTATCACTTATCCCAATATCACATAGATATGCCTCTCCTTACATTGCCTAGACATCTATTTATACTTTACAAAATAGGCCTAAACATGGGTAAACCCATGGGCCAACATCCCCATACCCATTACATAATCCCAAATCCCAAAAAGGGGCCGAGATCCCACGATATCTGCTTCATCTTGCGCTCCACCTTCGACAGGTTGTCGAATTCCCAAAATAGGTCAAACTTGACCAAGGATCTCCCAAAACTTGGTCAAGGGCCAACATGCCCCCAACACTCACCTGTGACTCATCTTGAGTCACTCTGGTCTAAGTAGTTCTTCAAAAGCCTCAAGTGTGGCTCAATCTGCTTCAACTTGTTGTTGTGCCACAGCCTCCTGTTCAGTGAACTCTTGGATGATTGCGTTGTTGACAGGTCCTTCCAGGCATTGTTCAACTGTAATGACAACCTGCTCGATTTCTGGTCCTCGACCTTCGACCTCTCTGAACAATTGGTAAGTCTTATCTTGTACAGGTTGGAGCCTCTAAGTTACTTCCATAACTCTGCTCTGGATAGTGTGGATCTATTGTTGGGCGGTGCGTTTCTCTTGGGATCGCTTCATTCTTTCCACAGCTGACAGGGGCTTCAACTGCACCTGTATTGTCTCTGCTTGTTGCTTTGCTTCCTGGAGCTGTGACTCCAGTGCCTGCAATGTTGGGTTCTCAGTGAGTTTCTCATACGTCTAGGCACTGCGATTACTCAGTTTCTTTCATTCCATGGCAAGGGCCTTTATCCTTTCAATTGGTCTATGGGCGGTTGTTTCTCTTTGATCCCTTACATCCTACAGAGTCTTGGGCACTATACGGAGCTCTAAGTCTGTTATTCATTGTTGTAGTTGTTAGATAGATTCTACGAGCTACTCTACTTGTTGTGTGACTCAGTCCTCTGCCTTTATTTCTAAGACTGTCACAGAGTGAAGTGCTCTGTTGACCGCTTCTTTCACTTCGAGTTTCTCCACGAGCAATTGTTCTTTTCGTTGTTGCATATGTGCTTTTTCTTCATCGAACTTCGCTTGGAGAGCAATCTTTTCTTGTTCTGCAGCGTTGTGTTGTTCTACGAGTATGCCTTGCACTTGCTTCAAGGCTTGGGTCACTTGTTCTATTTCTTCTTGTGCTCGTCGAAGGCGAGCTTCGACTGTATCAGCTAGTCGGTGGAGTTGGGCTGGCTCATCTCCCAACTCTGGTTCTCCCGATGGCAGGGGTATAGTGGAGATTGCGCGGTTGGACTGAAGGGCCTGTTGTACCCCTCGGAGTTTGACTCCAATTATATCATACATTTCTTCCAGCTTGGCTTCTTGTTTCTCTGTTATTTCCAGTGAAGCGTCATTCAGGGCTGATATGATGAAGTCAAAATCATCGAAGGTGAGGACAATCTGCATCTTGGTCATGGTGTCTTTCGATTTCTTCCGGGAAGAAGGTTTCGGGAGGGAAACCTTCCTCTTCTTCAAGGGGTCAACCTCATCTCTGGGTGGTGTTACTTCGCCTGGCTTCTATTCAGCTTCTACTTCGTCATCACCCCCTCAGTTAGGTGACACTGAAGCAGTATTTCCTAAGGTGTTGCTTAAATTTTGGACCTCCCCAGTCTTATTGGGTGTATTTTGTTCTTTATGAGTGTCCTCTAGGCTGTCAAGATCAGACATCTCTATAGGGTTGGCAGGGATAAGGAGGTCAGCGGATCATTCCTTAGTGATATCCTCAAGGTCTTCTTCTGTAAGTTTATAATATGACTACAGATGCTCTTTATGTTCATCTTCTCGCGTTGTAATGTAGATGAAGTGTCGATCTGCGTTGAACTTCATCAGGGGTCGGAACCTTTGTAATGTGTTCGGAGTCATGAAAGGCTCTGATTTGATGGCTCTCTTTAGCTGGAGGTAATATGTATGAAACACAGCATTCGACTGCCATTATTTGTTCATATCACTTGAATACCAAAGGGTAGCGAACTTTGCAGCAAGCGATTCGAACGACTCTATGTCTGGGAAGGTCGCACCTTCTGGCATCTCCCAAGCAACAAATGCAATGAGGATCAGGAGCCAGCTGAAATGAATTTTATAACCCTGATCTTGTTCTTCTCAGTAGTCTAGTTCCAACTAGTTAACTAGGTACTTCGCCCAGTTCATCTATAGGCCTTCTGTGCACTTCCCTGCGAGGTCAATGACAAAGTCGGTGACCTACGTAGGTCGATTCTTCCTTACTAACTTTCCAGGTATCAGTTGACATGCTAAGCGCACTGCGCCACTCTAGATGGAAGCTACCTTGTAGCCTCTTGTTCCCTTCTCAACATCGCCATATGTATCCTTGATCTTCTGTGCCAGCGCACGATCTACGACTTTTCCTGGATAAAAATCCTGTGGGTCGGGTCCTTGCATACTCATTCATGTGATCATGTGGATCAGCGTTGGTTCAACTGTAATAAATTTGTCTAGCCATAAGTAGTCACCATGGTAACACGACAGTAGCAGCTTGACACATGCGTTGACTTCCTGGTGTCTTCTGAAGTGTGGGATATTCATGACATTCAGTAGGGTGGACTGTGCGAGGTTCATCATCCATGACTGAGGAATTATCTTTGAAGTCTTCCCCTTCATTATGGTTAGGTACTTGTACGGGGAGAGCATACCATAGATCTTGTGATCTCCGAGGTTGAAGTCTTTGAACTTCAGTGTTGCGATCTTGTCCTGGTCTACTCGAACTACGTGTATCCCCTTCGAGAGGTACGCAATAACTATGGTGTGCTCGAAATGTCTTGGCACACTATCATGATTCACCACGCTAGCCAGAGGCAGGATGTAATCAGGCAATATGGTTGGAATCAGCTTCACATTTGCTAGGTCATCTTTGTGCTTAGTTCTTTTTTTCGCTGATGGTCGGGATGGTCTGGCTCTGCGAGCACTTGACGGAGAGGCTTGCACTGTTCTCGTCGATGAAGATTGTACACCTGCATACATAGACATTACTCATTTAGTCATGAGGTCGATGAGAACCTCTTCGACAGCTTTCTCTGCAGCGCTGAACTCATCCGACATAGACGCTTGGGTTTGGAAATCTCAGGGTTGGGGAGTAATCTCTCAATGCAATGGGATAGATGGAAAAAGCGCGATGATCACTGTGTGAAAATCAACTAATCTGGGGGCTCAAATTCATGGTTAGAAAAAGTGTTCTCGGTGCGTGGCGCGACGAAATAAATAGATACTTGGTAATGGATCTCTTACAATGGGTAAGAATCCTTCATTAACTTAGTTATGTCCATTACGGAGCGGTTCCAACGGTCTGGTGGCAAGTTGTCTAACCATTATGTCTTTCTTTCCATTCAGGGCATCAGTCGAACAGTTATACTATCTCTAACGGCTATATTTCTTTGCCACGGGGAAGTGCCATGTGACGTTGTTATGGTATTTCGGCGAAGCTCCAATTTTGTAAATTTTCCTTCTGCGAAGTTCCCTCGGGAACCTTTTGTAATTTTTCAATATTAGCTCTCTTCTTACCCAGTTTTCTAGCCTTCTTTCCGGTGGGCTTCATCTCGGAATTCCTTTTTCCATTCTAATTCTTATCTTCTTTTGGCATAGTAACTTCGCATTGTTGAGATTCTCACCTAGAAATCAGGGGTAATACTTTATCTGTATCTGGAATAGGTACTGCAATCTTCTATGGGTCTTCTAGTGTTCTTCCAGCTTCGACATCCCAGTCTTTGGTTTTAAATAGCTTCACTTGGTTCTCTTGTTCTTCAATCAAGTGTCTGATCTTCCTTGTCATGAAATTTTTTAGCTCTTGCTTCTTTTGTTCTAAGACTTATTTTTCTTCCCTTCTGGCCTGATCTCTTTCAATCCAAGGTTTTCCAAGAAACGTAGTAAATGGAGTGTTGTTCTCAATAAATTTAACAATCTTGAAATCCCCCTATGTCGAAGTCCCATTGGCATTCATAGGTATCTGGGAGAGATTTCCACATAGGTCTATCATCTTTCCTCTAAATAGCCCTATTCCTCCAATCAAGGATTCATAGCAGGTTTCCCTAAAAGTTCCCAAGTTCTTTCTGTCATGATATTCACCTGTGTTTCCTCATCTAGAACAAAGTGAATGTAGAAGTCTCCTATTCTTGCTTCTATGCATGCTTTTTCTTTGAATATCTCTGATAAGGTGACATGTCGGTGGTCATTCAGGGTGTCTTTTATCTGTAGCAATACTTTCTCTGATTCTTTCTAGGGTTCTGCCATAATCGTAGTTTTTGGATCCGCCTTAGGGTTTTCTTGTCTCATGTTCATTCCTTCAAGCTTAGAAATCATTCTAGGGCAATCCAATACTTCATGCTCCATAGCTTTGCAACAAAGACAACTAGGTCTTCTCCCAGGGCATTCCTTAGCAAGGTGTCCCAGTTTTCTACAACTGTAATAGAGGGTTAATCCTCTCTTTCTTTTAAATGATTCCCATCTCTTCATGTACTGCACGCTAGGATCATAGTAGCTAACCTACAAATATTTCTTTCTAGGATCTTGCATCTACTTGTTAGTCCAAATATTCTTTCTATGCATAGGTATAACATATCTTTCACTATTCTTATCATATCTACGCATGTCAAACCTTCTTTCATCTATTAGTGCCCTAGTTTTCAAGCTAGGACAGAATCTATCAAACATACCTAGATCCATACTATTGAAACAAAAAAAATCGCTTATCTTACTTCTACAGAGCACAAAGCTTTCAGATCTAGAATTTTTCACTATTCTTACCTTTATCAAAGTACATAGCTTCCACATATTACCTATTTTATTCATCTCTGACCTCTTTTCTTGGCATAGAGCTTCACAGGTCAAGTGGAATGATGTGCACTAGGGCAACAGATCTACGCACTGAGATTTCACAGTTTTAGGTCGGATCTTTGCACAAAGCTTCTTCTTCCTCAGTTCCCAGCAATCACAGTTTTAGGTCCCGGCAATGGAACCATTTGTTGGCACAGGGGAAAACCCGGGGTTCAACGCTACAATAGCACACCAACAAAACCCTAACTATAGGCCCTTTTGGAAACACCTACGAAGTAGATGAAGTCTCACTCGAGGAAGAGGCTGGGGTGGTTGCAAGACTTAGGTGTATGCAACCTTAGCTGGGACATAGATCTGTGATTGTAATACTTAACAGAGCACTTAGCATTGACGGTTCATCAATATTTGACCACTATCTACTCCGTAGATAAAACAGAGCATCGCACCATTTATCCAAATCTGATGTATCTAAGAACTTATCATAGGGAGGTAGATTATATCTAGCATATTCAAGCACTAAACACATTCACATAGGTCATATCTAACATCCATATACATCGTTAGCACAAAGCATAAACAGATCTATCTATCTATATCAAAGCACTTAGCAAGTAAAGACATAAACACATCAACGCATCGCACAAAGCATAGAAACACAGCATGTACATGGTTCACCCTGACCCTGGGGCTACGTCCACCAACTCTTCTTCTTTATTATCTTCAATCAAGCTTCTTATAGACACATAGCATCAAAATCCTACTCCGCAGAAGACAGGAGATCTGCATGCACTCCGCCAGATCCTCCTTCTTTGAGTTAGGGTACAACACCAAGAATTCTTACAATTACTTGCACATAGCTCTACAAGCATCACACAGTATGCACAAAGCATCCAAAATCCATACTTAGCACTTATCCCAATATCACGTAGATATGTTTCTCCTTACATTGCCTAGACATCTATTTATACTTTACAAAATAGTCCTAAACATGGGTAAACCCATGGGCCGACATCCCCATACCCATTACATAATCCCAAATCCCAAAAAGGGGCCGAGATCCCTCAATCTTTGCTTCGTCTTGCACTCTGCCTTCGACAGGCTGTCGAAGTCCCAAAATAGGTCAAACTTGACCAAGGATCTCCCAAAACTTGGTCAAGGGCCAACAAAAAGCTGGGATGCTCACCAAAGGAAGTCAAACTAGTCCTTAGGTACTTGTGCATGGAGAATATATCAGACACATCGTTCACCCAAATCCTTGGTGGTCACCTTCAGGAGTACTTTATCTATTAAGCAGTTTGGAAGTGGGTGCACTTCCTAGTAAGTGGGTAGTGCGACCTTGGGTGCCTTGGAGAAAGGTGTCGCAATATAAGTTGAAGAATGAAGACTTGGTGAGTTAGAGGAAGGTTGTGATCTTACTTCAGCACGATGAAGACAATATTTTTTCGGTTTCTGAGGACAAAATTCAACACAATGGAGCACGAACAATAGTTGGGAAGCTTGGTAGTATTTTTGGAGCTTGGTTGAAGACTTGGCAGATTTGGGCAAAAGAGAAATTTTCCTTGATCTAGGAGTTGGAAAGAATGACGAGATTTGTGGACATAAATAAATTTGAGGACATGGGGATGTGCATACTCACAAATTGGATGTGACATCAATATTGATCACCCGACTAGTCCGAGACGTGGGAGATATCTATGTGAGGAAGCATGGACTTTGGTTGGAGTATGGAGGCAGTGATAGTCCTGTAGAGTTCAACACTTAGGAAATTTGGAATTCACTATAGCAGGAGACAATAAAGTGTAGCATTGAGGATAGAGTTGTAGATTTGGGCAGATTAGTGTGAAACATTGTGTGTGGTCATGGATGACAATTTGGTGCATGGGTTGACATGGTGAAGTTGGGTGGAGGAAATTTTTTCTGCAAGAGAAGTGGTTTGACCGAATTTGGGTAGAGATTGTGCACGAGATAGACAAAGTGACATGAAAAAGGGAAACTTGGGGTTTCCACTTGAAATAAATTTGGGGTTTCCATTAAGAACAAGACTTTGGGTTTACAACGAACTTAGTCACAGATGGAGACATGAGTTCAATAAGATTTCGAGATCACATATTTTGGTGATTTTGTCGAGGTCGGAAATGACTTTAGGTGGGGGAGATGTAAGACACTTGGCTTAAGACACATTTTCCCGACTGACTTTACGTTGTGGTGACCTATGGGAGTCAGGGTTTCCAAATGAAGTGAGTCATAGGATCGCACCTGAAAAACACGATGTGCGATGGTGATGAGTTTATATGGAGTGAGAGTAGCAGAAATTTGTTGCACGATGGAGATGTACGACCCAACGATTATGACAACCCACACTTGCAGAGACAATTGGATGAGTTGCAATGGGGTGAAGTATCAATATGTCAAATGAAGGTTGGATAGATCCATATGTTGGGATGAACTGATGGTTAGTAGACCCAAGTGTTAAGTGATTCGACGAAGATGCATGAACTAAGATATGGGGCGAGCCAAGAAGTTGGTTGGAGTGACACTTCACAAGATGTTGGCTTACATCTCAAGCAAACACATGCCAAGATGATTTGGTATGACCTTCATGGAGGAGATGTGATGAGTTGTCTTGGGAACACAAATGAGTCGGTTTGACCCACCCCGCCAAGAGATGTAATGGTTCACCCAAAGATCTCAATGGTTAAGGAGCCAAGGACATATTTATATGGAGGGATCATGGTATGAGCCAAGGTATCAAAGGATGAAGAGATAGATTTGGTTGGAGAGGGAGCTCTATAGCTCGGGAAAAGGAGATGAAGTGTGAAGAGGCACGACCAAAGGGAGTGAGCATAGAAGATGAACAGAGCGTGAATGACCAAGTAGATGGGCAGGTGGATGCATGTGATTGAGGTGAAGTATTTGTTGCGATGATAATAGTTGGGAGACTAGGTATATATACGACAACGATTTTGGTCAAGTAAGTCGAGTGAGGTCATGCAAAGGCAAATACATAGGCGAGTTGTGAGATGAATCTGCGAAGCATTGTATTTGTCTTTTTATGAGACGCAACTCCATTGTAAACTCTTTGTATCATTTTGTATAAAAGTATTTGTATGGGTTTTAGGCACACATTGTGCAACCCATTCATATTGTGTCTCTTTATTATGGTTGCATGTTCTTGGTGTCTTTTTAGATAAGTATAAGAACTCTATAATTGTTTAAGTAAATAACAAAAGTGTTGGAGTGAGTGTCTTAGGACAAAGAATGGGTGTGTCCTGAGTGAGGCGTAGTCAAGACAAAATAGGTTTTGGTTTGGTTAGGCTACCAAAAAAAAACATTGCAATTCCACAAGACCCTTAGGTGTTGGGTGAAACCTTGGGAGGACTATAGGGGCATGAAAAATGGCCACCTCATGGCATAGTTAGCTAATATTCTACAACCAAACACATTCTGCATCACATCCAAGTATGCAAAGAGTCAAGGGAAATCACCATCCATCTCTACATTTCCAACCAATTTTTCCCTGGCGATTCAACTTGCGATGAATTCCAAAATTCTTGCTTCCTTGGTTGAATTCTCCCCAAATTCATCTACATCTTCATATATGAAAAGTCCCATCTATACCAAGAACTATATGTCCAAATTGTCTTTGCCCCATTACTTTATCACCTAGCCATTTCATTGCATCTACCTATCTATGCCTTGGAATGATTAGGATCCACCCTCAACCATGCTACCCCAAAACAAGAGAAACACCCATGTCTAAGTAATTTCTTCATGATACAATCTATATTTTCGTGCAATACTCCAAACCAAGGCAATTCATCAACTCAGCTCCTTTCGTCGAGTTAGCTCTCTGCAACTAAACATTTGCAATGAGTGTGGCCAATGCACCGCCACTCCTAAAATGTCCCAACGAACTGTCCAAAGTGCTCGAAGTAGAATGAGTCACCTCAAAAAACTTCCATGTCTTAGCATGTTCAAGCCAATACTTATTCCAACCTCATCCAACAAACCTCTCGTATCTCTGATTCATCACAAAATCATCCTCAAGTCACCAAGGTATGCTCTGCCTCATCCAATGTTACATACCAAAGGAGAGCGAACGCCAACTAAGTCACTTGGTATGCGTTCTTCCCATTCAAGTTGACTTCCAACAATTCTTAATTGAATTCTCTACTAACTCCATACATTTCCTAGAATGGAACTGCCTTGCATCTCCTATAAGCATCCAAAATCTGGCATTTTCATTGCAACAATCAAGTCATCATATGACCCAAAACTGTTTCCTAAGGGCACCAACACAACAAGGTACCTCATTCATCGAAGATCGACAGAGGTTAGTGTTTTCAACTATTTTGTTGTAGGTGAGAAAGTTATAAAATATTTTAATGCTCATTGTTCGTTGCATGATTTATTAATCTTTTTTCTATGTGTTACTTGCCTCAAATCCGAATGTTGATCTACATAGCTCTGATTTTGTAATTTGAAGGTTACAATTTTTTAATATTACTTTGTCTCTTTTTTAAATACCCATATTTGATCCCTAACCCTTAGACCCTCTTTAATTTGGGGACACAATTTTTTCCCTAGGAAATAGGTATGAATATGTCTACTCAATTCCATTTAATTACTATACAATGTTTCTTACTGTAGTTCTCTTTTATTGTTTGATTTTATCACTTGCTTATAGTTAAGCTTTGGAACTTATGTGGTAAAAATGTATGGTTTTGATTTGTTGATTAATTGTTGATTACTATTATAAACCTTTATTAAATCTATGATGAAAATGGATTAATTCTCTAGTACATATGGGATCAATATAATTTGATGACATTTGTACCGTAAGAATATATAATTCGTATATTAATGTACTTATATTGCTTCAGTGGATTTTGTTGTAAATATAGGAACTCCCAATGCCAACACTTGAAGAGTGTTGGAGATACTTCACACACACCTAGGATTTCTTTTTCCTACAGTTTCCCTATGTTTATTAGTCGTTATTCAGTCTCCTATATTTTATGGAGAATATTTTGTTTCCTACATTCTAGCAAAATATTCTCTTCAATTCACACTCCAATTTGATCAGTTGAGTGGAGTCTAGATGCCACATTGGTTTCATCACCATGCAGCATTGGGATCATCACCATCTAATGAACATTGTCCTTGGGATTATCACCAGACTAGCGCATTACTCATGATTCCTTGATCTCCTCCTCACTTCACTTTGTTTCAGTTAGTTAACTGAAGAATGAGAAACTAGTTAACTCATATTAGGTGGCAATTAATTCCCATAATTGTCGGTGTGTGTCCAGATCACTCTATCCCACCACTATGGTGCACTGGATTATCCTCCATTGCACATTAGTTGAGTTATACAGAGTATATCATGTGTAAATTATCATTCATTCATTTGGTTAATATAATTCTTCCATTATTTCTCTCATGTTTCTCTCTTTTCTCATTTCTCTGCAAATTGTGCATGTATTTTAGCTAGCTAGATATTATCTGTGCAGGTTCATCCACATTTACATTGTATCAGAGCCAATGGATTTCTAGGAAAAAGACACACCATATTCTTTTTGCAGGAACAGAAGATTGAAGACAACAGAAAAATGGAATTTCCAAAAGAATTCATTCTTACACCGTACAATTTCTTTGCATGGAAGGAAAAGATGATAGTGCATATTCAAAGTAGAGGATTATATAGCTTAACTATGAACATAGAGATTGAACCCACATCAGCCATAGAAAAATCCAAGTATCTAAATCGAATGGATGAAGCATTTGGAAATATTTGCAATCTCATTTCTCTCGAACTCCTCTTTCACATATCCTCCCGTAAAACCCCCAATGAATCCTAGACCACCATGGAAGGGATTTTTGGAAAATAGGAAAAGATGAGGTGACACATGCTTGAGGTGGAATTTTTCACTTTGGATCCAAAAACATTCGACAATATCCAAGATTTCCTTACCAAATATAAGGATTTGTTGTCACAACTCAAGGTTTGCAAGGTTGATAAATCTAGGGAGCAGAAACAAGTGGTTCTTACCATTCTCTCCAAACTTGGTTCGGAATAATTAGTGTTTGTATCCACATTTCATTCAATTAGTCTCTCCTATGAATCTACCTAGAAAATTTCTCCTCTTGAGGTCTTTATCGAGTCTCTGACGCAAGAGCAAAACAAGCTCATCAACATGGGAAAAATCAAAGGCCCAAAGGTGCATGCACTTGTTGTATAAGATGGTAGCAATCATCTAAATCAGAAATCTAAAGGAAACAACAAAAGGAAGTCACATGCAAATCCAAAGAAGGAAGGGTACTCAAAACCCTTCAACGATGCCTCTGGATCCAAAGGTGGAAAGGGAAGAAAAGTGGAGAAATGCACTTACTTACATAAAGGATTCCATCCAGAATCTGGATGTATGTAGAAATAGATAGATAAAATGGCCCAAATACTTCAACAAAACAACCTTGGAGATCGCATCCCCGAGGGTACCAAGAAGAAGAATCCAGAAGATCATAATCCCGAGAAAGTAAATTCTAGCCATGCTTTGATTGCCATAAAATCCTCTCCCAATGCTTGGATTGTAGATTCAAGAGCATCACACCACATGGAAGCCACAAAACAAGTCTACTCTTCATTGGATGCATGCAAAGGTCCTCCTATTCTGATGGGGGACAAATATGAGGTTGAGGTCACTGGAAAAGGAAGAATTGAACTCCCAAATGGGATCTTCAAGAATGTGCTACACATTCCCAAACTATCCGTCAATCTTCTCTATGTGTATCAGATGGAAAAATCTGGCACCGGAAATAGAGTTGTATTCACACCTGATTCTATTTATATATATGACATGCAAAACAATTCCAAGGTTCCTACCGGTGAGGTAAATCATCAATCTAGACTCTACACATTTTCTGAATTTATTGAACCGGATTCTGCATTATTGCTTACCCGTGCTAATGAAAGTAGTAGGATATGGCACAAAAGGTTCAGGAATTTAAATTTCAAATATATGCGACATCTTAGCAAGCAAGGAATGGTTGATGGTCTACCTCACATCCACTTCTCCAAAGGAATTTGTGAGGGATGAGTTCTTGGAAAACACCCTCAAGAGAAATTTGACAATGGAAAGACTCAGAAGGCCTGATTTCCTTTAGATCTGATCCATATTGATCTAATGGGCCCTTTTCCCCATCCATCAATCAATAAATCAAGGTACGTGCTCATTTTTTTGGATGATTTCTCACGCTTCACATGGACTTTCTTTCTCAGGAAAAAATCAGAGGTCTTTCAACACCTCAAATATTTCAAAGCCCTTGTTGAAACACAATTAGGAAAGAAGATCAAATCCCTTCGAATAGATATGGGGGGGAGTATGTCAACCATGAGATACAAAATCATTGTCTTAAGGATAGGATTCAGCTACATCACACAATTCCCTATACTCCACAGCAAAATGGAGTTGCTAAGCGGAAAAATAGATCTCTGAAAGAGATGGCATCTTGCATGCTACATGCAAAGTCACTTCCATAGAGATTATGGGTTGAAGCACTTAATTGTGCAACCTACATCCAAAACAGATCTCCCCATATATCTTTCAAGGATAATACCCTCTACGAGGCTTGGAGCGGCCTCAAACGGGAAGTGACCCACTTTCGTATATTCAATTACTGTGCATGGGCCAGGATTCCCTCTGAGAAAAGGAAGGAAATTGATCCAAAAAGAACATAGTGTATATTTTTTGGATACCCCGATGGTGTGAAGGGATACAAACTCGTTGATATTTCCTTAGATCATCTCATCATTGAGCGTAGTGTCGAATTCAAGAAAAGTATCTCACATGTACCTCAACAACCGCATGCAGACACCTTTGTTATTCCACCTGTCATAGATGATGAGCATGCACATGTCGAATATTCTTCATATGAGTGTTTTGATTCATAGGATTCAAGTGATTCAGATAACGAGTATGTATAGTTAGATGTATATTTAGTGCACATAGATGAAGTTACAGAGCCAGAGCCGAGGCTCAAGTGGGCCAAGACTACTCTTTAGGATCCTGGAAATCTTATTGGGGATCTAGCTAATACTAGGAGGACTCAATCTAATTTCGAGGAGCCTCCTCTTGCACTCACTATCACTGAAATGATGCCACCCAAACATATTTTCTTGGTTCAGTCTTCATATCCACAGTCCTATGGCGAGGATGTCAAGAATCCATTATGGGAATCCTCCATGCATGAGGAGTACAACTCCCTCCTCGAGAACCAGAATTGGGATCCGGTTCGCCTTCCTATAGGAAGGAAACTTTTCAGGTGCACATGGGTCTATAGGACCAAGAGTGCAGTGGATGGAAAAGTTAGCAGATACAAAGCCAGGCTAGTTTCCAAAGGCTTTCATCATGTGCACGACATTGACTATGATGAGACCTTCACTCCAACAATGAATATGGATTCCATATGTTTGGCACTTTCCATTGCGGAAGCGAAGGGATGGGAATTCCATCAGATGGGCGTGAAGAATGCATTTATTCACGACAATCTCTCTAAGTATATCTATATGGAGCATCCCCGGGTATTTTTGCAGGATTCATATTTGGTCTGTCAACCGAAGAAGTCCCTTTATGGCCTCAAGTAGGCCCTAAGGGCATGGTATGCCAATATGGACTCCTACATGTAGGCACAAAACTTTGTATGTTGTAAGTCTGACCTGAATGTTTACATGCTCGGGATGGTTGATTCACTTCTACTCCTAGTTTTGTATGTTGATGATTTGTTGATTACCGGTTGCTAGAATTCAATGATTACTACAGTCAAGAGGATTATGCATGATAGGTTCTTGATGATGGATATGGTTCCGCTACATTTCTTCCTTGGACTCGAGATCAGTCAGGATGCATCGAGCATCAAATTGTCTTAGGAAAAGTATGTATGAGATCTCCTCAAGATATTTGACATGACAGACTGCAATTATGCCCCGACTCCTTTCCTATTAGGAGTCAGAATTGAGGATGTTGGGGACACTCCACTGATGGACAACACATTGTACAAACATCTAGTGGGGAGCTTGTTGTATCTCACACACTCCAGACCAGACTAGATCATCTCTAGTTTCATGCAAGAGCCGCATGAGCCACATTGGAAGGATGCAAATTGTATCCTTCAATACGTATAGGGCACCATCACCTTTGGGATTCACTATGAAATAGACTCTATATTGTACCACATATGGATCATTGATTATAATTAGGTTGTCAATAGCATCGACCGCAAGTCCACATCCGGCTACTCACTTAGTCTGGATTTCATGCCCATATATTGGTCAAGTAAGAAGCAGGTTGTTATTGTTCTATCTTCAATCGAGGCAGAGTACAAAGGGGTAGTTAACATAACCATTCAAGTTATGTGGCTACAACATTTTCTCACTGAGTTGGGCATTCAGTTTCATCGGGCGATCGTCATCTGGTGTGACAACCAGAGCACTCTGAATTTCTGTAGAGATCGATTTCAGACGCAGTGGATGAAGCACATAGAGATCCACATGCACTACATCTGGGACTTAGTACACAAGGGGATCATCAACCTACAGTTATGTCCTTCAACAGGACATACGGCAGAGATCTTCACCAAGACCTTCACTGAGCAGAAGTTTCATTCTTTGCACAGTCGTCTTGGAGTGAAGGACACAGTTTCCAAGCAACTAGCAGTTTCTTTTTACATACATTGTACTTTGAGGGGTGGTTTCTCCCATGAGGTTTTCCCTCTTTCCTCGTTTATTTCAGTGTATCTTTTGTTTTTGGGTACCTAACATGACCTCATTGACGAGACCCATTCTTTATTTTCACCATAGTGATGTTCAGCGGGGTGTTGGAGATACTTCACACACACCTAGGATTTAGTTTTCCTAAGGTTTTCCCTATGTTTATTAGTCATTATTCATTCTCCTATAGTTTAGGGAGAATATTCCTTTTCCTACATTCTAGGATAATATTCTCTTCAGTTCACACTTTAATTTGATCAATTGAGTGGATTCTATATGCCACATTGGTTTCATCACCATGTACCATTGGTATCATCACCAACTAATTCACACTATCCTTGGGATTATCACCAGACTAGCGCATTACTCATGATTCCCTGATCTCCTCCTCACTTCACTTTGTTTCAGTCAGTTAACTGAAGACCAAGAGACTAGTTAACTCGTACTGGGTGGCAGTTAACTCCCATAACTGTCGGTGTGTGTCCAGATCACTCTATACCACCACTATGTTGCATTAAATTCTCCTCCAATGTGCATTAGTTGAGTTATACAGAGTAAATCATGTGTAAATTATCATTCATTCATTTGGTTAATAGAATTCTTCCATTCTTTCTCTCATGTTTCTCTCTTTTCTCATTTCTTTGCAAACTGTGTATGTATTTTTTCTAGCTAGATCTTATTTTTGTAGATTCATCCAAATTTACATGGTATCGGATCCAACGGATTGCTAGGAAAAACACACACTAGATTATTTTTGCAGGTACCGAAGATTGAAGGCAACGGAAAAATGGAATTTCCAAAAGAATTCATTCTTACACCATACAATTTATTTGCATGGAAGGAAAAGATGATAGTGCATCTTCGAAGCAAAGGATTATACAGGTTAACCATGGACATAGAGAGTGAACCCACATCAACCATAGAAAAATACAAGTATCTGAATCGAATGGATGAAGCGTTTGTAACTATTTGCAATCTTATTTCTCCTGAGGATTCGCGTAAGATGCAAGGTTTTCTACGAAGGTTGTGATCGGTTCTTCTATGTGCTTGCCACCTCCAAGAGCGACACTCTTGGTCTTAGAAGTTTGATATTCGATCATTCCCTTGTAAGAAACATTGGGTTGATTTTTCTGAAATTCAGGATCCATACCTTGTATACTATGAAATCTTTGATCCTAAGGCCGACTATGAAATTCAAAGAAACACACTCCTAAGAAAAATAAAAGCAATCAACAAAGAAACAACAGGTTCAAGGATCTTCCAAAGACTGGATATAAAGCCACCAATAAAGATATGAGAAGCAGTTACCTCGACCTCCACGTAACATCCCTTCTCGGTGCAAGAAACCCCTTGCTTTCGCGGGATCATCCTCCAAGGGTACTAAAAGTTTGATACGATGGCTGCCCCAGGTACCATGGGAATCCCCCCACATTCACCTTTGTAGATACCTAGGAAATCCCACTAAGGATACCAACTCATAGTCAGCCTCTGGGCGGGTAGAGTCGACAGTCAGGACCAAACGTATGGGCAGGATATCAAAGTCCAAAATTCTTCGAGAGGACTGAGGAGAAGTGGACCAATAGACTCCAAAGGACCCTGAATGGATTCAGAGTTCACGAAGTACCAAGACCAAATGAGTCAGTGACACTTCAGGAAGAACCCCGAGTATACACTCTTTCCGCTACGATTGGTCAAGCTTTGGAGGGGTAATCTATGCTTCTCTTCCGCATGTGACCTTGTGTTTATCCCCTCTGTGAGAGGAGGTTCCTGGATATGATTATATGAAAGTTGGATTTGTTCACTCTGTTTAGTAGTCTTGGAAAATTTACTCACTTTTCCTAGTCCAAAGACCCTAATCCTGTACTATTGTTGGTGTGCTAAAACCAAAAATGTTCTAGTTGATTTTATCAGCGCGTGGTTGATTTTAATGGATTTTACTCAATAGGTTCATGGAGATGAAATTGATGATGTGAGAGACTCGACTCCAATAGAATGAAAAATAATGACATGTAATTCATTATTTTCGATGAATTCTATGTATGGGAGGGAGAAGAGTTATATTCTTCTTAACACAAGCAAGAACTCAAAACTATGCAACTTTCAATTTCTGGGATCAAGAAGATGCCAAATTACCAAGCAAATATTTCTGAAAACTGAAATGCACATGAAAAACTATCTCTTTTCCAAACATATACCAAAACTAATTTCCTAAAGAATGCAAAAAAATCTTTGTTTGATTGTGTACGCAATGAGATATGCAAACGTTTTTGCTTATTAATCTTTCAAATGAAATGAAAGAGGTCAATGTTTGAAACAAAGAAATCCAAGGCAAAAAGAAATCAAACAAAACGCACTCAAAAATGATGAGAACTGAAAGAAAACAAGTGTGAGATAACTTGTTCAATCAAGGACTCAAAGATGCAAAAGAGAAGGAAAACAAACACTAATGAAAATCCTGATAAAATGAGCAATAAGAAACATAATTAAAGGTTGGGTTGCAGTAAAAAAGAGAGTCCTAATCATTAGAAAGTGAGATGTTTCAATGAAGACAAAAACGTCTCAAACCCAAACAAACTTTGCAAACTCTAGTTGATGAAAACTCCTAAACAATCAAGCAATCTGAAAGCTTTGCGAGACAAAGATCAGAAAACTGAAAGGCACGATGAACCAAGGGATCGTGTTAACTCAATGGAACCTTATAATTTCACAACCAAGAGAAATTTTCAAACTCAAAGAAGGAAATGAAAATGAGTAATAAATGTTAAATTCTCAACCAAACAAAATCAAGGACAAACTAGGAGACTCTGGGCTAAAAGCCTCTCAACAGCAGACTGAGAAAAAAATGGAATAAACTGACAAAACCACCTAAAAGGTGAGATTGATCCT
Source organism: Picea engelmannii (assembly GCA_009831015.1). Classification (NCBI taxonomy): domain Eukaryota; kingdom Viridiplantae; phylum Streptophyta; class Pinopsida; order Pinales; family Pinaceae; genus Picea; species Picea engelmannii. Next base: position 522,933 of record ML776782.1, on the reverse strand, counting down.
CTTGTCCTCAAAGAGATAAAGTTCTATGGTGCCCCATAGTAGGATTACGGGGATCACCAATCAAGCTAATGGTGCCCTGGTATGAACTGCAACAGAGTGCCAGTTCTGAAAAATCTTGGAAATGGCTTTCAAAAACTCAAACTCAGCAGAGACTCGGTCAATGGCTCTGTAAAATCTCCAATAAATAAGAGGGAAGGGGAAATAGATCAGAATGAAGCATCAAACAAGCAATATCTAATCACAAGCAAGGATTCAAGACGAAACAAAGGAAAGGCTAGTCAAAGTCCATCCACAATGGAGTTTTCATTTTTCTAGTGTGAGAACTCTTCCCCTGCGAACAAGCTAAGATCCCCTTTCGATCAAGACCCCTATATTTAGTCCAAAGACATAAGTGAACAAGTGGTTACTACTTTCCCTATAGATCTAACTCAATCAATCAAGCAAGAGAGAAGAAGAATGTGGGGTACCTTGTAGCAATGGTCGTCCTTGATCTCCAAACTCCTCAATGAAACTGAATTCCTGCAAAGAATAGAAAATGAACTCTTCATCCTACTCTATATGATTAAATAAAGCAGATCTATCTATGAATACTAAAACAACAATAAACAAGCAAATGTATATGTAGAACACATAAACTTGAAGGGAATAGGCCAAGTTTATAATAATTTGAAATCCAAAAGAAGGAACTTGCAAAGCATGCTTTACGATGTAGTAACTACTCCAATCTCTCCTCATCTAGCCCTTGCATGAAAACCTTGAAATCAAAATGATGATGCTTCTCCCAAGATCAAAGGTTTGACATCTAAATTCTTCCCACCTTCACCTTGGAAATACCTTTAATATATAGGCTTGGCATGCTTAAACACCACGAGATAATGAGGGAAAATGGTTGACGATATGTCTCCTTAAGTTGGGACTAGATCCTAAGATATATCCATAGTATAGGACTCGAGCACAACCAACCTCATCCCTTAAGAGCTGGCCCTTAGGAAAAGGTGGAAGATCCCATATTTTCCTCTAACCAGACTGGAACCCCCCCTTAGTGAGAGATAGGGCGCCATTGGCACCCCCTTAACATGGTACGGGGAGTGTTGGTGCCCCCTTAGCATGAGTAGGGGAGTGCCACCCTTCTAAAATGCCCAAAAATGGTCAATTTTTCCAAGAAAAATATATGGTTCCGGACCTCAAATGATTGGTTTTCTCTTCCAAATGGACTTAGGGATTGTGGCAAATGTATTTCAAGGTTTCAAGGGATTGAAACACTTAGAAAAGTGAATGTGACACTTTCTAAGGTGCATACGACACTTGATACAGTGCATGTGACACTTCACAAGGTGCATACATCACTTTGCGACACTTAGTGTGTGACACTTAAGTGTGACATTTTGATGTGTAACAATGAAGAAGGGAACTTGAGATCAATTTAGGGCATTCCTATAGCAGCAACAGTTAGAGAAATTTCATCCTTGGAGCTAAAAGGAAGCTTTAGGAAAGGATGTCAAACTTATGCAACTCATACAGAAGAGGTAGCCAAGGATAAGGTGCGAAATCTTAAATATTTGCAATCCTGGGAGATTTTGAAGATGTCTTTGGAGAAATATCGGGTTTGCCTCTTAAGAGATATTGATTTCTCCATTAACTTAATATCTAGAGAAGCCACAGCAAGACACCTTACAGGATGAGTGTATCAGAGCTAAAAGAACTACAAATGCAGCTTGAAGAGTTGTTGAAGAAGGGGTACATACACCCAAGTGTCTCACCTCGGGGTGCCCCAATACTTTTTGTAAAGAATAAGGATGGAAACTTATGTTTGTGAATTGATTTTGGGTAGTTAAATAAGGTGACAATGTAGAACAAGTATCATTTTCCCAAGATAGATGATATTTTTGATTAGTTGAAAGATGCCAAGATGTTTTTCATGATTGACCTTAGGTCAGGCTACCAACATGTGAAGATTAAAGAGGAAGATATCAACAAGACAACATTTAGAACAAGATATGGCCATTATGAATTTGTGGTGGTGCTATTTGGGTTGTCAAATGCACCCGATGTGGTCATGTGTCTAATGAATGACATTTTTCAGAAAGTACTTGGATAAAATTGTCATTGTTTTCCTAGATGACATACTTATTTACTCTAAATCTGAGAGGAGCATGAGCAACACTTGAGGATGGTATTACAGGTGTTAAGGGAGCATCAAATTTATGCAAAGCTTAGAGAAGTGGTGATTTTATCATAAGTAGATTCATTAATTGGGTCACATAATTTGAGAGGAAGGCATAGTAGTGGACCCATGAAATATTAAGGCAATCAGAGAGTGGCCAACACCAAGGAATGTCACAGAAGTTAGGCCATTCATGGGACTTGAAGGCTAATACAGAAGACTTATCAAAGGATTTTCAAAAATTGCACATCTTATAACTTCTCTACAGAAGAAGGGTGTGCAGTTTGAATGGAATCAAGAATGTGAAGAAAGTTTTATTCATTTGAAATATTTGTTGACAAGTGCACCAATACTAAAGATTGATGATCCAAGTGAATACTTTGTGGTGTGCACTAATAAGCACTTATAAAGAAGGAATTGGTGGTGTCCTTAACGAAAATGGTCATGTTGTTTTCTGTGAGTCCAGAAAACTCAAGGAGCATGAACCGAACTATGCCATGCATGATTTAGAGTTGGCAGTCATTATTCATGCATTGAATATGTTGAGGCACTACCTCATGGGAAATAAATTTGAATTGAATACATACCATAGTGGTCTGAAGCATTTGTTTGAGCAGCCAAATTTAAATTCTAGGCAGGTAAGGTGGCTAGAATTCCTCAGTGAGTATAACTTTCATTTAAAGTATATCAAGGGAAAGGAGAACAAAGTGGTTGATGAACTCAATAGGAGAGTGCATGGGATGCACGATTCATCCATAAGAATGTATGTTTCTAATTTAAAAGAAAGAATTTTAGAAGCTTCCAAATCATATCATCAATATGTGTTAGTAAAGGAGGCATTACAGCAATGGAAACTTCAACATAAGTTTAAAGATTATGCATTTAAAGAGGATGGAGTCCTCATGTATAAAGGTAAAGTGTATGTGCTAATACACAAGGTCTGAAAAGTATTATGCTGAGATAAATGCTCAATGTGCCTTATGTTGGGCACCTATGTTATCAGAAGACTATTGCAATTGGTAGAGGTAAATATTTTTGGTCATGCGTGAAGGAGGATGTGGTTGGATATTTAGCCAAGTGCATGGAATGCTAGAAAGTAAAAGCAGAGCATAGACATCTAGTCGGATTGTTGCATCCATTGGCCATTCCTGAGTGGAAATGGGAAGTGGTGACAATTGATTTCATTACTAAGCTTCTCAAGACAGTGAAGCAACATGATTCAATCATGGTGGTGGTGGATAAGCTAACAAAGGCAGCTCATTTTGTTATAGTAATGCTTACACATAAGGCAGAAAACAGTGTAGACGTCTACATGAGAGAAAATTCCAAGATTCATGGTGTGCCTAAGGCAATTGTGTCTGATAGAGATCCCAAATTCACATAAAAAATTTGGAAAGGGTTATTCAAGGGATTTCGAACAAACTTGAACTTTAGTGCAACATATCACCCAGAGACAGATGGGAAGATAGAGAGGATCAATCAAGTGATTGAAGATATGCTAAGGTTGTATGTAATGGATAGGACTTTCATGTGCGAAGACTACCTCCATTTGGTGGAATTTGCATACAACAATGGGTATTAGTCATTGTTAAATATGAGTCCATTTGAAGTGTTTTATCGAAGAAAGTGCAACACACTAGTGAGCTGGGATAATCCAACAAACAGAGCAATGGTTGGACTTGAGTTACTCAAGGATATGGAAGATCAGATGACTAATATTAAGAAGAATTTGAAAGTTGCACAAGACAAGGAGAAAAGTTGTGTTGATAAAGGTAGAATGTGTTAGCGTTAGAAGTCACTCCTGGATTGTGACAAGAGCATAGCCCAACACCCATCAGTTTATGTCACGAATAAATTTAATGGGTGATCGAATGGGTAGAAACCCAGGAAGGTATCGCTCTAACTCAGGGACCAAGCCTGGTATGTAAAAAAAAAACAAAAGAGGTCTTGATCTAACTTCCGTCAGTGAGTTGATTGTAATATGAGCAGGTGGAAGACTGTAACACACCCACTATCGTAATTTAAAAAATTTTGGGTTNCCCCCCCCCCCCCCTTAAAAAGGGAACATCTCCAAATACCTTCATTAGCGAAGTGCAACCTGTCTCTCAACGAGCAAGCCGCTCCCACCAGGATCTTCTTCAACCCCGGGTCTGAAGAGTCTAAGCTCTTCCAACTTCCCTCGGGAGTCACGAGTCACCCACAGTAACTCCTTCGGTGATCTCCCCTTCAGAAATTGGGATATCGTGACTCGGGAATTCGCGGTTCACGTGATCACGATTCTCATGCAAAACAAAACCCCGATCCCCGATGGTCAACGGGTCAATGTTATCGGATTTCGGAAATTTCCCTCTCGGGAAATCGGCAAGTGTATTGTCGCGTTTCCCTTGCTCTCCAAATCGCCGAACCCCGAATCCCGATCCAACG
>ML776782.1:424015-506393 GCA_009831015.1 Picea engelmannii | reverse complement strand
ATAAATTCAAACTATCATTTACATTCATTGACCTCTTCCTGCAGGTCCATTTACAGCACATATTCATACTTATGAGTTTTGCCATAGTCCTTGGCCAGTTCAGTTATATTTACAATCTGGGGGAAACAGGGTGTTACAAAGACTTGGTGCGATGAGTGAGCAAGACTACCTCGGGCATCAGGCCTTTCAGCAGCTTGAGGAAGAAAAACTCGGAATACAAGATCCTCTTGGTTCAGAGTTTCGGGGAACTGAAAGGTGACTTGACTGGATCCTCCAATTCCAAATCATTAGGCATTAAGAAAATACCATAACTGATTGGAAACAATGCAATTATTACAATGATCCAACATACATCATCCTATAACAGTGCAACTCGACTGGATCCTCCAATTTCGAGTTGTTCTAACAAAATGTAAACAAAGATATGGAAAGAGACTGACATTCATAAGGCAAGAAGTCTCAAGAGTCAATACATAACCAGAGCAACCAGTGCTTCGTTAAAACTTTACAATCGGGAAACTAGCTCAACCATCGACAGATTACAAAATGGCGAAAATGCCTACATATACTCAAAACAAAACAACAAAAGCAAAAATGAGACACTGCATTAAAAACATTGCATCTGCATGTCTACTGGCAGTCTGCGCATGCAGACTCTGAACGATCGTGCACTTATGACAAATGCAATCAGACTCCTGACTGTCCTACAAATGAAACGACATGCTTTTAATCCTTTGCCGGACTTTCCATTTATGGCGAAGACGATGTCTAACCACCTCCAACAACTTCAATAACTGCTTTCTTTGGATTGGGAACAATCTTGGTCAACTCTGCCCTTTGGGACATGGAGGTCTTCTCATGGTGCCACCTGGATCAGTTGAACGGTCTAATGGATAAGGCGTGGAGGCCGGTGCGAAGACTAGGGAACATAAGGGTATAAAAACGAAGGGTAGGCGAGGAAAATTTGGCATGCTCGGCATGGAAAGGGGAAAGGGAGTGATCACGAAAATAACAGGGGTGAGACACATGGAAAAAAAAAGGATACAAGGAAATAGCGAAGGTGACGGGATATAATGGTAACAGGGGATACATTATTTATGGGGGGGGGTTACGTGGAAATGAGCGGGACAGATGTCGGAGGACGAGGAGGAGCCAAACAAAATGGACCATGTCACGCGGTCAAGTGGAGAACAGATGGCAGGGGAGAAAACGGTACAGAAGGCGACACGACAAGAAGGGGGCCCCACGTCAATACCACACCATTCTATACCCCCCCCCTTTTATTAAAGGAAAAATGGCAAAGGGGGTCCGGAATCGCTTGAGCATCGTTGATCTAGGTGCCCCAATCCTGACCGCTTGAGAGATGCGCGTCCAATTCTGGACCCCCCCCCCCCCTTCGTTAAAGGCAGAATGGTGAGGGGGCTCCAGAATGAAACCTCAGTCGTAGATCTGGGCAGGCAGATCTTGGCCATCCAAAAATACCTGCTCGCTAAAATGACGCGCCCACCCTCTAAACTTTGGGGAAAATGGGTTTTTTGAATCTCTTTCTTCGCCCAAGGGGACGCTTCTCTCAGGAGAGTAACCCATACATGATTATGTGCTAACAGAATGCACAGATAATCTAAAGTGGGTGATCACATGTTTATAAAGTGAAGGCCAAGAGAAGTCCACTAAAGTTGGGGAAATGCTCAAAGTTGACAGCACGTTATTGTGGGCCATTTGAAATCCTGGAGATGATTGGTCCTATTGCATACATGCTAGTGTTATCTACATCTATGCATGTGCATAATTTATTCCATGTGTCATTGCTTAAGATATATGTAGTCGTTGCTAACCTTATAATTGATTGGACTGCAATTTAGGTGGAGCTAGAGGGTGAATTCTGAGTTCATCTTATGTGCATACTGGATGGGAAAGTCAAGTTGCTCTGGAATCAATCAATAGGACTAGTAAAGTTCCAATGGACATGCTACGGTCCTGAGGATGTTACACGGGATCATGAGGATGCCATGTGGGAAGAGTACCTGCATCTTTTTGGATCTTTTTGAAGAATTTTGAAATGAACCCTGTATATAAGGCAGTAAGGACAGTGCATAAAACAAAGAGGAAGGTAATGTAATATCCCAAGTGGTAACTATGTAAATGAAGGTATACATGTCCATAAAGGCTGGTGAACCAGGATGGTTTTGGGCCAGAGTGACTTTAATGTATGAAAGTTAGGCCAGGATACCTATGTGATATTAGGTTGATGAGCCTACATGTTGTGGTCGGTGAGCCTGTATGTTGTGGTCGGTCATCCAAGATTTGTATTTTGTAAATCACACTATCATATTAATAAAACACATCATTATTTCATAACTGAGACGGATGAGTGTGGGGGGCTAGGACTCAATGAGAGGGAAAGGGGGATAAGGGATTATGAGGAGGGCTTAAGCTAGGGGGCTAAGACAAGGAATATAATAAAAATATTCCTAAAATTCCAAGCCTAAGTTTATGTTGTTTAATGTCCTAAGTTCCTAAGTGAGGGGAATGAAATACCAAGTCGGATCAAGGGAGTTCCTTGTATAACAAGTGTCTTGAAAAGAGCATGCATTTATAATGTTGAGTTTTGGAGGAAAAGGGATCTTTCTGGTCATCATTTTTTCTATTGTTGAATGGAGGAGAGATTGTTGACCTATGGAGAGTGTGAGTTGGAGACAAAAATTAGAACCATAACTAGAGTAGTGAGTTGAGACTTGTGAGCATGGTGAACCTGAGAATCCTTGGTGGATTGGATAGTAAATTTTTCCTTGAATTTCCTTTGAAAGGATGAAACTAGATAAAGGAATTGTTGGGAATATTTTTCATGTGCACTAGCCCAATGGGTGCATGTAAGATCCTTGAGAGCAGGCTTGTGTTCCTAGTGCCATGGAGCTCTGTGACTTCCTGTTTGACCTATTGTTGAATCCCTCGAAGGGAAGTGGGATATACCGAAGGACTGTAGTGGAAAATAACAGGGTACATTTCCTTGGGTGGGATAGGCTGAGGGGAATCAGAGGCATTGAGGTTAGCCTGAGTAACAGCCTTTGCCCTGGTGGATTCATAGCCCTAGCTCAGGGGTGACCTACAGTTGAGAGCTAAATAGCAGTGTCTAAGGCTGGGAGGAATTTCTGAGGTCTACAGTTAGTTTGTGCTTCTTTAAAAGATAAGTGCCATGGTAACTATGTTTTCACTATTATGCTTAATATGTGTAAATTGTGTTTATTTTTCCGTTGTGTTAATTATTTTTTAGATGCACATTTCATTGTCTTGCATGAATAATTATAGATGTGTATGAATATTTATGGGTGCTTGATAGTAGTTAACTGGTATGTTTGTAGCATATGTAGAGCTTACCTATTACAGAATGTTTATCAAAAATTTATGTTGGGCATGTTAAAACGGTTTTTAGAGTGGTAACTTGTGTGGCGTGGCTCAGTCAGGGACCTAGGTATGTTAGCTTGAGTCGATAAGTGATATGGTTATAATGCAAGAGGTCTTGGGTTCAAGTCCCAACCAGCTAAATTGTTGATATTGTTGGGCCTCGCTCAATTTCCCCATCGAGTTAGGCCTATGAAAGATCCCTTTTCATAGGAATGTGTGTGTGTGTGTGTGTGTGTGTAGATGTATATGTATGTATGTATGTATGTATCGACTTTATATATGCATACATACATATACATATATTTTTATTATACTTATGAGTTAAATGATTTGTATTTATCTTCCGTGAGTATTGGACATCCATGTTTGTATTGATGCTCTTTTTTTAATGCAACAGATGCCTTTCCAACACATAGTTAGCCAATGAATTAGCCAATATGTTTAAACTTCTTGGAACATGAACATAAGTAGTAAAATCAAACTACCACTCAATAAGCCACGCCCTTAAATACTACCTGAGAAGCATAGAATTTCTAACTGTGAAATTATTGAATAACCTGCATAGAGAATCCAATTACAAAAAGAAGCAACAATTTCAAACTTGAGAGCAAAAGGAATGAAGAGAGAATGAATGAAAATCTATTCCACAATCAACGAGTGAAAATTTTACAAGAGATATACTTTACATGGTGAGCTAATGTGCCATATTTGAGCTTCTAGAGCTTACTTGGACATGCAATAATTGAAACACTAGTAATTTACCACCTAGTCTTAGTTAACTGGCCATGCAATCAACAATTAACTAGATATGCATAAGTGGAGTGAATTACTCTCATGCATACACAATGAATGCACCCTCCTAGCCTCATGCACATGTAATGCACACTCCTGGTGATGATTCCAAGGAAGACATGCGCTCCTGGTGATGATTTCAAGGTAGGCATGCAAGACTTGGTGATCATTCCAAGGTAGGCATGCAATATTGGACTCAACTTGTGTAACTGAAGTATAATTGAAGCATAACTCAAGAAGAGGTGTGCCATTTTCTAGGGGAAGAATATTCTCATCCAAGGGAGAATATATTGGACCAAGTGAGACCAAGTGCACCCTCATACATGGACTATAAAACATAGGAAAAATGATGTACTGGGTAAATGTGCAATGTGAATGTATACTCCAAACACCCCCTGAATAACAACTAGGGTGCTTACAATCAATGGGTCTCGGAAATAAGCCATGTTAGATACCCATGTACAATGCATATAAGAATAAGAAAACAGTCGAAAGATGAGGAAAGAGGGAAAACCCAGTGGGAAGAAAAGCCCCCCTCAAAATACAATGTTGATTATGGCATTTGTTATGTCCTTGTGTCATTCACCTCCAAGAGATCTTGCAAGGATGTAAATTTATGCTCGATGAAGGTCTTTGTAAATATGTCTGCAACCTATTCAGAAGAGGGAAAATACTACAAATCGATGATCCCATCATGGATCAGTCCTTAGATGAAGTGCATGTGAATATCTATATGTTTGGTTCTTTGTCATTGTATTGGATCTCTGCAAAACTTCAATATACTCTAATTATCACACCAAATAGCAGTCGATCAATGAAACAATACACCAAACTCTATGAGGAAGTGTTGCAACCAGATGGCTTGAGTTGTAGAATTGACTGCACCTATATATCTGGCCTCTCTTGATGACAAATTATTGACAGATTATGTTTTGTTGGACTAACATATAGGATCTGTATCCTAAGATGAGAATATACCCTAAGGTGGACTTACGATCTGTGCTAGCACCATGCCAATCTAAATCTGTGTAGCCGACAATATCTAAAGTACATCTTGTTGCATAATGTATAGCTTGGCTAGTGGTACCTTTGACATATCGAAGTATTCGCTTGGAATCTTTCCAATGCAATTCATCCCACTCCTACTTGTATTTGGAAACTGCTCCAACAGAATATGAGATGTCTAGATGAGAGTGGGTGAGGTATATAAGACTCCCCACTAACTGACAATACTTCGTACTTTCGAACAAAAGTGTATCATCTCCATATTCTAACTTGACCCCAGATAGGAAAGGTGTTGTAGTTGGCTTGTAGTCAATCATCTAAAATATTACCATTAGATCTCTGGTATATTTGGATTGAGTCACCTTGATTCCTAAATTAGCCTGGTTTATTTCAAGACCAAGAAAGTAATGTAGTAGTCCCATATCGGTCATGGAAAACCTGTCGGGCAAAGTGGTCTTTATTGTAGCAATGGGTGAGACTAAACTCCCTATGATTAGTAAATCTCTACATATGATACTATAATCAAGAGAGAATCATTATTTCTCAACATATATACATTTGGATCAGATTTGCAATGAATGAAACCTTGAGAGAGAAGGTAAGAGTCCATTTTTGTGTACTAGGCTCTAGGTGTCTGTTTAAGGCCATACATGGATTTATTTAGTCTACAAACAAGTGATGAATTATATACATCCCCTTGTAGATGTTCCATTTATATTTCCTCCTTTAGATCACCGTGAAGAAATGCATTCTTCACATCCATATGGTGAACCTGCCACTTTCTTGTTGTTGCAATAGCGAGAGTGAGTCGATTGGAATCCATCTTGGCTATTGGTGCAAAGGTTTCATTGTAGTCAATCCCATGAACTTGTTGGAAGCCTTTGGCTACCAACCGATCCTTGTACCTACTTACAAGTTTGTCTGCTACCTTCTTTTTCTTGTATATCCACTTGCATCGAACAAGCTTCAAATTGGAAGGAAGCGAAACCAAATCCCATGTGTGGTTCTCAATGAGGGAATTGTATTCCTCATTCATAGCTTCTTCCCAATATGGATTTCCTTCAACCTATGCAAAGGAATGAGTATTAGATGCAAGAAACATATAGCAATCCATGTGTAATAATGGCTCTGTACCTACAAGGGCATGAGAAACACCCTTAAACTAAGATCTTGTCCTCCTTGGTTCGGCCATATCACCCACTAGATCTCCAGTTGTAGCATACCCAGCCCCAAGTTGCACCATGCCACATAGAAATTTTTCCTCTATGATACAATTTAATTAATTAAATTCCCTACATATGAACACAAATATGCAGTCCTAACAACATATACACATGCATAGATATACACAATTAATTCACAACATATTTAACTTAATTAAATACACAATGAAAATAAGAAACACGTGATAGACACTTATCTTTTAATAAGTTCACCGAATGGCTGCAAAACTCAAACTTTCCTCCCAACCATAAACTCTCAGCATCTGGTCACCCCCGATTTGGGGCTAAAACTCCATCGGGAAAAGGCTTCCTAAGCCAGACTAAGGTCTAACAAATAGTGGAAATAAACTCAGGTCAAGGTGCCAGCTCCAACAACCATTCCCAACTTAGGAATATTATTATAATACTTAGCTTAAGCCCCCTTGGTTTAGCCCCTCTTCTTAGTATTGTATCCCTCATTCCCTCTACTGGAGTTCTATCCCTCCATACTCTTTTTGCCTAACTAGTCTGCAGCAGTGATGCATTTTATTAATAAATTAGAGTGTGATTACAAATTAAAATGGTAGGCTCGTTGGCCTTTTAGCACATAGTCCCCCCTAGCCTAAATCACACGGGCATTGTGGCCTCAAAAAATATATACAAATGATCTCTAGCCCAAAATATCCTAGCTCACCAGCCTATAAATTATATTTACAATTGGGGTTCGACCTAGGGGTATTACACTAGCGGCCTATATGGTCTATTGTGCCCATCGTGGTCTAAGATCCAAATTAGAAATAACATGCTCATTAACATCTAAAACATATTCTAAAATCTAGTCCTCATAGCACAAAGAATCATCTCTGAGATCGGCTTCAGGTTTCTCCTGGAATGCATGCAAGGCACCTTCTTCAAACTTTATGCTTCTCTTGATGAACAAATTTTTTATTGAAGAATCCAATAATTTGTACCCCTTTACACCTTCTCGATAAACCACAAAAATTCATTATTCGCTTTGGGGTCCCAAAGCCTTCCTCTTATCTAAAGGGATGCAAGCCCATGGATGAGATCCAAAGATGCAGAAGTGTGTGACTTCCGATTTCTTTCCGATCTAGGATTCAAATGGTGTCATTCCCTTAAATGATTTGTGAGCTACTCTATTTTGAATGTATGTTGCACAACTTATTTTCTTAGCCCGTGTTATAATCCTAAATTTCACCACACATGCAGACCTGGCATCAGGCCATCTTACTTACTATTTTTTCCAAGCCAATACATAACAGCTCTTCTTAAAAACATTATTTTTGAAGATGTACGCACCCTGCACCACTATTGCCCGTGTATGTACGCTCGCTGCACCACTACTACCCGTGTGCGTACGCTAGATGCACCATTACATCCTGCGTATACCCACAAAAGTTGCAAAAAATAAAAAGTTGCAAGGGATTCATTGAGATTACAGCCTATTGGGTGGTTTCTTAACCAATTGACTGCCTATAGCCCATCACCCAACTGAATAACCATATTTTTGTCATATAAAAAGAGGCGTTGGGGTCTCATTCCAAGAAGAAACATAGCTACAGTGAAACTCTGCCCATTTAAATTTTCTCCCTTGCCCCAAGAATTTGCAGCCACATTGTGAGTTTTGAGCCAGAATTCCATATTATCGCCTTTTTCCTCATCCATAAGCCTATGCCCATTCTCTAGAAAGAACTGTGAGAGAAGAAGGATACATGGAAGCAGTTGGAGCTTGGTTAAGATGAGCCCTAGACCGGGTTTGAGGAGAAATTGCCGATCTCATTTTGTAAGTAACTCTATGAGATTAATATAAAGAAGTACTTTTTTCGTCCCGCCATATGATGTGTTCAATCTTCATGTTTGATCTACATTTTGTTATGACATCTAACCTACTAATTCGTATATAGAATGCATGTTTGTAGTTTCTTGTTTGTCTTTTGGTGAATGCAGGTCATCCTTGGGAGGAGATTTGCAGTCGAGAAGCGACCGAACACAAACGGATCGACACCGGACGCAGTGTTTAAGGTAAGACTATTGGATCCCTATACTTTGTAATTTATGCATGAATGTGGGGTGTTGTCGGGATAGTTGTTAAAAGTAGGAGACTTTAGACAGTTAGCTCTGCCTGCACTTTAGAACCCTAGTGTATTATGTAGGGGGTTTTCCCACTATAGAAGAATTGGCGACCATACTGGGGAGCCTCTAGGGTTTTTAGGGGATCTTTTAGGTGTTTTAATTGGTTTAATTACCTCTTTGAGTTCTACATAAGTTACTGAGTCTTTAAGGGATTCTGGTCTGCCATACCAGTACTCCCTACCTTGTCAGCTTTGACTGTTGGTTTTCTTTTTTGAGAAGTTACAGAGGTGTATGTGGCCTGCAGTGGGTCTGCCCACGTACATATGTGCCCTACCTTTGGACAACCTGCGTACATACGCAGACTGCTTAAGTGTCAGTAGCGTGCCTACGACAAGAAGCCTTTTTCTCAAGAAGAGGCAATCATCCTCTTCCCTGATTGAATTCTGACTTCTCAGGGGTTTCTTGATTTAGTCCTGGTTTCTGTAGTTACAGTCTTTGAGCCTAGGTTTGACGTTAGTTTCTTTATCTTTTAATGATTGCTTGTGTTTTCATTGAAAGGGTTTTTTTTTTATGAGTCGGTGAGTCTTTTCTGTTTTATCCTTTGTGGTTCTTTCAGTGACTCCCTGCGATCCACAGTAGACCTGAAGTCGGTTTCTTGGGTCTTGTCTTATCTTTACTTTTCCATTTTACTTGCTTTAGAAGAAAAGAAAAGAATTCATTTTCAAGTTTCTTATTTTGAAGCATAAGATAAAAAAATAAAAATAAAAGATTTTAGTTTCTTGTTTGGTTAAGTAGTTAGGTTAGTTGTCTTTACTTGTCAGGAAGAAGAGTGTTTTCTTAAGTTATTTCTTGAATACTTAGGACTTTAAGTAGCTCGTAGTCGAGCGAAATTCAATTTTGAGTTTTTCTTTTAAAAGATCTTAGAAAGAAAAGTTAATTAGAAAAGTTCGTTAAAGAGTTTTCAATTTACAAATCTTTGTTTGTTGAAGAAGAAGTAATTTTGTTTCCAGCATTTGTTCTTCTCTTTCGTCTCTTTACAAACACCATCAGTTTCATTTATGTTCCTTTGAATTAAGATAAACCACTTAAATTAACGCTTAATTAAAATTAATCAAACTTTCATGTTTGTAGGGTCCATCAACTAGATTAGGCTAGAGCCTTGATTTAGGTTGGAGAGGAAACTCTTCAAGGCTATAAAAAAAACATAGGAGTCTGTGCTAGGAAGTGAAAAAGTCTAGTAACATGGAAATTATCCGGGACCCCCCTCTAACACAAGGGTTAAACACGAGGTCGCCTGCAGAAAGGTAGCGGAGATAACCCCTCCAAAGTCGAACCAATCATAGCAGAAGAACACATATAGAGGACTTATCTTGGGATTACGTTGATCACATTTGCCACAGAGCTTCATGGCTCTCGAATCCATTCGAGGTCCTCACTTGTCTTCCGAAACACTTTCTTTCGATACCCTTGATAAGTTTCGGGCTTGATACCCTGCTCATTGCGGTCCACCCGGTAATTGTTCACGAGCTGGCAACCTAGTTGCCTTGATTTTAGGTACTTACACAGGTGACTGCGGGGGTATATTGTGGTACCTAGGGCAGACATCAGGCCACGCTTTGCATAGTATACCCGAAGGGTTCTTCCATGTTCGAGTTGCACTTGCACCGGTAAGTTTCTCTAGTTTTGGTTGTTGTAACTATTCTTCCAACTAGTAATAGTGGTTTGCTTGCTACATCTCATAGGAACTTTTTCTAGTGCGTGTTTGGTCTTCAACTTTATAAAATCCTTAGTGTGTTGTTGATTTTCTCACACAATGGAACATCAAGAGCTCCACCAGTTGTGAAGGCTTTTGGGCCTGCCGCCGGTTAACTTGGAACCACCACCACCACCGCAAAGGCGAAGACTAGACCAGCAAGGGTCTTTTGAGGCCACTGGGCCACAGGAAACTGTACCCAAGCCATCTCCAAGAGGAGAACATTCGTTTTCAAAGGAACCAACTATTTCTGACCTTGGAGTGGAATCTCTCAGTCCGTATAACCCTTCGATCACTGACTTGTCAGCACCACTTTTGATGCAACTTGCCCCCCCAAGGGTAACGTATCACGAGCGCCAAATAGTCCTCCATACAGTGATGGAAGAAAATGTCGCTACTTTGTCAGGGGGTCCTCATACTCCCTCTACGGCTGCCACAACTGGGGGTGTTCCGCCTCTTAACTCACCTTCGCAGGTCCGGGCCACGATGGTCTCAACCGCCTCTACCTCGGGTAGTGGTTTGATTTCGTCCATGGCGATGATCATTGTATCATCTACGCAGAGTGTGACGGGCCCTCTGTTTTCATATGGGATGCCCAACTTTGACATGAACTCAGTCCTCACCTACTCCACCCTGCAGACTTTAGGTCTGAGGGCAAGGAGCTTTAACGCTCCTCTGTAAGGGTCCATGGGGGGCACCTCAGCCCCCTATAACGTTTTCCCTTATGGCGGGGGTCATATACCTCCATCGTCCCCCTCGCTTGGTGGTGCTTCTCAATAGCCCGCCTGGCCGAACATGAATCACAACTTTTTTGGAGCAGGTAATCAAGGACCTTCTTCCAATACCACACCAGTGGGTTATTTGTCGTTCTCTTTGTTTGACGCGTTTGGTAACAACACATTATTTTCAGCTATCATCTCAGTCGGGGGAAACCCTGGTTTTGGATCACAAAATCCTGCGCAAGGTACTATTCCTGCACAGGGTTGCACACACTTCTCAAGGACCTTGGAATCTATGGCAGGGATCAGTTCCCTCGTCAGGATGTCTACCGGGAGCAACCACTTCCATGGTCAATGGAACCCTCGGCAAGGCTCAGTACCTATGCCCGTTGGATCGGCAAGGGCCAACCCTTTCCAGAACCTTTGGAACACAACGTCGGGAGTAATCCCTTCTCATCCCTCAACGTCCTATTACAGGAGTAATTCGATGACGTCTCAACCAATGCAGTATCTAAATGCTAGCCTAGGCCATGGTTTTTACCAAAACCCGGGCCAACAACCTAACTTTTCCTGGCAACCTGGTGCCAGCCAAATCCCAGGCTCCTATCCTCCTGTACATACTCAACAACCTAAGCTATTATTTCTAGCAACTTTGCATTTTTTAGACATGTCAAGATTATTGAATGACCCAATCTGTCACGATCCACGTTAGCCTGCTATGCTAAAAAATTTCCCCTCAGACATTCCAAAGTTTGAAGGCAAGCCTAATAAATATCCAGGCGATCACGTGACTACCTTTCACTTATGGTTCTCTTCCAACTCTTTGAGAGATGACTCCATCCAGTTGCATTTGTTTCAATGCACTCTTATCGGGAGTGCCACGAAATGGTACATCGAGATCGACCTCTCAAGATACTATACTTTTGGCGAATTGGCAATGGTTTTCTTAAATCATTTTCAATTACCTATGAGATACGATGTCGGCACTGAACTGTTGGCCAACTTTGAGCAGACAAAGGCTGACCATATCTCTGATCACATCCAAGAATAGCGGCGTCGGAAGAGTTTGATTAAAGTACCAGTTCCACCAGCATTCCTACTGGAATGGTTCCTTAAGTCTTTGGTACCCTAGCTATCCAAGGTCGTAGCAACGTCGAGGGTCTTTTTGGAGGAAGAGGCGATAATGAGAGCTCAACAGCTAGAGTTGATTTACTCTCAGTCTGGCTTGTGTTATGAGGTTTTTCTAGATGCGCCACAGCCTATTCTTGATAAGACCAGACACAAGTCTGGACCACATGCTGACGGAATTTTTGGTTCAGCATAAGCAAATCTCACCGATCCATTGTCAAACCAATTGCAACAGTTGTCGATATAGCAAACAGTGGCCAGCCCAACTCCTAGTTCGGTTGCTCCCCCTGCTCAGATGTCAGATGTACACAACGTGCAATCGACGAACCCAAAGGCCAACCAGCAGGCTAAAGGGAAGAAAAAAAAGCGAAAAAAAGGGTAAGGCAGATAAGAAACCCACCAATAATGTTGGCAAGGGCAACACAGAGAGAAAGAAGTTGAAGTATCTGTGTAACCTTTGCGCGAAAGACCACCCAACTCACCTGTGCCCTCGACTCGTGGAGGCCCAAAATTTATTGGCACAGTAGCAGCCTGCAGTGTTAACGAACCCATTTCCTCATGGGCAAAATTTAAATCAAGCCTCTGTGAACACGGATGGGGGCAGTCAGGGACCCCCTTCATTGTCTAGTAATCCCACAACCTCAAATATCTATATGTTGAAAGGTGAATCTCACATAGCTACTAGGGGACATGATTACGGAACGCCAAGTACTGTTGAAAAGGGTAAATAAGTTGAAAACCCATCTGTTCCTCTTCAAATCGAGAGAACGATGGGTGAAACAATGACACGCATCCCCGAAAGGGGCATTCAAGAAGGCTTCACATAATCCAAACGTGAGGGCCGCCTAGAACTACTCTGTGGTGGAGGATTTGTCACAAACCCCTTGCGCAATGTCTTCTTTGGAGGTCCTCCAGAGCTGCCCTTCATAGAGAAAGGCTCTGCTAGCCAGTTTAGGATCCACTGAGACATGTAATCTGGGAACTATCATGCTTGATACAACCGACTTGAAGCCTTGTCTCCCATACCACATCGCATTTCAGATAGTGGTGGCTCACCCCACGAAATCTTCTACACAAAATATTTTTCGTACGGTGGTTGATGATGGTGCCTCAACATGCGTGATGTCGTTGGCATGTTGGAAGGCCATTGGCCAACCCGTTTTGTCTCCTTCACCTACTCTTCTTACAGTTTTCGACGGTCTTTCTTTCAGACCACGTGGAATCATTCCTTCTTTCCCCGTGCAGTTAGGAGGGAAGACCGTGTGTGTCGAAGTTGAAGTGGTTCATGTGCCTCTCAACTGCAACCTCTTGTTAGGAAGGAGTTGGACATATTCCATGCATGCAGTGGTTGCCACAATTTTTTGGCTCTTGTTGTTTCCACATGAGGGTCGAATCATGACCATTGATCAATTGTCCTTCTCCAGACCTGACCCTTCATCGGGGGCATCCACGGTCCCGATGATTGATAACCCACAGCCCGGTATCGTCAACATGGGGGTTGGTTTGTGCCCACCTCTCATGGGTACTTTTGATTACTCGCCTCCTTCCAGCGATGTCAAAATGATATCGGTTGTCCCCGACCAGCCTAAGGCTAAAATATTTTCAGTGTCGTCATTCTGCACGACTTACTTTATTGATATATGGATTCTTCCTTCCCCATCAACCATAATGGAAGGGACAGGGCATTATGGCATGTCCATGCCCTTGTCCACGGGAGAAGTTGCGTACTCTATAGTCCAGCAAGCTTCCACCGACCCCAATCTGACTCCCGCACAGGAGTTAGATCCAGTTCTCGAGCTTGCGTGGGCTCAAGGTTCCCTTTCCACTATCGATTCTTAAGACTTGGTCTTTCCCTCTGACGAGGCAATTTTAGAGGCATTTACTGGTCTAGACATACCCTAGGATGATCTCCATCACAGATCATATTTCCTCACAGAGTTAGGAAGAATAGAGGCAGGAGAATTTGTGTTGACTATGACTAGAGATAGGTCTTGTCCTATCAATCCTCTGGCTACGCACACAGTTTATGTCAAGGGTAATATGGTAACCATCGCTAAAACAATACCTATCGATATCTCCAAAACCCCTAGCGTCATGGAGAATGTCTTCGTCGGAGCGAACTATTCCCCCGACGAGATTTAGATCTATACATATTTGTTTAAATAATTCTGTAACGTGTTTGCCTGGTCTTACAAGGAAATGCCAGGCATTGATCCAAGAATCGTCGAACATGAGATTACGACTTACCCTGATGCCAAGTTGGTTTGGCAGAAGCTTCGTCCGATTAATCCTCGGAAAGCAACAGTTATTAAGGTTGAAGTAGAGAAACTACTCAAAGTTGGTTTCATCTACCCCATTCAATTGACTCAATGGGTGTCAAATCTCATTCCGGTCAACAAAAAGTAGGGAACGATTCGTGTATGTACAGACTTCCATGATTTGAACAAGGCTTGTCCAAAGAATAATTTCCCCACCCCATTCATTGACCAGATTGTTGATGAATGCATAGGTTGTGAGGTCTTTTCATTCATGGATTGTTTTTCAGGATACAATCAGATACAGATTAAGCCCGAAGACCAACATAAAATAGCTTTTATCTGTCCGTGGGGTACATTTGCTTATCAAAAAATGCATTTTGGTCTAAAGACTACTGGAGCGACCTTTCAGCGGGCCATGTATTTTTCTTTCCACGACCTCAAATGCATAGTCGAGGCTTATCTTGATGATTTAGCGTCACGATATCGTCAGAGAGCTGATCATCCCACACACCTATGACTTATCTTTGAGCGATGTCGCTACTATCAGATTCGCTTGAATCCAAACAACTGTAGTTTTTGCGTGACGTCAGGTCGTCTTTTAGGTTTTATAGTGTCGGCAACAGGGATCATGGTCGATCCTCTAAAGGTTGAGGCGATAGTTCAATTGCCTCCCCTGTGCACAATCCCTTGTCTTCAGAGTTTACAGGGAAAAGCCAATTTTCTTCAACGTTTTATCGCAAACTATGCCGAGATCACTAAAGGGTTTATGTGTTTACTGAAGAAGGGAGTTCCTTTTGATTGGGACGAAGCCACTCAGCGCTCTTTCAAAATGTTGAAATGTGCCCTCACGTCTGCCCCTCTACTTCGGCCACCCAATTATAATAAAGATTTCTTATTATATTTGGTCGCGGCAGAGTCAACCATCGGTATGGTCTTGGTTCAAGAGGACAATTTGCTTGAATAACACGTCATTTATTACCTGAGCCGAGGCCCGGTTGGACTAGAACTCAACTACTCCCACACTGAAAAACTTGTGTTGGCAACAATACATGTTGTCCAACAGTTCCGTCACTATATCTTGTTTCGCAAGACCACCGTCATTGTCGTTGTGAATCTGTTCCAATACGTGTTGACACAACGTGTAATCTGCAGAAAAATCAATAGATGGATTGTTATCCTCCGGGAATTTGACTTGGATTTTGTGTCTGCGAAATCTAAAAAGTCGTTGCTCTTTGTAGAGCTTATATCGGAACTTCTTGTCGAGTTAGGTGATGTTACGCCCGAAGAATCACCGATTAAAGGAGATATTTTTATGATTTCTTCTTCAGACCCCTGGTATGGAGATATACTAGTCTATATCTAGACTTTGAAGTGCCCCGCCTTTGCTTCTCGTGATGAGCATCGACGTACACACCATCAGGAAAAAAACTATCTCATACTCGAAGACACTTTGTATCGTCGAGGTGTAGATTGCATCCTTCGTCGGTGCCTTACTCATAAAGAAGTGGAACTCATGCTTAACGACTACCACACTAGAGCATGTGGTGGTCATTTGTCTGGGTCGGTAATAGTCCAAAATATTCTACGATCCGGTTACTATTGGCCGACGTTAATCAAAGATTGCATTGAATCGTTCAAGAAGTGCCTCTCATGTCAAATCTTCTCACGGAAGATGAGGGCACACCCTGCCCCTATGTTTCCTTTCATCACATTTGGCCCCTTCACTAAGTTGGGGATTGATTATACTACATGCCACCCCCTTTCAGCAAGGTGGCACCGTTATATAATCGTAGCAGTAAACTACTTCACTAAGTGGGTCAAAGCTATGCCAACGTTCAAAGATGATGGAGAGACAACAACTCTCTTCTTGTTTAATCAGATAATAGCAAGGTTCGACGTCCTAAAGGAGATTTTCATTGACCATGGAAGTCACTTTCAGAACAAAATGATGTTCGAGTTAACATCAAAGCTTTGTTTAAGGCAAGAACACTCATCACCTTATTACCCACAAGCGAATGGTCAGGTGGAAGCTGTGAATAAGTCTCTCAAGACCATTCTACAGTGAATGATCAATTCAGCCATGTCAAATTGGCATTTGATGTTGTACTCGGCATTGTGGGCCTACCGAACGTCTGTAAAGACTACCACTGGTTTCTCACCTTTTCAACTAGTTTACGGGTTGGAAGCAGTCTTGCCTATAGAACGTTAGATCCCATCTCTTAAGTTGGCAGTATAGTTATTGCCAGACACTTCACCGCTTGAGGAACACTTATTATATCCCGAGAAGCTTGATGAGAAATGATGTGATTCAGCCTTGGCTAACGAGGCTCACAAGCAAAAAGTCAAGTGTCAGTATGATCGGTCCGTTCGTCCTCGGATTTTCTCTGAAGGCGACCTTGTCCTAGTCTATGACCAAGATAAGGATCCCCTGGGGGCAGGCAAGTTCAAACCCATGTGGTTCGGACCGTTCATCGTGAAGGAGGTATTAAAGAAGAACGCTTATCGTCTAGTTTATTTTGAATGGAACGCTTTAACAGAGCCTAGAAATGGGCTCTACCTCAAGAAGTATTACTCGTAGGTGGGTCGCCTTGGGTGACTTATTGTATATATGTATAGTTCTTATACATTTTAGTTTTTGTCTTTTCTTTTAGGGCCGTGTCATTTCTTATGTCATCTTTTTCACTATGGCAGATGTCAAGTGAATCAGACGTGTTTGTTGGATTCGCGGACGGTGTTAGCTGGCACACTCGGAGGCTTGCTTCTGCAACTTGGGTGATCTTCACACCTCAAGGCCAGTTTTTATATTATGGAGGTATCTGTTTAGGTGACACCACAAATAATGTCACCGAATACAGTGCAGTAATAGAGTTTCTTCCTGACGCCTTGTCGCATGGTATCTCTTACCTCCGGGTCTATTTAGATGCACAATTGGTTGTGTCCCAGTTAAATGGGGTTTAACGCATTTATGATCCTACTCTACATTGACAATTCCTTTGGGTACGTCTCTTAAAACGTTGTTTTGATTACATTATGTATATCCATGTTCCTAGGAGATTGAATCAAATGAAAGATACTCTAGCTAATCAAGTATTAGATTGGCATATTGCACACACTTAAGAAAAAGCACATACATACACATGTAAAACATTTGTAAATAAATGTAACCCATAAGACAAAAAGATGTACATATATATATATATATATATATATATATATATATATATATATATATATATATATCAAAAGTATCAGAGTACATAGGTGGGCGCAAGCGCCTCAAAAAATAACAAGTCTGGTATATAACGAGGGGCTTATGCCTTCAAAAATACACAAAGAGTGCGCATGGCACGTAAATGGTCCACCCTAAGCTAAGCATGAGGCCTATTAGCCCTGCCATAGTGGACTACAATGTTTTCCAAACGTTGAAATAGCTGGACCCAGGTCTGTGGCACCTCAACAACATGAGGTTGCATAGATAGCAGGAGATCCTTGATATTAGCCATGGGCACAGTACGGGTGAGTGCGGTCAAGTTCCGCTCCACTCGCCTCAAAACTCTCTCAGCCTCTCCGGATGGAGGTACCCCCGTTCTTGTTGTTGGTCCGACAGTCGCTGTTGGTAATGTCTATGGTCATGGATGACGCCTACTCCATGCAAAATCAGTTGGACGCACTGGTCCCACATCTGTACATAACAGATACAAAGTTGTCAGGTACTCTGGTATACATAAAAATGATATATATAAAAAGAAACTAAAAAATTAAAAACTTTTAAAAGAAAACGCACCTAACTCTCCTCGCTCTGCTCCGGGAGGTACGGGCATGTCATGATCCCTGGATAAGTTGATCCCAGCATAGGGGTAGTCCTCTATAGCCATAATCTACTGAGACCACCAGTCGAAAAAAGTATCATCGAAGGCCTCGATGGTCCTCCCTCCACCCTGTCGTGGTTGTAATGTTACCCATTTGCACACTGCTGGGAAGGAGGCCACGTGCCCCTGTACTATCTCTCGTGGACTAAGACTGGGTACCCTCTCGAAGAAGAAAGAGCACATAATAGTCTTGAACCCAAATTTCTTGTTGTTCCGCCCATAACACTCTGTGAGTTGTCTCTTCATGCACTCTAGCATGGTTGTGTTCCAATCGAACACTCGTGCATTTAAGCATTGTACTGCGCAATGCATATGCGCCCGGGAGGCTTGATGTAAAGTCGTGGATCTAGTGATCTGCCCAATAAGTAAAACTATCACTTTTAGTGATAGGTTGGTGATTTTGTGGATCGGTACCTAGGAACCCACTTTATTTGTTTTGACCTCACAGTGTTGCCCGATCAACTCGAAAATGTTGTGAGGCTCAGGGGAAAAGCACGAAGGTTGACTGGTTCCCCTCTCCCCGAGAGGCCTGTCAGAAAATAAATATCTTTAGTCATTGGAGTCAACGTCTGTCCCTCGAGCATAAACGCCTCTACATCTGGGTGCCAGTAATCCACCAAGGCGTTCAACAGCCTAGGTTGTGCCCTCATGAGTGGACACCGGAAGAATTTCCACAACCTGCATTGTTTTAATGCAGTGATAGTAGCAGGGTCTTCCTCAACTAGTATATCAATGTCCTCATGCTCCCCCTCTCTCCAATGGACATACATTCTGCAAAATGTCAAGTTCAAAAGGGAGTTAAATAATGCATTTTCACTTTTTTTCATATGTTAGAGGGTGTACATGGTTTGTACTGGACACAGTCGCGTATGTACGTGGGAAAATTATTCTTTGCCTGCGTGCATATGCGGGTTGTGCTTAGACAGCCCACGTACACGGAGGGCCAACCATTTTAAGGGTGCGCGCCCCCCCAAAAAACAAAAAGAAATGGAACGTATGGAAATGCAAGATGGAGCTGGTTTGTACTTACTTGGTCCAAGCGGAAGTTTATTTCGTCCACTGAAGCTCCCGGAATCAACTTCTTTCACAAAGGGGTTTTTTTGGATTTTTGGTCAATTCTCAATTTGCAATGGTGATAATGAGTTGCCAGCTTCTATTTATAGACGTTTTTGGCCCTTTTTGTCATTTTTTGACCCTTTTTGTCGTTTTTTCAAGCTTGAAAATCATGTAACGTGGTTCTTGAGTTTCTTATTGGATGTTACGATACACTTTACTTTTGGTTCGGCGAACTTTTTGGGAGTTGGGGCACTTTTAAGGTCCTTTGGTGAAAAGTCATTTTTCCAACTTTGTGCATTTAAGTTAGGATTCCACCTCCACTTGTTGCACCTCGTTGTATTTTTTGCTTTACCATAGGATCGACCCCACCGAATTGCAACACAGAACCGTCATTGCTGCTCTAGAAGTGTCATAATTTAGTGGTAGAGCCTACCTTCACATGGATGCCCTAGGTAGATTCTAGTTGCATTTTGGTGTCCATGTCATTCTTAATGACTTTAGGCTCGGGAATCCTTTTAGTCTTGTCTTAATTACGAGTTTGAGCCTTTACATGCCTGATGTGTCATCACTCTTGGCTTTACCCTCGGGACTCCCAAAAAACAGGTCTTCTTTTAAGCCCTTTTCAGACCCTCTAAACATGAAAAGATTGTCGAGCAATCTTGTTTCCCTTCACGCTCGTCAAACTCAAATGTGAAGGCACGTTTGTCTGGCGGTAGTTTACCCCTTTTTTGGTCCGTACAGTCAATTGTACGAACAAAGGTATACTCTAGGAACTATGGTTCCCTAGAAGAGTATTCTCAGGTATAAGTTTAACCCTTTTTCAGGCCTGGGAGACTAAATCTAGAAAAAGGCAGCAAGTCCATAGCTAAGCTCTTTTCATACTCCTTAAAATAGAAAAGATTGTTGAATGATCTTGTCTTTGTCACACTTGTTAAAATGGTTTTGAATAGACGTCTTTTCGGTGCTAATTTATCCCTTTTTCGAGCCGACTAGACTATCTTCGAAAAAGGTACCCCAGTGGAGTCTTCTTTTGGTCTTTTTCAGACTCTCTAAAAATGAAAAACCACCGAGATTACCTTCTCTGGGCTCGTTTAAAATTACATTGAAGGGTGTTATCATTGTGTCATATTAATCACATTTGCATCTCTGCGTCTTTGGCCTAATGACGGCTCCATGTTGCTCTTAACTGAACCTTTGAAGCATGCCTTATATGCAAGCCTTGTAGCATTTTGCCTTTGCGTCTTCACACCTTGGCCCATGGAGGAATTTTCCTAAGTGTCCTTTCCCTGCACATGTCTACTTGCTCTAAGCATTAGTGTGTTCCTTGCGCTTGGAACTAGTATGCTTACGACACTCCTTCCTCCTTTGTAACGTAGCATTCTTTTATTCTTTTTCAAGCTTTCAAAATATTGAAAAAGACAAAAAAATCAAATATACCCCAAAAAGAGGATGGGAAAAATATTTTCTTTTTATGGCAGCACAATCAGTCGCCCTTGGACAAAGCACATCCTTATGTTTGTTCATCAAGCTTTGGGATTTAATATGACCTTAGGAAGTTGTTCTCGTAACATAGAGTTGTGTCCTCCTCCGTTTGGTTATCCTTCCAAACACATGGAGAGTTTGTGTTGCCTCCTGCATATTGAACTTACGTCAATGTCATGTTGCATGAGTCTAATCATCAGTCGTGCTATTGTCCAAGGGAATTTTTACCCAACTTGAGTTGGCCTTTCTACAGTTTGCCTCTTGACCTCATGCCCGGCCATCCCTAAAGTCCAATCAAGTCCTTGTTCGAAATCAATGAAGTTCTCTGCCTGATCACCGAGATCCTCTTGTTTGTTCCTCGACGAGTCGTCGAAGACCTCTGGGTAGTGAAGTTGTACACTCACATTACACTCCTACCCGAGTTTTGAAGATCTTGAAGTTGTTTCTCGAGCTAAGAATACCTCATCTCCAGCCATCAAACGTCATTGGCTTCTTGAAGATGGATACTATACATGTATATCTTTGATTTTGAGATGTAGATCCATTGTGTATTGCTCGCGGCTACACTTTATATAGTTATATGACATGGATATGCAGTGTATTTGATTGGAAAACATGATTTATTTCATCCTGAGCATGGGTATGCCCGCCTCGGTGATACAATTGTTATTTTGCAGATGGCACCTCCCGAACTCTGGTCCCGAGCTCACTCGCTTCGTATGTTGGTAAAGATTTGTTATGTATTTCGGCCATCAGATGCTCTTTTGACCTCACACATTAGGGGGCATCTGTTATAATCCTAAATTGCACCACACATGCAGACCTGGCATCAAGCCATCTTACTTACTATTTTTTCCAAGCCAATACAAAACAGCTCTTCTTAAAAACACTATTTTTGAAGATGTACGCGCCCTGCACCACTACTGCCCGCATATGTACGCTAGCTTCACCACTAATGCATGTGTACGTACACTAGCTGCACCATTACAGCCTGTGTATACCCACAAAAGTTGCAAAAAATAAAAAGTTGCAAGGGATTCGTTGAGATTACGACCTATCGGGTGGTTTCTTAACCAATTGACCGCCTATAGCCCGTCACCCAACCGAATAACCATCTTTTTTTCATATAAAAAGAGGTGTTGGGGTCTCATCCCAAGAAGAAACATATCTATAGTGAAACTCTGCCCATTTCACTTTCCCCCCTTGCCCCAAGAATTTGCAGCCACATTGTGAGTTTTGAGCCAGAATTCCCTATTATTGCCTTTTTCCTCATCCATAAGCCTATGCCCATTCTCTAGAAAGAAGTGTGAGAGAAGAAGGATACGTGGAAGCAGTTGGAGCTTGGTGAAGAGGAGCCCAGGACTGGGTTCGAGGAGCAGTTGTTGATCTCATTTTGTAAGTAACTCTGTGAGATTAATATAAAGAAGTACTTTTTCCGTCCCTCCATATGATGTGTTCAATCTTCATGTTTGATCTACATTTTGTTATGACATCTAACCTAATAATTCATATATATAATGCATGTTCATAGTTTCTTGTTTGTCTTTTGGTGAATGTAGGTCAGCCTTGGGAGGATATTTGCAGTCGAGAAGCGATCGAACACAAAGGGATCGACACTGGATGCAGAGTTTAAGGTAAGACTATTGAATCCCTATACTTTGTACTTTATGCATGAATGTGGGGAGTTGTCGGGATAGTTGTTAAAAATAGGAGACTTTAGACGGTTAGCTTTGCCTGCACTTTAGAACCCTAGTCTAGTCCGTAGGGGGGTTTTCCTACTATAACAGCCCGTAACTTTGAAGGAAGAGACCTTGCATGCAACATGTAGTTGTGTTGATGCGTGTAGCATCAAACGGGTATTTCCGCATAGGCTTAGTGTCTAGCATGTAGAAGTCGTCCAAAGCCTTCTACTCTTGAATTTACTTTAATTAAAGGAATTGTTAAAGTAAATTTCTTTTATTAATTATTTTTTAATTAATTGAGTTATTTAAGGAAAATACTAAAAGTAGTTAGCATGTAATCTTAGAGATTAATCTCAAGTGAGATGAGAAGTAATCTCAACCGTTAATCACTTTGGAGTTAAGGGTTAGATTATAAAAGCAACGCTAGGGTAAAGGAGAATACACTTTTACACAAAGATAGAAAAGAATGACTTTTTCTCGTGTGGAGTCATTCAAGAGTGTAGAAGCAGAGAAGGACTTTTGCTTACACTTGATACTTGTGTTGAGAAAGTTGACACAGAGGGGGTTGGATAATGAAGGATTGTGATTCAAGGAGATCTTGGGTAGGTGGAAAAGGAATTCCATCTAGATTATGTAAGTGAATGTACTTTTGTAATAAAGTGAATTTAATTTAGTTAAATGCCTAAACATTTGGAATTAGTAATTAAATTAAGTCCTAGTCGTTAAATCTAAATTGAAGCGAGATTAGATCTCAATCGTTGATCACTTTAGGATATCTAGGGTTTTGCATTTACGGTAAACTCAAGGTTATAAAAGACATCCTAAGTGAGAGGAGGAGACACAGTGATGGTACACAAAGAGTGAGTGAGCATTCAAGTGTGCAGGGGCAGGGGTCAAGGAAAGGGTGCAAGGGGGCAGCAAGGGAAGTAGCAACCAACAAGATCGAATGACTAATCTTGGGTAATAGGTTAGTCTATTTTTTGCATTTGTGTTTCCTCATAATGGCCATCATTCCAAGACGAGAGCCCTAATTTTGGTTAATAAAATCATCACAAATCTGGTTTTCCCACAAGGATTTTTCCAGGGGTTATTTACCCGAAAATCTCATGTGCAAATGTCTTTGGTTTCTAATTTTTCTTCTGTTGAATATTTTAATGGTTAAGTAACCTAGTTGTGATATTGTTAAGTAAATGTGTTTTGCTCAAAATTAATGGTCGGGTGTTAGGTTTACATAAATTAACATGGTATCAGCTACAAGTTGATTATGCACCTATGTTATCCTCATGAGATAGCATGTAGCATTATCATATCTAGACATCTGCATTGATCTAAGTTTATTCCTTAAGACCATCTTCCTATTCATGTTCTTACTCTGGAATAAACTTACCAAGGAATCAAACATCTCTTTGGTCATGTTCTTCTCGGATAGGTGAGGAATTAGATTATCCTTCACTGAATCCAAGGGGATCATCTCTGCTTTGATCTCCTTCTTGTTGTGAGCTTCTAAAGTTTTCAGATCTGTCGATGGAGTAACTACTTTGTCCACTAACTCCCAAAGGTCATATTGCTTCAACACAAAAGTTACTCTTGTTTTCCAAGAGAGGAAGTTGGATGCCCCATCCAATCTATCTTCAACTCTCAAAGGTGTTAATGTCATCCCTAAGACTAGATAAACTACCTTGGAATATAACCTACTGTCGGAAACTACCCCTATACTGACTTGGATAAACCTTTATGCATATGTACATGCTTGTGTTTATTGCTACCCTTGTATACGCGCATGTGCCCAAAGATATCCACGTATGTATGTGCCTGTGTCCAAAGAGACTCGCATATGTATGCGCCTATCCCTTCTGTAACCCCACATACAGCTTCGTAAACCTGCAAAACCATAGTTTTACCTCAATACCATTGTTCCCCTGAAATTTGTCCTTTGATTTCATCCTATTGGCTACGGATCTGCTAAGATGTCCTACAGATCTGCTATCAACTTATATGGATTTAAGATCTGGCTTCCCTTCAAAGCATGTGCTCTGATACCATGTTGAAATCCCCTTACTCCAACACCTAGGTATCTTGTTATCTAGTGATTTTCTTACTACAAATCGTATTAATAGCTCACAAAACAAAATATGATGCATGTTTAAAGTTGAATATTTTAGCATTGTGTTTTTGTTTTCTGAGTTATTAATCTTATTTGCAATAAGGAAATCACTACATAACAAGATACCAAGGTGTTGGATTAAATGTATTTCAACATGGTATCAAAGCACATGCTCTGAAAGGAAGCCAGATCTTAGATCCATAGCAGTTGATAGCAGATCTATCATATCTGCAAGATATCTTATCAGATCCATAACCAGCAGGCTGAAATCAAAGGACAGATTTTAAGGGAATAGTCATACTGAGGCAAAGTTAGGGCTTTGCAGGTTTACGGAGTTGTACGTGGGGTTACAGAAGGGACAGGTGTGTACATACGTGGGTCTCTTTGGACACAGGCACGTACATACGTGGGTATCTTTGGATGCATGCACATATACGCGGGTAGAAGTAAGCACATGCACATACATACATGGGGGTTCAATTGTGACATACACGTACATGTTTATCCAGGTCAGTACAGGGGTAGTTTCCAGCAACAAGTTATTTTCCAGGGAAGTTTATCAGGTCTTAGGGTTGGAATCAACACCGTTGAGATTTGAAGAAAGATTGGATGGAGCATCAAATCCTATCTTTAAAAGCAAGAGTAACTATGGCATTGAAGGAGTATGACCTTTGCAAGTTAGTAGACAAAGTAGTTGTTCCACTGAAAAATTCAGAAACTTTGGAAGCTCACAACAAGAAGGAAATCAAGGAAGAGAGGGTCCCCTTGAATTCGGTGAAGGATCATTTAATTCCTCACCTATCCGAGAAGAAGATGGCAAAAGGGATGTTTGATGCCTTGGTAGCTTTATTCCAAATCATTAACATGAATAGGATGATGGTCTTAAGGAATAGACTCAGATTGGTGTAGATGTCTAGATCTAATAATGTTACCAAGATTTCATGAGGATCCATAGGGGAGAAAACAAAGGACGCAAAGCTCGTGAATGTGGAATTGAATTATAACATCCCCATTATAATCCCCAATTTAATTAATTCTCAATGTAGATATAATGTGTGGCTACAGCCAAAGCGATGTAATATGTGAATTGTATTTCTATGTTTTAATAATAATATGTGATGTCAGCTGCTAAGGGGACATGGATAGAGATGGGGGTTGAATTAATCCACAAGAGAGGGGAGTGTCTAGGATAATGGCCAAGACTGGTCCAAGGGGGAACTACCCATGAATATTAATCCAACCCATTTTCCTAAAATTTCTATTTGTATATGAACCTTCCAATTTCCTCATTGAGTCTTCCCAAAGCCAATCATTGAATACATGTAAGAGGGTAGGTGTGAGTGGTCACATCCCAAAGTTATTGGAACTTGGGGGTTGAGTACATTCAACTTGGGGAAGAGTGTGATTCAATAAAGGTAAGCCAAAGAGAGCAAATTCCTATGGGTTGGGGCAACAGTTTAGACAATCAATATTTTTTGCATGAGAAGCAAGTAGAGAGGAGAAAAGAGAGCTTGGAGCTGGTCCAACCATGGAGGTCTAATTTTAGAGAAAGATGGAGTGTATCTAGAGTATTTTGAAGTTGGAAACTGAAGAGTCGGGTTGTCAGGACTGAAGAGTGAACTCATGTGTGAGTTGCACTAAATTAGCAAGTGTATGTTGTGTTATGTTGGTATGTTTTCCTAGCAGCAAGATCCCTTAAGTTCCCAGCTAAGAGATTCCTAGATACCCACGCTAGAGAGACCCTAATAATCAAATGGGATGGTCGAGGGACTGATATCAATGAAGGGGTTGATATCAATGAAGGGGTACATTCTTTGGGTTGGGCATGTTAAGAGGAAGAGAGTTGAGTGGACAGTGAGAGACCACCCTCTTTTGTGTATTACTAGCCTCAACTTAGGGGTGATTGATTGTTGAGATTTGGAATAGTCGGTCCATGGCTGGGTGGACCGTCCATCCCAAGTAATTGGTTGCACAATATATTTAAAAGATAAGTGTTATATCCTATCGATGTGTTATTTTTATATGTATAAATGTTGTGCATGAACTATGTGTATAAGATTAATTATATGTTGTTGTGTTTGAATTCTTGGTTGCATTTCATGAGTATTTTAGCAAGTTGTAGATGCATTAAAATAATGATAACAATTAGCAGTTAAATCTAGTTCAAATTTGTAGTTGTAAGCTACAGGAAATCAGTTAGTTGTAAAAGAATTAAATTAGTTAACAAAAATTTCATTTTTATGAGTATTCAACAACGTAATGTCCCTCGGTTGGGTTGGGGGACGTTACATTATGGTATCAGAGCATCTGGTTCAAACACTAGGCTTTGACGGGCTCGAACCATAGCGAATTGGTGAAATTCTTTGTTGCGGCTTGTATCTGTGACAAATTTGGGGAAAAAACGGAGAATTTAGAGAGAAATCCCAAAATTCATGAGCAAAATCCAATTTTGAATTACTTCGAACAGTTTAAGAAGGTTAATGGAGTAGAGTGGTAAAGTTGCACATTAAAATTCAATCTGAAATGGTTGAAATTCGAGTTTCAATGGCCTTCTGTAGAGTTACATGAAGTTTGACGAATCAACGGTTGAGATCTCTTTTGATATCAAGATCGACAACCAAGATTCGTTGTGATAGATTTTAAAAATTGTAATATTTTGACCATTTGAAAGGTTGATCAAATCGACAACCAGGATTCATTTCGGGGGGTTTTAAAAGGGATCATATCAACGGTCTAGATTAATCAGAGGAATGTTGAAAATTTTCTAAGTGTTGGAGTTCACCAAGAGAAATCATCGACGGTCGATGGTCGGGTCAGCAGAAATGGCGAAGAGTTTGGTTCGGCCAAATGACATCTCTGATCGTCAATGGTCGATGGTCAGTGTCGATCGAATCCCACGAATCATTTTAAATCGCAGAAAAAAATTGTCGATGGTCAATGGGATGGTAGTTGGGCATCAGTCGATTCAGCGAAGTGTTTTAAATCAATCAAGAGAAGTCATCGATGACTGATGTGTCGATGGTTGGGCGTCGACCGATTTGGCAAAGTGTTTGAGTCATCCAAGAAAATCGGTCGATAGTCGATGAAGGAAAGAGGGTGATGATGTGCCATGACATGTCTACATCCATGTGTCATTCCACATCACCCAAGTTGATACCTCGGGATGATGTGTCATGCCACGTCAACACCCACGTTTCATGCCACGTCGGTAAATTGCCACATTAGCCAACAAAAGTGGTCAATGGTCAATGGTCAGGTTGGCCTATTTGGGAAAGTGTTTTCAACAGTCATCAGGGATCGTCGATTGTCAATGGTCAGGCATCAGTAGAATCAGTGAGTAGTTCCATTCACCAACAAATATCGTCGATGAACAACAGTCAAATCAAACGATTTGGAGTTGTGTCCAAATCGATTGTCGAGGGAATGGATCGATGGTTGACTATTGCATTGGCAGATCAAGTAAAGTGTGGTGTGCACGCAAGGAAGAACGTTGGTCGCCAATGGTTTATGTAGCACGGATTAACAACTCATATTCCACACGATTTGTGATCAATCCTTCAGATTTAAAGGGAAGTTACATTAGTAAAATAGTCAGTTTTATGCGAATTTGTGTGGTTTTTTATGGTCATTAACTTGCAAGGCAGTTTTGAGGCCCTAAACGATGTTTTTAGCCAATCAAAACCCACGAAAAAAAAGTGTACAAAGATACACTTTGTCTCTATAGCTCAAATAAAAGAACTCGGAGAGAGTTATGCAATGAGCTAAACAGTTCACAAAATAGAGCTCATATGATAAAGTTACAGTCAAAATAGTAAGGGTAAAGTTTTGGCACCAAAGTTACTTCCAGAAGGAATAACTCCATACTCAGAAGTTTGTTTGGGACACAGGAGTAGTCGATGAAAATATTGTGACCCAAAGAAGCTAGCGGTGGAGTCAAATTTTGGTTATGGGCCCCTGAAAATGCACAGGGAGATAAATAAGACACATGTAGCATGCATGGATAAATTGGGTAAAATAGCCTAAACTTCTTCAGACCATAACTTTCAGCTCGAAGCTCGGATTTGAGCAAACGAATAGTCGATGGAAAGGTATTGAGGAGTAGAAGACATTTGTAGATTCAGAATTTTTATTTGGGCACTAAAATTTCTCAAAAATTATAAATAGATTTATGTAGCAGTAAAAGAGTGGAAATTACAGCGTGTAATTGTTGTAACGTTTCACTCAGAACTTGGATTGAGGCATGGGTATAGCCATTGAAAATTTGTTTCAAAGAGGAATGCATCAAGGGATTCAAAGTTTGAATTGGTGTGATGTGTACTTCATGATTTGATGAAGAAATCATTTGTATTATAATAGATGAGATGTTTTATGCTATGCATGTTTCTAACATTAATTATTGCATGCACATTTGTTGCAAAATTAGAGGTGCAAGAAAGCCACTTTGGTTCTTACATCAGGACTAGAGTTACGGAATATGATCGGAGATATTATATCCATGAGGAAGAGATCAAAGATCTGCATGTCGGCAAGGGGAATGCTAAGACTGAGTCAAATGGAAGAAGAGATAGGCAAGAGCTTGTCACTATGTGAAGCCTTTATAGGGAAGTGCAGAGCTATAGAGTTGATAACGAAAGGATTATGAAATCTTAGGAAGAGATACTTAAGATCTTAAACATGTTTCATAAGAAATTTAACAAGGACTCTGGCACTAAGAAAGAATCTAGTGCTACACAAGTGTCATCATCTAGATCCCATAGAAAAAGTGATGATCATGGGAATGATAGGAAATCAAGGAGCATGAGAAGGCTTTATAATTCTCCAAGGCATTCCACTAGAAGAATGCATGCAATTTCAGGGCCATGGAGAATCCCAAGTGTTTATCCTACTCGAAGGAAAAGGAGAAGGCATGAAGCAGACATCTTGCAAGGTGAGCTCAAAAATATCAAGCCACCTACCTTCAATGATGAACACTAGAAGGGTGAAGCGGTTGAGGCCTAGTTGTTCGAAATGAAGAAATATTTCCAGCCACATGATTACTCCTCTCAGGTAGAAGCTAGAATTTACACCTACCACTTGAAGGGAAAGGCATCCATGTGGTGGGATCAGCTTAAACAATCCAAGAACCTTGATGAGAAGAGGATCTCGTGGAGGAAGTTCAAAGGATATTTCTAAGAGAAATATTTTTTCAAGTATTACTATGAGAGAAAGATGAAAGAGTTCTTCGAACTCAAGTTGGGAACCATGATAATGGAGGAATATGAGAAAAGGTTCTTTGAGTTATTGAAGTATGTTGACTTCATTAAAGATGAGAAATTCAAAATCTAAGGTTTCTAAATGGGTTACCTTCCTTCTATAGTGACAAGATTCAATATGATAACCTCAATACTTTGGAGGAAACGGAGAGAAAGGAATCTTTATGAGCAAAGCAAAGGAAGGCCAATTTTTCAAAAAACTTGGAATGACAAGATGAAAGGGAAAAAGGATCAAAGCCAAAAAGGATTTAAGCCACCCAAGAAAATCGGGCAAGGTCAATCAACCCAAAATTGTTGGAGTTACTTCACACACACCTAGGATTTATTTTTCCTAAGGTTATTCCTTGTTTATTAATCATAATTAGTCATTATCCAGTCTCCTATATTTTAGGGGAGAATATTCCACCTGGAGAATATTCTCTTTCAGTTGACACTTCAGTTTGACTAGTTGAGTTGAGTTTAGATGTTGCATTGGTTTTGTCACCATGCAACATTGGGATCATCACCAACTCACTACTCTTTGTTTAGTCAGTTAATTGAAGACTAGTTGACTAGTTAACTCATCTAGGTGGCAGTTCACTCCCGTAATTGCCTGAGAGACTAGACTAGGTGGCAGTTTACTCTTTTAACTATTGGTGTGTGTCCAAATCAATCTAGACCACCACTATGGCTCATTAGTTACTCATTTATTCTATATATATTGTAAATTATTCACTCTTTGAGTGTGGAATACGGTTAATGAGAATTCTTCAATTATTTCTATCTTGCTTCTTCTTTCTCAATTTCTCTCTACAAATGTGTATAGTATTTTCTAACTAGATCTATTATGTGCAGGTTCAACACATTTACATGGTATCAGAGCTGACGAACTGCTAAGCAAAATCTACACCAAATCATTTTTTGCAGGTACAAAAGATTGAAGACAACAAAAAGATGGATTATTCGCCAGAAATACTTCTCATGCCTCATAACTATTTGGAATGGAAGCCAAAAATTCTGCTTCATCTTAGATGCAGAGGCTTGTACCAAATTATTATGGCAATGGAAGTAGAGCCCGATTATGTTGATGAGAAAAATGACTTTCTCAATAGACAAGATATGGCCATAGGAAGTATCGGCATGTTTGTTTCTCCTGAACTTTTCCATCAAGTATATAAAGAATCACAAGGATTCACTCCAAATGAATTATGGACAAGATTGTAGGTTTTATTTGGGAATAAAGAAGATTGTGAAGATTTCATGCAGGAGGTCGAACAGATAGAGCCAGAAGAGAAGCCATCAGAAGATCAAGCCTCTTATTATGAAGAGTTTTAAACAAACATTTTTGCAGAAATTAGTATTCCAATAATTGAAGATGATGTCTACTCCATTTCATATTTATTTTATGAAATTCATGTGGAAGATATATGGCATGCATCTCAGGAGTCACATGCATACACTTTTGCATGCACCATGCATGCATCTCAGGAGACAAAAAAGGAGTCGCGCACATTAGATGCCATTCTAATATTTTTTTATCACAATTTGTTGAAACAAATTCGATATTTGAATTCCTCTGGGGAAAATATCCAATTTCAAAAAAACAATCGTCCAAAACGAAGTCCGGGAACTGAAGTTATGATCGTTTCAAAATCAACAAAATTTCAATGTTTTTCCGGAAACGACCGTACGGTTTTCAAAATTTCATCCAAAATTTATTTGGATATTATTCATTACAAGAAGATAAAGTGGATATGTGTGGAAATATCAATGATGCATATACTTCATCAAATCCGTACAAACATCTACATCTTCAACAAAATCTTCAAAGAGCACAATCTTGCATAGTTGCAAGGTCTTCTTGGAGTGAAGGACATGGTTGCTTAGCAACTGCCTTTTGTTCATTATCATTTTTTATTTTATGCATTGTGATTTGAGGGGGGGTTTTGTTCCCATGAGATTGTCCCTCTTTCCTCGTTTAGTTCAGTGTATCTTTTGTATTTGGGTACCTAACATGGCCTCGTAGCCGGGACCCATTCTTTATTTTCGCCATAGTGATGTTCAGGGGGGGTGTTGGAGTTACTTCACACACACCTAGGATTTATTTTTCATAAGGTTATTCCTTGTTTATTAATCATAATTAGTCATTATCCAGTCTCCTATATTTTAGGGGATAATATTCCACCTGGAGAATATTCTCTTTCAGTTGGCACTTCAGTTTGACTAGTTGAGTTGATTTTAGATGTTGCATTGGTTTTGTCACCATGCAACATTGGGATCATCACCAACTCACTACTCTTTGTTCAGTCAGTTAACTGAAGACTAGTTGACTAGTTAACTCAGCTAGGTGGCAGTTCACTCCCGTAACTGCCTGAGAGACTAGACTAGGTGGCAATTTACTCTTGTAACTGTTGGTGTGTGTCCAGATCAATCTAGACCACCACTATGGCTCATTAGTTACTCATTTATTCTATATATATTGTAAATTATTCACTCTTTGAGTGTGGAATACGATTAATGAGAATTATTCCATTATTTCTATCTTGTTTCTTCTTTCTCAATTTCTCTCTGCAAATGTGTGTAGTATTTTCTAGCTAGATCTATTCTATGCAGGTTCAACACATTTACAAAAATGAGAACAAGGCTATAGATTCATTTGAGAAAAGGCTAAGGCAGCAGCCTGTACAATGTTGGGGATGTGAGGGAAATCGATTATATATGGATTGCCCTCACAAAAGGGAAAGAATGAGGATTGTCCACAACGTTCAAGAGGCTAAAAAAGTGGAATACATGGGAGGAAACATGCCAAGGATTTATGCAGCCTTGGACAACAAGCAAGCAAAATATCAATCTTCCATGATCGAAGTGGAAGATAAGATTGATAACCAGCCCATAGCCATTTTCATTGATTCTGGAGATAGCCATAGTTACATAAATGCTAACATTGTTGAAAGATTCACTTGCAAAGGAGTAAGCATAGGAAATCTTAGTTAGTTCAATTAGCCACAAGAGCTAAGAGAAAGATCAATGAGTTGGTTAAAGATTGTCAAATAGACATGAATGGACTCAACACAAAGGTGGATGTAAACATCATACCATTGGGTTCATCTGATTGTGTAATTGACATGGATTGGTTGGAAAAACACCATGCTTTCCTAGACTGTTACAACAAGACAATCACATGTCTTGATGAGGAGGGGAAGGAAGGCAAGATTCAAGTAATTCCAAGAATTGTAGTTGTTAGAGAGATTTCCACCATGCATTTGAAGAAGAGTTTCAAGAAGGGATGTTAGATTTTTGCAGCACATATGGAAGAGGCAGCCAAAGATAAAGTGGAAATAATTGAAGATCATCCAGTCTTAAAGGATTTTGAATATGTTTTTAGAGAAATATCGGGATCGCCACCAAAGAGAGACATTGATTTCTCTATTAATTTGGTAGCAGGAGTTTCCATAGTGTCCAAGACACCTTACAGCATAAGCATGCCAAAATTGAAAGAGTTGCAGATGCAACTTGAAGAATTGTTAAAGAAGGGGTATATATGCCCAAGTACGTCACCTTGGGGAGCCCGGTCCTTTTTGGAAAGAAGAAAGATGGAACCTTAAGGCTGTGTATTGATTTCAGACATCTTAATAAGGTCACCATAAAGAATAAATATCATTTTCCAAGAATTGATTATTTGTTTGATCAGCTGAAAGGTGCAGGAATATTTTCCAAGATTGAATTGAGATATAGACATCATCAAGTAAGGATAAAGGAATAAGACATCAACAGGACCACATTCAGGACAAGATATGGGCCTTATGAATTCATGGTAGTGTCATTTGGGCTATCAAATTCCCCAATAGTCTTTATGTGCCTGATGAAGGGAGTGTTTAGGGAGTACATGGAGCAGCTTGTGATTGTGCTCCTAGATGACATACTTGTCTACTCTAAGTCAGAAGATGAACATGAGCAACATTTAAAAATGGTGTTGCAATTTTTAAGAGAGCATAAATTTTATGCTAAGCTAAGTAAGTGCTTATTTTACCAAAAGAAGATTCACTACTTGGGGCATATAATTTCAACAGCAGGGATAGAAGTTGATCCTGAGAAGATAGAGGCCATTAAAGGATGGCCAGCACCGAAGAATGTAACAGAGGTTAGATCATTCATGGGTCTTGTTGGTTATTACCAAAGATTCATAAAAAGAATCTTAAATATTGCAAGTCCAATCACTTCTTTGCAAAAGAATGGAGTGAAGTTTGAATGGAATTCCAGGTGTGAAGAAAGATTTCAGTAGTTGAAGGAAAAATTGACAAGTGCACTGATATTGAAGATTGCATATTTGAATGAATATTTTGTTGTGTGCACTGACACATGCAGGGAAGGGCTCGGTGGGGTCCTTAGTCAAAAAGATCATGTGGTATGCTATGAATCCAAAAAATTAAAAGAGCATGAGAGGAATTATGTTATACATGACTTGGAGTTAGCAACAATTGTACATGCATTAAAAATGTGGAGACATTACCTCATGGGGAATCAATTTGAGCTAAGGACGGACCATTGTGGTTTGAAGCATTTGTTTGGACAACCAACACTAAATGCTAGACAAACTAGATGGCTGGAATTTCTGAGTGAATATGACTTTGAAATTAAGCATATAAATGGAAAGGAAAATCAAGTGGTGGACACACTCCGTAGGAGAGCACATGAAGTGCATATTGTAGCCATTAACATGTACAAGACTGATCTGAAAGATTGAATTATTGCAACAACAAATTCAAATCAACATTATCTAAAAGTAAAAGAGATATTACATAAAGGTAATTTTCAGCAGAAATTTAATTATTATGAGATGAGAGAAGCTGGAGTTCTCGTGTACAAGGGCAAGGTATATGTGTCGAATTCCAATGAGCTGAAAAATGAAGTTCGTAAGGAAATGCATAATGTGTCATATGTTGGGCACCCAAGATATCATAAGGCAATTGCAGCTGTGAGAAGCCAACACTTTTGGCCATGAATGAAAAAGGAAGTGGCTAATTACATAGCCAGATGTCTAGAATGCCAAAAAGTGAAGATTGAACATAGACATCCAATAGGTTTTCTATAGCCATTGCCCTTTCTGGAATGGAAGTGGGAAGTTGTCACGGTTGATTTTATTACAAAGCTACCCAGAACATTGAATCAACATGATTCCATCATGGTGGTGGTGGATAAATAAAATAAGGCAACACATTTTATTCCAACAAAGACTACACACAAGGCAGAAAATATTGCAAAAATATATATGAAAGAAGTTGTTAGGCTACATGGGGTACCTAAGGCAATAGTTTTAGATAGAGATCCAAAGTTTACTTCCAATTTTTGGAAGGGTTTGTTCAAAGGATTTGGGAAAAATTTAAATCTCAATAGAGTGTATCATCTAGAGTCAGATGGGAAAATAGAGAGGACCAATAGAATAATTGAAGATATGCTCAAAATGTATGTGATGGATCAACCATCAAAATGGGAGGATTATATCCACTTAGTAGAGTTTGCTTACAATAATGTGTATCATGCCTCATTGAAAATGAGTCCATTTGAAGCATTGTATGGAAGAAAATGTAACACTCCAGTGAGTTGGGATAATCTAGCAAATAAAGCAGTGGTTGGGCTAGAATTGTTACAAGAAATGGAAGAACAGATGGCAAAGATAAAGCAAAATTTAAAGGCTTCCTAGGATAGGATGAAAATTTATGCAAACAAGAATAGAGTATTTAGAGATTTTAAAGTGGGAAAACACGTGTTTTTAAAAGTGAAGGCAAAGAGAAGTTCGTTAAGATTAGGAAGTTTCCTGAAGTTGGCAGCGAGATATTGTGGGCCTTTTGAAATATTAGAAAAGATAGGGCCAGTTCGATACATGCTAGCATTGTCTGTATCCATGAGAGTGCATAATGTGTTTCATGTGTCATTATTAAAGAAATATGTGTCTGACCCTATCCACATAATTGATAGGAATGTGAAGCAAGTGGAGCATGGAGAGGATTTCCGTGTGGAACCAGTACGCATCCAAGACCGGAAAGTCAAAGTGCTCAAAAACAAGGCCATAAGGACCTGTTACGATCTTTAATATGCTACATGGAAGCATGAAGAAAACATGTGGGAGGAATATCCGTAATTTTTTGACAATTTTGAATAAAACAGAATGCAAGACTCCATTTTGAGCAGCTAAGGTACCGGAACCACATCTCGTAGTTTTAGCCAACTGCGATGTGGACCTTGATAAAAGAATGGTTCATTCCTTGGGTTATCCTTGATCAATGGATGGTACATCCCTTGAGTTAGCCTAATAAATGAATGTTCATTCCTTGGGTTGGCGAGTTGAGAGGAACATGAGATTATGGTTGGAACTGTTGTTGGAGTTGTAAAATTACAAAAAAATATTTTTTAAGTATTGTGATGTAAATTTGCATATATGTATATCGACGTAGTGTGCACCGAGGATGGTGCACAATTGTAGGGGAGGGGGAATGTAACATCCCCACTATAATCCCTGGTATAATTAATTCTTAATGTAGATATAATGTGTGGCTACGGCCAAAGCAATGTAATATGAAAATTGTATTTCTATGTTTTAATAACAAAATGTGATGCTAGCTACTAAGGGGACATGGACCTAGATGAGGGATAAATTAATACATAATAGAGGGGAGTGTCTTGGATAATGGCCAAGAGGAGTCCAAGGGGGAATTACCCATGAATATTAATTCAACCCATTTTCCTAAAAATGTTATTTTTATATGAACCTTCCAATTTTCTGATTAAGTGTTCCCAAATCTAATCATTGAATAAGTGTAACAGGGTGGGTGTGAGTGGTCACATCCCAAAGTTATTGGTCACATGGGGGTTGAGTAAAATCAACTTTGGGAAGAATGTGAGTCAATAAAGGCAATCCAAAGAGAGGAAATTCGTATGGGTTGGGACAATGGCTTAGATAGTCAAGTTTTTGTGCATGGGGAGCAGGTAGAGAGAAGAAAAGAGATCTTGGACCTGGTGCAGCCATGGAGGGTAATTTTAGAGCAAGATAGAGCATATATAAAGTGTTTTGGAGCTGGAAACTGAATATCTAGGTTGTCAAGCCTTAAGAGTGAACTCATGTGTGAGTTGCACTAAATCAACAAGTGTATGTTGTGTTTTGTTGGTAGTTTTTCTTAGCAGCAAGATCCCTTGAGTTCACAACTAAGAGATTCCTAGAAACTTGTGCCAAAGAGACCCTGATAAACTAATGGGATGCCTGAGGGACTGATATCAGTGAACAGGTACATTCCTTGGGTTGGGAAGGTTAAGAGGAAGAGAGCTAGTGGAAAATCATGATAGTTGTAGGAGGATATCAATGGGTTGTGAGTTTTTTGGGTTGTGAGTTTTCTGAGTTGTGAGTGGACAATGAGAGACCACCCTCTTTTGTGAATTACTAGCCTCATCTTGAGGGTGTGTGTCTATTGAGATTTGGAACAGTCGGTCTATGGTTGGGTGGAACCTCTGTCCCAAGTAGTTGGTTGCACAACAGATTTAAAAGATATGTGTTATATCTTGTCGATGTGTTATTTTTATATGTATAAATGTTGTGCATGAACTATGTGTATAAGATTGATTATATGTTGTTGTGTTTGAATTCTTGGTTGCATTTCATGAGTATTCTAGCATGTTGTAGATGCATTAAAATAATGGTAACAATTAGCAATTAAATATGGTTGAAATTTGTAGTTGTAAGCTACAGAAAATCAGTTAGTTGTAAAAGAATTAAATTAGTTAATAGAAATTTCATTTTTATGAGTATTCTGCACCGTAATGTCCCTCGGTTGGGATGGGGGATGTTACAGAATGGTCTTCCCAAGTCTTGGGAACCATTTGTTAAGGGAGTTTGCGCTCATGAGAAACTCCTAGATTGGTAGAGACTTTGGGATGATTGCATCTAGGAAGAGACTCAGGAGGAGTCTAAGAGTAGCTAGTAGGCAGGTAGTGAGGAGAAATTGGCTCTTGTCAGTAAGATGAAGAAGGGAAAAGGAAAGAGTTCTAGAAATAAGGGTAATAATGATGGAGGAGCATCATCGTCGAGGAAGAAGAAGGACCTAATTAAACTCAAGTGCTTCTCATGTCATAAGAATGGACATTATACATCTCAGTGTCCAGAGAAGAAGGGGAAAGGGAAGACATAGACAACAACATCAATAGAGACGCAACTAGATGAGTTTGCAGCAAATTTTGAGAAGGAATTCTCATTGTTCGCATGCCCCTCTACCAGCACCAACTCAAGGAGTGCTTGGTACCTGGAAAATGGTGCTTCTCTTCATATGATGAGGACACATGAGTTGTTCACCTATTGGTCAAAGACAGACTCAGATCTAGATGTGGAGCTTGTCACTTTTTCCAAGTGTGGTGTAG
Organism: Picea engelmannii; assembly: GCA_009831015.1. Classification (NCBI taxonomy): domain Eukaryota; kingdom Viridiplantae; phylum Streptophyta; class Pinopsida; order Pinales; family Pinaceae; genus Picea; species Picea engelmannii. The sequence continues at coordinate 468,213 of ML776782.1, read as the reverse complement.
AGGGAGTTGTGACAGTGAGGTTCCAGTTGAACTCAAGAGAAATTCTAGAGGTGGAATATGTGTTGTATGTACCTAAACTGAAGAAGAACTTTCTCTTATTTTTAGTTTTTGAGGACAAGGGTTTTTCTATGACTTTTCATAGAGTGGAAGTACTCATATGTTCAGAGGGAGATATCCCTAACACAGTAGTGAGCATTGGTGTTAGAGAGGGTAGGTTATAGAGGTTGCAGTGCCATCCTGTAAGAGGATCCAAGGGTATCTTCGATCATGGATCGATGTCAGTGGCAAAGGATAAGAAGAAGGATGCTCCAAAGGGTGAACGGTCAAACGATGAGCAAAGTTCATAGACTTCCAGTGTAGGGAGTCAACTTTCGGAAGAGGGAGTTATCCCCTTCCAATCCTATCAGGAGATCGATTTGATACAAGATGACACTGATGGATGCTCATGAGAAGGAGGCTTCTATGAGTAAATTGAGGGATAGATGACATTTGACGATGTTTCCAAACTTTGTGGCATTGATATGTAGCGTCATTGATTTGGAGACTTCCAGTGATCAGGAAGCAACTCACCAGCAAGATTGGAGGGATGCTAGTGGTCAGGATGATGTGTTTGACATTATGTCAGGATCGAAGGGAGAACCAATTCAAGGTGGCTCTTCAAGAAATACCTTCCTCTCTAAGAGGGAGTGTTGATGCATGTAGCATCGGACAGGTATTTCTACATAGGCTTAGTGTCTAACATGTGGAAATCGTCCAAAGCCTTCTACTCTTGAATTTACTTTAGTTAAATGAATTATTAAAGTAAATTGCTTTTATTATTTATTTAATTAATTAATTGAGTTATTTAAGGAAAATGCTAAAAGTAATTAGCATGTAATCTTAGCCATTAATCTCTAGTGAGGTGAGAAGTAATCTCAACCGTCAATCACTTTGGAGATTAGGGTTAGATTATAACTCAAGATTATAAAAGCAAGGCTAGGGTAAAGGAGAAGACACTTTCACACAGAGATAACAAAGGAATTTTGCTAGTGTTGAGAGAGTCAACATGGAAAGGATTGGATCACGAAGGATTGTGATTCAAGGAGATCTTGGATAGGTGGACAAGGAATTCCATCTAGAGATCAGATCATTGATAAGAGAGAACAGAGGTTGCCGCAAGTGAGTTTCAGTTGAGTGAATCCGCAGGAAAGAGTTGCATCATATGGAGTTTTCCATGCAGGATTTCCATATGTGTACGCGGGCACCAATGGAGACAAGTGTGTATACGTGGGCACACTTAAGGACAGGTGTGTGCATCTTGAAAAGCATGCAAATCTGGGTCATACAATAGATCATACTTTGCTAGGTTTGACTGTAGTTGTATTTCTCTTAGTGGGTCATTATCCCTCTTACGGGAGCCCTAATTTTAGCATAACAAAACCATTCTTAGCATTGGTTTTCCCTTCAGGTTTTTTCTAGGGGTATCTACCCAAAAATATTGGTGTTAATGTGTGCATGACTTGGTTTCCAATTTTTGCTTCCACTAGATTTATTGAGTTGAATATTTAAACAATGTATTTTTGTTTTGTGAGCTGCTAATCTGATTTGCAGTACGACAATCACTAGATAACAAGATACCTAGGTGCTAGAGTAAGGGGATTTCAACATGGCATCAGAGTGCGCGCTCTAAAGGGAAGCCAGATCTTATCAAATCCATAACCAACATGATGAAATTAGAGGACATATTTCAGGGGAACAATCGTACTAAGGCAGAACTAGGGTTTCAAAAGTTTACGGAGTTGTACGTAGGGTGATCCAGGTGGATATTAGTGGCCACCCACCTTTTCCAATTGGCTCAAAACAATTTTCTGGCAATTTTGGTAATTTACTATTTTTAGCATGTTTTAACTTCCGATGCCATTTTGAGGCACTAAACGATGTTTTTGGGAAAACATGTTTGCAATACTAAATTTCCTTCAATATTGTGCCTAAAATGAATCTCCTCGACAATACCTTTCCAACGGGCTATCATACACCTAAAACGGAGATCGTATGCAAAAGTTACGACCCCGAGAAGTTGATGTACTAACTTACCCAAACGGGGCCCACATGACTTTTGGCGCTTCATCTCCTAGGGTTAAGTTTTTGGATGTATAGGGTTTTTGGCATTCCTTCTTATTGTAAAAAGGCCTTCAAAGCCTCATTGTAATCATCTTCTTGCAAATGAGAGTAGTCGTCACATCTCTTCTCAGAGATACCCTGCCACCATTCTAGCAAGTCTTTCACTCTGTATTTTTACAGTCTCTGTACATTTCTTTCATTACTAGAAATCATGTATTATTGTATATCTGTGTTTATGGTTGCATCTCTGATACATTTATGTTATATTATTCAATATTTTCAATATCTCTGTGCATTTCTTTATTATATCTCCGCTCTCATTTCGTGCCGAAAATAAATCCGGATCATAGGGTTACATAAACAACAAGCGGGTACATACGCGGGTCTCTTTGGAAACAGGTGCATGTACATGGGTAGTAGAAATCATAGGTGCATACATACGTTTTGGTTCAGTTGTGACAACCGCATACGGGTTTATCCAGGTCATTACAAGGGTAGTTTCCAAGGCAAGTTATTTTCCAGGACAATTTATTAGGTTTTACGGATGCCATTAGCACCTTTGAGAGTTGTAAACATATTGGATGGAGCATCTAGATTCCTCTCTTGGAAAGAAAAAGTAACTTTTGCATTGAAGGAGTGTGACCTTTGGGAGTCAGTGGACAAAGTAGTTACTCCACCGACAAATCCGACAGCTTTGGAGGCTCACAACAAAAAGGATATCAAAGCAGATAGGGTCCTCTTGGATTCGGTGAAAGATCATCTAATTCCTCACCTATCCAAGAATAAGACAGCCAAAGAGATGTTTTATGCCTTGGTAGGTTTATTTCAAAGAACTAACATGAATAGGAAGATGGTCTCAAGGAATAGACTCAGATCGGTGCAAATGTCTAGATATGTTAATGTTACCAACTATTTCATGAGGATCACACAGGTGCATGATCAGCTTGTACCCATAAGGGAGAAAATAGAGGATGCAGAGCTCATGAAAGTGGCATTGAATTGGATTCCCAAGTCTTGGGAACCATTTGTCAATGGAGTCTATGCTCGGGAGAAACTCCCAAATTGGAAGAGACTATAGGATGATTGCATCCAGGAAGAGACTCGGGAGGATTCTAAAGTAGGCAAGTAGGGAGATGAAGAGTAGGAGAACCTGGCCCTTGTCAGTAAGACAAGAAAGGGAAAAGGAAAGGGTTCCAAAGGTAAAATTGAGGATTCAAACTCACGTAGAGGTAAGAAAGACTTGAGTAAAATCAATTGCTTCGCATGCCACAAGTATGGGCACTATGCATCACAATGTCCATAGAAGAAGGGACAAGGGAAGATGTAGACAACAACATCAACAAATACGCAGCTGCATGAGTTTGCGACAAATTTTGAGAAGGAGTTCCCAATGTTCTCATGCCTCTCTACCAACACCAACTCAAGGAGTGCTTGGTACTTGGATAGTGGTGATTCTAGTCATGTGACAGGGACACATGAGATGTTCACCGGATGGTCAGAGATAGACTCAAATCTGCATGTGGAGCTTCACACTCTTTCCAAGTGTGGTGTAGAGGGACTTAGGACAGTGAGGTTCCAGTTGTACTCAAGAGGATTTCTGGAGGTGGCACATGTGTTGTATGTACCAGAACTGAAGAAGAAATTGCTCTCAGTTTTAGTTTTGGAGCACAATGCTTTAGTCGTGAGTTTTCAGAGAGGGAAAGTACTCATGTGTTCAAAGGGAGATAGCCCTGACATAGTCATGAGAATTGGTGTCAAAGATGGAAATTTATATAGGTTGCAGGGCTAGCCTATTAGAGGATCCAAGGGGATCTTGGATCATGAATCGATGTCAGTGACAGAGGAAAAGGAGAACGAGGCTCGAAGGGTTAGCAACTAAAGGAGGAGTAGATTTCATAGACTTCCAATGTGGGGAGTCAACCTTCAAAGGGGACGAGGGAGTTAGCCCCTTCCATTTCTATTAGGAGATCGAGTTGTTATGAGATGAAATTGATGGATGCTCAGGATTAGGAGGCATCTAGGATCACATTGAGGGACAGCAGGCCTTCGACGAAGTTTCCAAACTTCATGGCATTGATATGTAGCGTCATAGGTTGTGTGACTTCCAGTGTTCAGGAAGTAGTTGACCAGCAGGGATGGAGGGATTCTAGTGAGCAAGATGATGTGTTCGACATTGTACCACGATCGAAGGAACCAGTTCCAAGTGGCTACGCAGGAAATACCTTCCTCCGCAAGAGGGAGTGTTGATGCATGTAGCTTCAAACAGGTATTTCCGCATAGGCTTGGTGTCTAGCATGCAGAAGTCGTCCAAAGCCTTCTACTCTTGGAATTACTTAAATTAAAGGAATTATTAAAGTAAATTGATTTCATTAATTAATTATTTAATTAATTGAGTTATTTAAGGAAAATGCTAAAATTAATTAGCATGTAATCTTAGTCACTAATCTCAAGTGAGGTGAGAAGTAATCTCAATCGTCAATCACTTTGGAGATTAGGGTTAGATTATAACTCAAGATTGTAAAATGAAGGCTAGGGTAAAGGAGAAGAGACTTTTCACACAGAGATAACAAAGAAGGAATTTGGTTAGTGTGGAGTCATTCGAGAGCGTAGAAGCAGAGAAGGGATTTTGCTTACACTTGATACTTGTTTTGAGAGAGTGGTTGCGCACAGTGGGCAGACCCGGGGTTCAACATTAATTCACTGACACAACTCTAAAGATACCGGCCCTTTCGGCATTGTTATCCCCTATCCTAGGGATAACTAAGGAGATCATGTCTCGAGGCCCACAGGTCCTAGACATGGAGTGTCGAGAGTTGCATGACTTGAGCATGGCCCTGGAGGGCCCCTCTTTTCTTCAATGCAGCGTATTTATCAGCAACAACAACATCCATCCCACTAGCCTAGTCCTGAAGAAGCAGTAATTCTTGCTCCATGAGGTAATGAGTTCAGGTCTCATGGTATGTGTCACTCTATTTATTGAAGCACTTGAATATGTTGCATTAAATTCTCCTTCATTTCATAATGTTTGCTTGGAAATTATGTTATTTAACTTGTTCATACCTGGGAGGGTGACATGATGCCCTAGTAAGTTGATCTCCCTTTAGGATGGGTTGCCACTAGGTGGGTCTATGAAAGGTCATTGTCCATTCCCTCCAGACTTGCAACTTTCCATCTTCATTCCTCTCATTTTCCCCCTACCTTTGTTCGGGCATTGGGATTTTCCACACTAGTAAGGGCTTTACCTTGCCTTGTGGGAAGAAGGGGCTAAAGGCCCAGGGGTAAAAGTAGCTAGCAAGAGTTAAAATCCAAAATGAAACCTTTGAGATGCTTCACCCAGGGATTCCCAAGAAAGCACTAAAATGCTTCTTAGTAAGAAAAGGGAACCCGTATGATAAATAAACATTGAAGGTATTAGTTGTTGGATGGGAGGTCTCATCATGAGCCATCCTTCTCATCTTTGTGAAATGCTTGTGGGTAACGTTATCACCTCTGGTCACCAAGCTAGGAAAGTGTCCCTCAGCTCTTCCCTTGAAGTATAAAAGAAAAAGATAAAAAAACAATAAAACTAAGAACAAAAGGCATTAAATGGGCTAGGAAAGAATGGCATCTATGACAAGGTGCAACTCACCCTCTACAAAGGCACCCACAGGTAAGATCTACATTTCCATGTTATCATTGCACCCAGTGCCCAAACACTTCCCCCCACGCCACCTCACACACACTTACATGACCTAGATTGGCTCTCACATGGGAAACACCCCAAACTTAAGGAGGATTATCCCAATAGGACACCCTGAGACCTTCTCCAAACCTGACTTGTTAAAATGTATAACGTCTTTGAGAATTTATCTGGGTAAAGGGGGGTTTGATGCTCATGTTTAGGTAATTTGATTATTAGATGTTATTGACATTGCTATGATCCATGTGACTTATGAACCCCTGGAGGGCGTACTTGTTAATGTTGTAGGACTTTGCCCGGTGGATAGGTACATATGGGGGAATGATTAGCTCGGACCTCCATGGGGATAAAATCCCACAGATGGATGTTGTGACCCCAGCCATGGGCAGAGAGAGAACAGATACTTACAACAGGAAGAAAGAAGGGTGTTGCATCAAAGACACCCAGGCGGATCTTGCCTTTCCACCTGGACGTTGACCTTTGGGAGCCCATGACGTCACCTTTGTGGCCCTAGACGTCATCCAAAGTCATTGTTTGCACCTTGAGGTTAGTTGTGAGATTATTGGAATGTGTGGGCATCATCCAAGGCCTCTGGAAGCCAAACGTCCTCCAAAACTCTTCGACCCATTAGACTTGGCAAATATCCAAGGAGGATTACATGATCTCCCATAAGATGCAAATTCTTGGATACCCACATTTGCAGGAGAAATTGGGGCTATTGGTAACATACATTGGACTAAATTATGTGAGAGATACGACTTCCATCTATCGGGGAATGGACATCCTGACACTTTCATGAGACTTTTTTTGGCTTCACTCATTGGGGAAGCCAAAAAATGGAGCACGAAACTTCGAAGCATAAGTCTCAAAACTTGTGAAGATTTGGAACAAGTTTTCCTAAAAAGATGGGATATGATTGAAAGTATGGTTGTCCTTTATGCCCGATACATTGAAATTTTCAATCAAGATGACAAAGATGTTAGGAAGTCCAATGATAGGTTTAACACCTTGCTCAGTCGAATTGAACCCAACTTTCAGCCAAAGAAATCAACCCTCCAACAATATTTAAATTCCTTCGAAGGAGAATTCCAGTTTTCCCTCAGGAACCAATTTCCTACAAACCTTGAGGAAGCACAAAATGTTGTTTGTTGGATTGAAGAAAATATTAGGGTGAACAATTCCATGTCTCAAGTCAATATTTTGAACAACCAAGATGACATATTAGGGTTCAATGAGGAAATCATGGAAGAACAAGAGCATGACCTCCCAAAGATTCTAGAGGTAGAAAATCACATTAAACCAAATGCTTTCCCTAGAAAATGGAGCATGGGTTTTTCAAACATGGAAGATGCCTCCATTTTTTAACAACAACATGATCCCCCTGAGGATTTGAGTCCTCCTCAAGACACCTTTGAAGATCTTGAGGTTGAAAACATTGAATACTTACCTTCACAAATCACCGAGGGAGATGACTTTGAAGAAGAACCCCCTATTATCTTTCATGTTGGAATCATGGGAACAAAATACGGTGAACCCACACCTTTTTACGTTACCCTTCGGATCAATGATTTCCTTCTCCATAATTGTGTCTTTGACCCAAATGCTCCTAGAAACATTATGACGCAAAGAGTTATGCACCAATTAGGGCTTAATATATCACAACCAAATACACGAGAGGGTTTCACATGAGGTATTATAAAAAAACCTAGGGGTCTCCTTCCATGTTTGCCCTGATGTCTCCCTCAAAATCAATGTAATGGTGATAGACACATTGAGTAGTTGGGGAATCTTACTTTGCAAAGACTTGATAGAAAAACTAGGCAGAAGCTTCCAAGACCAAGGATCTAAAGCTATTATACCACACCTCGAAGGAGATTTTTTCACCCTTCACAAGGAACCCATCACGGGATGCCTTATTGAAGCTTCCGAAGAACCCAATGATCAACTCCTCTGTGTGAATAATGGGGTAGAAAATTGGTTTGTTCCAGGAGGAAACTTCAAGGATGAAATTGGAAAAACACCTGAAGGAGTATGGACCTTAGAATTTGATGGTGCCCATTCGAGTTCTGGTTTAGGGGCATGCATTATCCTAACCGCCCCTTCTAAGGAAACTTTCTACCACTCTTATAGACTTGAATATCATTGCACAAACAACATTACCGAGAACGAGGCTTTGATTATAGGTCTTAACCTGGATATTGATAGGGGTATAACGCACTTGAGCGTTATAGGTGATAGTATCACAAGTTTTTCTAAACGTTGTCACAAATAATGAGAGACTAAAAAGGTACCGGGACTTTGCAAGCTCTGTTGCAAAAGCCTTTGAAGTAGTATCAATCGAAGCAGTTCCCAGAGAGGAAAACTAAGTAGGTTGTCTCAACATCTACATTCCAACCTTGTGAGGGTCCCCTCTAGAACTTGTGCAAAATGGAGGTTATGTTTAGACCATCTATCCCTAATAACTTAGAACATTGGCAAGTTTTTGAAGATGATAGTCAAATACTTAGATTCATGGAAAATAGTAGAGAATTCACAAATTTGCAAGTAAACTTTCTAGTTGATTCCATGGACCTTGATGTAGTAAATTTGCAAAATAACATTCTATCAAAAGGGTGCATTCCTTTAGAACAACTCTTTGATAGAAACAATGTTTACAAAGGAAAAAACCCCAAACAACAAATAGACAAGGTCTTGGAATTCAATATTGGCACTGAGTTGGATCCAAGGATGGTAAAGATAGGGGAGGGTACCACAGAAGAAGAGAGAAATGAAATACTTGACCTCATTAGGGAATTTAAGGATACCTTTGCTTGGACTTATGATGACTTAAGGGATTATAGGGGAGATGTTATCCAACATGTTATACCATTGGCAGAGGGAGCCAAACCTTTCTGACAAAAATAAGGCATATTAACCATAAGTTAGCGAACCAGATACAAAAGGAACTTCAAAAAAAGGTAGATGTTGGTATCATAACCCCCATTAGATATTCATCATGGATGTCTAATTTGGTAGTTGTTTGAAAGAACAGTGGTGACATTCTCCTATGTGTAGATTTTGAAACCTTAACCAGCTACATATGAGGACAGGTACATATGGGGGAATGATTAGCTCTAACTTTGCCTGGACTTTGCCCAATGGATAGGTACATATGGGGGAATGACTAGCTCGTACCTCCATGGGGCTGAAAGCCCACAAATGGATGTTGTGACCCTAGCTAGGGGTAGAGAGAGATCAGAGAATTGCACCAGGAAGAAAGAAGGGCGTTGCACCGGAGACACCCTAGCAGACCTGGACCCAGGAGGATCTTGCCTTTCCACTTGGATGTTGACCTTTGGTATACCATGATGTCACCTTTGTGACCCTAGACATCATCCAGAGTTAGGGTTTGCACCTTGAGGTTAGTTGTGAGTTGATTGGCACATGTGGGCATCATCCAGGGCTTTGGAGGCCAAACGTCCTGCTTCTAGAGCCTAATGTTTCACCCTATAGGATCAACGTCACCCTAGAAGGGCATGACGTCACCCTTGGAAATGATTTCAGGGGTTAATTACTTTAATTTATGTAAAAACAGGATTTTTGATGTAATTTGGCCAGGTCGGCCTATTTATGACCTAATTTTAATTAAAGGTCATTGATATTGTATAAATAGAGAGAAAATACTCTCATATTTTCATCATCACTCATCACACAAGTGGTGTGGTTTGAAATTTGCACCCTTCTTGGGAGTTATTGGCTGAAATTTTAGGTGCACTTTCTCTTGGAGGCTAAAATTTGCAACTTGGATAATTTCTTGGTGAAGTTACTTAGCATTCTAGAGTTTTATGGCTTGATTATTCTTGGTGAAGTAAGTAAATTTGCAATTCTTCATTTTATTTGAATGGTTTATGGTAAATTTGCTTATTCATGTTAAAGATTATGAAATTGCTTGCTTGACAAACCCTAGGAGTAAAGGACTTAATTTGCTACTTCTTTACTCTTCATTTGCTAGACCTTGCCAAGAATATTTTGACCTAGGTAAACTTCTAGAGCCCTAATTACTAGCACTTTAGAAGTCATTATCTATTCAATTGTTGCTTCTAGTATCTTTCAATAGTCTAAGGAAGGAATATTTTGCTAGAGCCTAAAATTGCTTACACTCTAGCAAGTTTATCCTTAGGGTTTGGATGTTTGAGGCCTTGAAGAGCCAACACCTCTTCCATCCATCTCTTATCCTTAGGTAAGTATAATCATTGTGTCATTCCTTCAAAGATAAAATCGTCACCTATAGACTCCATTACCCATAAAGGCACTAGTCTACTCATTATAATGATTTATTGATCAAACAACTTTCAAACTATCTTCCTTGAAACATTTACTAACTTCTACTAGCATTAAACTAGACTAATTCATTGACTGACTTGTTGTTTTTGTAAAAGATTGTTACAACCATCTAACAACAACAGATTTATTTCAGAAGTGACATTAAATGTTGGTTAAATATTGCCAATTTTGCTTGTGACAAGTAATCATCATTATGCCAACCTAAGCCTACATTTTCTTGTCTTTTTCAAGCAATTTCAAGGCATAATTATTGTGGCTGTTACAAAATACTTATTGTTGTTATAAATAATTACATTGTTGCAATTTTATATCAACTTACTTATTTTTCATAGGTTCGTGGCCTTATGAAGCATTAACATCATTTGGTACTTGAAAGTTGCCACTCTTTTCGATTTGTTGTCTTGTTCTAGGCAGGTACACCTTATTTACCTTATATGTCATCTCTATAAGACACGAAGAACCTTCTACTTGAGTGACCAGTAAGAGGGGGGGACTTTCTTGCATATTTTGTCTTAGTCATCAACCCTTTAGGTCACTGGGGACGTATCCCTTGGGGTACTCTTGGTATACTCCTAAATAGAAAGGGGTTTCCTATTAAGGTGACAGTGATAGGTCACCCCCTTGTTACGCCAATCTTTCCTTCACTTGCCTCGGCTTTGGGCAAGTACAGATTGTGCGATAACATGCATCACCCACAATCAGGTGAATTCTCACCCAAGGTATCTATGGGGGCTGCAGGAACCAGGTTTATGTAGTCATGGAGGAATGTGAGGCATTAATATTAATCATTCAACTTAGCATTCATTCATTATGTGCACAGAACCATAACAACATATCACAGATTCATATTAACCAACCTACATTAAGTGTGCACAATAAACAAAACAGTAATCAAAAACATCATAGCATAGAAAAGAGACATTGTATTTTAACGTGGTTCACCCAATATTGGATACGTCCACAATGGCAGGCTTCTTATATTATCATTCAGCATGATCTCTTACAAACGGCGCGCATTGCGCTCATACATAATATCTCAGTTCTAGCCCAAAATGCCCTTGTCGTTCACGCATATAGTGCAAACTTATCTCATTCTCTCCTTTTCATCTCGCGTCCACCTTAAAACATACTTATTTCTACCCAAAACACATACATATTTATACATTTACATTAGGGCATATCCCGTTACAAAATGGACCGAAAAGCCTAACTAACTTCCTTCTTTTCTTCCACGCACATTGCTCCTTAGCCAACTTGTCATGCGGTCACTGCCTGCTTTTATATGCCTTACACAACTACAAGTTCTTGTGTTATCCGGAATGCTTCCTCCTGTAGTGTCTCAATATTTTTTGCGCAAGCTTGTTGTTATGCTCTTATTTAGTTTATGTCTAAGTACAACTTCCTATTCTGTTAGTTGTGGAGCCTGATTATCTTCCTGATTCAAGGGACTTGTTTCAGCGGTGTTTGGACCCCATTACCTTATGGGGGGTGTGGGGGGGATTTCCCCCCCACTTCTCTCGCAAGGGAGTCCAGGGGGGTGACATTTATTATAAGGTCGTAGATCTGACAGTAGAAGTTATGTTAGGGAATTTTTCCCTAGAAGGAAACCCTTTTTTATGTATGCGGGAATTGTATTACGACTATGTGAGAGAGTGAGTGAGTGAATATTGTATTCTGAGAGAGGATACTTTGAGAGAAAGAAGTGGAAGTTACAACGGGTATGTTGTAGGTTGTATCCCTTCATTTGTTAGATAATAATAAAGGAAGGACCTGGAAATTTCTCTGGTGGACATAGCCCACACTGGGTTAACCACATATATATGTGTCTCTATTGTATTGTGTATCTTATGTGTTTTATTTCCACATTTGTTTTATTTTATTGCTCTGCAATCCTGCTTTTCAAACAACATGTATCAGAGTGAAAGGTAACTCGTAAGAAAAGAGGGTTCCCGATTCGAGTGGGAGAAATGGCGGAAGATGGAAAGTTTAAGGTCGAGAAATTTAATGGCCAAAACTATCAGTTATGGAAGATGCAGATGGAAGATTATTTATATTAGAAGGATCTTTACCTATCGTTGGGCAGAAAAGAAAAATAGTCGGCGAGTATGAAGGATGAAGAATGGGAGATTCTTGACAGAAAGGCATTGGGAATGATATGGTTGTACCTGGCAGTGACGATGGCTTTCAATATTTCGAAAGAAAAGACAATAGAGGATCTGATGAACGCGTTGGCTAAACAATATGAAAAACCCTTAGCTTCCAACAAGGTATTTCTAATGAAGCGATTATTTAATATGAAGACGTCAGAAGATAGGTATGTTGCCGATCACTTAAATGAACTCAATACAGTTACTAATTAGCTAAGTTCTGTAAAAGTGGACTTTGATGATGAGGTTGGGGCTCTTCTAATCTTGTACTCATTCCCAGAAAGTTGGAATGGCTTGATCATGGTTGTAAGTAACTATGTTTATGGTTCAAACACTCTAAAATTTGATGATGTTGTCGATGTTATCTTTAGCGAGGAAATGCGACGAAAAAGCACAAGTGAGACATCGAGTAATGCATTAGCAATGGAGAACATGGGAAGACAAAGGGAAATAGGAAAGAGTCCAGGAAACTGTGGGAAGTCTAAGAAGGGCGTATCCAAATCCAGACTAGGAAAGATAGAGTGTTGGAATTGTGGGAAAAAAGGACACCTGAAGAAAGACTGCGGAGCTCCAAAGAAACAAAGAGATGGACATCAGAAGAAAAAACAAGAAGCAAATGTAGCAGGTGATGTGTTACAAGATGCTTTGATTCTTTCTTTAGATAATATTATTGAGTCTTGCGTAGGAGATTCAGGGGCTTCGTTTCATGCCACACTCGATAGGAAATATTTTTGAAAGTATGTTCAAGGTGATTTTGGACAGGTTTATTTGGGTGATGATGAATCATGTAAAATTGTTGGAGTGGGTAAGGTAAAAATAAAGAAAAACAATGGAAACCAATGGTTACTAAAAGAGGTGAGAGATATACCAGATCTGAGAAGAAATTTAATTTCAATTGAAGAGTTGGAAAGTGAAGGTTGTATATCTACATTTACAGATAAGGCATGGAAGGTCACTAAAGGATCATTGGTAATGGAAAAAGGAGAGAAGGTAGGTACATTGTATTTATGTACTGGTAATGCTAACTCTTCAATCTCTTTAACTTCTACAGGGGTGGATACAACATTGTGGCATCATAGGCTTGGACACATGAGTAAGAAGGGGATGCAGATACTTCACAAAAGGAATTTGTTGCCAGATCTTAAACAAGTGGATTTGGATTTCTATGAACATTGTGTTTATGGAAAATATAAGAGAGTCGGATTTCTCATGGTTGGAAAGGAAAAGAAGAGTGAAAAGTTAAATCATGTGCATACAGATGTATGGGGACCAGCTCAGGTATCATCCCTTGGTGGCTCTCATTATTATGTTACATTTTATTGACGACGCAACTAGAAAAACTTGGGTTTATTGCATTCGACAAAAATTTGATGTTTTTGACACGTTTAAGAAATGAAAAACTTTGGTTGAGAATGAGACAAGAAAAAGGTTGAAGTGTCTGAGATCGGACAATGGAGGTGAATATTGCAGCAAAGAGTTTGATAATTATTTTTCATACCATGGGATTCGTAGAGAGAAAATAGTTTTAGGAACACCACAAGAAAATGGTGTGTCAAAAAGGATGAAGAGGACAATCATGGAACGTGCAAGGAGTATGAGATTGCAAGTTGGGTTGCCCTTATAGTTTTGAGCATATGTTGTATATATTGTTGTTTACTTAATAAACACAGGGCCTTCAAGCTCCTTGGATGGTGGAATTCTAGAGGAGGCATGGACATGTAAAAAGGTAAACTACTCATTTCTAAAGACTTGCGGTTGTGAATCATTTGTCCATATTGATAGAGAAAATAGAACAAAGCTTGAGGCAAAATCCAAGAAGTGTACTTTAATTGGATGTGATGTTCATGATTTTGGTTATCGCTTATGGGATTATGAAAATCATAAAATAATTAGGAGTAGTGATGTGGTATTCAATGAAAATGTCATGTACAAAGATCAGTTGTAGGGAAAGAAATGGGAAAAGGAAAACATAGAATACACAGTGCTTGATGAAATCAAATAAAATGAAATTCCAAAGGTACCAAAAAATCAAAATGTACAACAATAGGAGCAACACGTACCTCAAAATCCTGCAAGTGTTGTTAGAAGATCTACCAGGTTAAGTAGACCCCCTGAACGATACTCTTTGACATTGTATTATTTATTGTTGACTAATTCTAGTGAGCCAGAAAGTTATGAAGGTGCAATGTAGGTAGACACTAAAAAGAAGTGGGAGAAAGGCATGAAAGAGGAAATGGATTCCTTGGTAAATAACTAGACTTGGGACTTGGTTCAGTTTCCTATAGGAAAAACAACATTGTAGAATAAATGGGTTTACAGGTTGAAGCAAGAAGATGGAGGAAAAAATCAGTACAAGGCTAGACTTGTTGTAAAGGGGTTTGCACAAAAGACAGGTATAGATTTTGATGAAATATTTTCTCCTATTGAAATCCCATGTGCTCTGTTGAAATACCACGTGCTCTGATGAAACATTTTCTCCTGTTGAAATATTTAACTTTAAACATGCAGCGTAGTTTTGTTTTGTGAGCTATTAATATGATTTGCGGTAAGGAAATCACTAGATAACAAGATACTTAGGTACTAAAGTAAGGGGATTTCAACATGGTATCAAAGCACATGCTCTGAAGGGAAGCCAAATATTAGATCAATAGCATTTGATAGCAGATCTATCAGATCTCTAGGATATCTTAGCAGATACATAACGAGCAGGATGAAGTTGAAGGACAAATTTCAGGGGAAGAATCATACTGAGGCAGAACTAGGGTTTTGCAGGTTTAAGGAGCTATACGCGATGTTACATAAGGGACGAACGTGTACATACACATGAATATTTGGACACAGACATGTACATATGTGGGTCTCTTTGGACACGGGCGCGCATATGTGGGTAGAAGTAAGCACAAGCACGTACATATGCAGGAGTTCAGTTGTGATAGGAACATATAGGTTTATCCAGGTCAGTACAGGGGTAATTTACAACAGTGGGTTATTTTCTAGGGAAATTTATCAGGTATTAGGGACGGCATAAACACCATCGAGAGTTCAAGACGGATTGGATAGAGCATCCAACTTCCTATCTTAGAAAGCAAGAGTAACTTTGGTGTTGAAGGAGTATGACCTTTGGGAGTTAGTGGACAAAGTAGTTGTTCCACCGATAGACCCAATAGATTTGGAAGCTCACAACAAGAAGGAGATCAAAGTAGAGAGTGTCATCTTGGATTCGATGAAGGATCATCCAATTCCTCACCTATTCGATAAGAAGACGACCAAAGAGATGTTTGATCCCTTGGTAAGTTTATTCCAGAGCAAGAACATCAATAGGAATATGGTCTTAAGAAACAAACTCAGATTGATACAGATGTCTAGATCCGACAATGTTACCAACTATCTTATGAGGATCACTCAGGTACGTGATTAACTTGCATCCATAGAGGAGAAAACAAAAGACGTGGAGCTCATGAATGTGGCATTGAATGGTCTTCCAAAGTCTTGGGAACCATTTGTCAAAGGAGTTTGTGCTCAGGAAAATCTCCAAAATTGGCAATGGATTTGGGATGATTGCATCTAGGAAAAGACTTGGGAGGAGTCTAAAGAAGACAAGCAAGCAGATGAAGAGGAGGAGAACCTGGTCCTTTTCAGTAAGACAAGGAAGGGCAAAGGAAAGGGTTCCAACAAGCAGGGTGACAGTGAGGAGTCAACATCACAACAAAGGAAGAATTAATTGTGTAAAATAAAGTGCTTCAAGTGCCACAAGTATGGGAACTATGCGTCAAAGTGTCTAAACAAGAAGAGAGTGCAGAGTCAGTCTCAGCAGGTAGTAGCATCTACAAAATCTCAAGTTAAGGAGTTTGTTGAGAAGTTTGAGAATGAGTTCTCGTTAGTCTCTTGTCTTTCTTGCACAATTTCCAGTAGTGTTTGGTTTATGGATAGTGGGGCATATCGTCACATGATGGGGACACATGATTTGTTCACTAGATGGTCAAATATTGACTCAGATCTATAAGTGGAGATTGGCAGTTATGCCAAGTGTGTTGTAGAGGAGTTGTGATAGTGAGGTTCTACTTGGAGTCATAATTTTTTTTGGAGGTGGCAAATGTGTTGTATGTACCAAAATTGAAGAAGAACTTGCTCTCAGTTTCATTTTTTTAGGACATGGGTTTTGTCGTGACCTTTCATAGAGGGAAAGTACTCATATCTTCAAAGGGAGATATCCCTAACATAACAATCAGTATTGGTGTCAGAGAGGGCAGGTTATATAGGTTGCAGGGTCATCTTGTAGGAGGATCCAAGGGGATCTTGGATCATGGATCGATGTCAGTGACAACGGACAAGAAGAGAGAGGCTACAAAGGGTGAAAAACTGAAGGATGAGCAGAGTTCACAGACTTCCAGCGTGGGGAGTCAACCTTCAAAGGAAAAGAGGGATTTATCCCCTTCCAGTTCTGTTAGGAGACCGAGTTGGTACGAGATGACATTGATGGATGCTCGGGAGTAAGAGCCTTCTGGGATCACATTGAGGGAGAACATGCATTGGGAGAAGTTTCCAAAATTCATGGCATTGAGATGTAGCGTCATCAATTCCAAGACTTCCATTATTCAAGAAGAAGCTAACAAGCAAGGTTGGGGGGATGCCAGTCAGCAGGATGATGTGTGTGACCTTGTGCCAAGGACGAAGGGAGAACCAGTTCTAGGTGGTTCTCCAAGAAATACCTTCCTCGCTAAGAGGGAGTGTTGATACATGTAGCATCAGACATGTATTTCTGCATAGGCTTCGTGTGTAACATGTAGAAGTCGTCCAAAGCCTTCTACTCTTGAATTTACTTTAATTAAAGGAATTATTAAAGTAAATTCATTTTAATAATTAATTATTTAATTATTTGAGTTATTTAAAGAAAATGCTAAAAGTAGTTAGCATGTAATCTTAGCATTAATCTAAAGTGGAATGAGAAGTAATCTCAATCGTCAATCACTTTGGAGATTAGAAATAGATTCTAACTCAAGATTATAAAAACAAAGCTAGGGTGAAGGAGGAAGACACTTGATACTTGTGTTCAGAGTCGACATAGAGATATTTGGATCATGAAGGAATGTGATTCTGAATAGGTGGAGAAGGACTTCCATCTAGAGATCAGATCATTGAGAAGAGAGAACAAAGGTTGTTGCAAGTGAGTTTTATTTTAGCGAAGCCACATGGAAGAGTTGCATCGTAAGGAGTTTTTCATACGTGTATGCAGGTCCTAGTGGAGACATGCACATATACATGGGCGTGCTTAAGGATAAGTGTGTACATATCGAAAAGTGTGCATATATGGGTCATACAACAGATCATACTTTGCCAATTTTGTATGCAATTGTATTTCTCTCAATTGGACATCATTCAAGAATCAGTTCTTCCTCTCTGCTACCTCATTTTGTTGTGGAGTATAAGGCATTGTGTGTTTCAATTGTATGTCATATTCAAAACAAATATGGTCCATGTTGTTAGTCCTCGAGATGTTCCTGGTTTTTCAGAGGAACGATGTCAAGCATCCTTCAAACCAAAATTTAGGGATGAATTTTAACATTACCTTGCTTTATCAAGGGCGATATGCATAATTACTCTCTCCTTGCAGCTCATTAACATTGCAGAAAGGAATATCGGGCTTGCTTGTGACTAACAAGGGCAATTTTTGTTATGATGCATTAGAAATTAAGGAATAAACAATGAATGAATGTGTGGAAAGAGAGGAGCGCAGGTAAGGTATCCAATTGGGATAAATCTTGTCAGACGTAGGTGGAGAATAACATATTGAGCATTAAAGAATTCAGTAGTTGCCACAATTATGCATTCAAATCCAAAATACATGCATTTCAAATAGCGAGTTGTTTAATACATTCATAAAATAGATACTTTGCAGATATATGAATAATCTAAACAACACATGAATCAAAATTGGCCAACTGCATGAAATCAACCTCATTCATAAAACTCCATACACATTTACAACATATATGGGCCAAAGTTGTTGTTGAAATATTTTATTAATAGTCTGAATTGTTCAACAACATAGGTATTCCAACAGAGGAAGAACACCTTCAGTAACCACTCACACAACCAGATCAAAGATCAACACACCGATGTTTTGACGTGGTAAAACCCCTATGGGGAAACATCCACGGTCCCAGCCAATGTGACCGCTTGGAGTAGTTTATTAATGCAAAAGAAAATGATTACAAAGGTTACCAACTAACTGATGGGTATGATTCAAGTATAAGAGGCTACCAACTAACTGACGGTACAGGGTGGCATCAACTTCAGGAGAAGTACAGGTGGCAGTAAGTTTGACTCCAGACTGGAAGGGAGAAGGGGTTGGTTTACAATCATCCATGTGAAAGCGATGAAGAAGGTCACAAACATACTTAGATAGGGAAAGAAAAATTCCTTCATTAGTTTGCAAAACTTGGAGGCCAAGGAAATAGTGCAAAAAACCTAAGTCTGTCATTTCAAATTTCTTCTTAAGGTTGGTTTTCACATGGTTTAAAAGTTTTGAGTCACTACCAGTAAGGATAAGGTCATCAACATAAAGGACAAGGATTATGAGATGGATTCCTACTTTCTTGGTATAAACATTAGGATCAGAATGGCATCTAGAGAATCCGGTGTCAATAAGAAAGTTGTCCATTTTGGCATACTAAGCTCAAGGAGCTTGCTTAAGACCATAAAGAGATTTCTTAAGGCAACAAACAAATCTAGAGTCATTTTGGACATAGCCAAGAGGTTGTTCCATGTAGATTTATTCTTGCAAATCTTCGTGCAAGAAGGCGGATTTAACATCCATCTGATGGACCTTCCATTTATGTGAGTCAGCAAGGGAAAGAACAAGGCAGATGGAATTCATTTTGGCTACAGAGGCAAAAGGTTTCATTATAGTCAATTCCTTCAACTTGGGAAAATCCTTTGGCAACTAACCGAGCTTTGTGTCTTTCAACACTTCCATCATATGCATACTTAGTTATGTGGACCCATTTACATCTGACAAGTTTTCTTCCTTTTGGAAGAGGTACAAGATCCCAAGTATAATTGGCCATTAAATAACGATACTCTTCATTAATTGTTGTATCCCAATCTGGATGACCTGAAGCTTCTGCAAATGTCTTTGGATCACGAGTCTCTCAAACATGAGCCAAAAGAGAAGAGGCTCATTGGAACTGTGAACATGTCCGACACTAATCTGACGGATCATCGACAAGATCACCAGCTGCTTCTCATGTTGAACGAACCCATCTAGGAAGTTGTGGAGTTGGTGCTGGTTCAGATTCAAAGGAATCGTCTGGAGGAAGGTGAGCAGGTGGAGGTGGATTTTCATCCTCACTATCATCATCTGAAGAAGAAACCAGAATAGGAGCAGAAGAAAGCACAAACGTCAAAGATGGCTTGCAGGCTGAAGAAGGCACAATCGTCGAATTAGGCTCGCAGGCCAATAAATTTTCATCAAATTTAACATCTCTTCTAATAATAAATTCATTACAATGTGTTTGAAGAATTCTATAACCTTTGACATCTTCATAATAACCAACACTTCTCACTTTTAGGCTGCAATGCTTTCCTTTTCTCATCAGGAATGTGAGCCCATGCTATACTGCCAAATACACGGAAGTGACTTACATCTGGTTTAATTTTAGTCCAAGCTTCTTCTTTAAGAGCCTTTGTGGGAGTGGGATTTACTATGTAATTGGCATAGTTTATTGCTTCTGCCCAATACTTTAGACTTAATCCCTTAAACTGGATCATACAATTAGCCATTTCTTTTAATGTGTGGTTCTTTCTCTCAGCAACACCATTTTGTTGTGGTGTATATGGAACAATGTGTTGCATTTGGATGCCCTATGTAGTGAAGTAACTGGTAAAATTATTGTTCACATATTCGCCTCCATTATCTCTTCTTAAATTTTGAATTTGATGCCCATATTGCTTTTCTACAAGGGCCTTATAGGCTAAAAACTTGTCAAAAACTTCACTCTTAAGTTTTAAGAAGTAAACCCAAGTACGCTTGGAAAAGTCATCAATGAAAGTTGAGAAATACTTGCACCCAAAAAAAGAAGGAGATGAGAGTGGACCACACAAATCACTGTGAACAAGCTACAAAGGGCCCGAGGCATGCCAAGAGGTATGTTTGTCAAAATTGTCCCGATGATGTTTTCCAAGAACACAACCGGCACAAACACCATCTCTGCATGAAACAAGAGGACGATCAGTCACCATCTGTTGATTACATAGTTGTTGCAATAAACGATAGTTTAGATGACCAAACCGCTCATGCCAAAGTTTGCTCAAGTCATCGCTATGAGCAACAAAAACTGATGAAAAAGATGATGACCCAAAGTTGTCAAACTTGTACAACCTAGTAATATCATCAACAATTCCAGATGCAAGAACATGCTTAGGATCTTTTAGATCCTTGATTACAACTTGGTGAGGTGAAAACTCTACGGTTTTACCTTCACCTGAATGAGTGATTTGATATACTGATAGAAGGTTACAAGAAAGACTTGGAACACATAATACATCATTGAAATGATTGTTTTCTACTTGAATTGTTCTAGATCTTTCAGCACTAAGAGATCTGTCATCACCAACAAATATTTTATTGGTGTTACATTCATTTAGAGCAGAAAATATGTCTCTATCCTTAGCCATATGATAAGATGATCCAGAATCAACAAGCCACTCATCAGAAGAAGAAGTAGAAGTTGTATTAAAGGAGAAAGAAGAAGAAGAAAGTGCACATCCATGAGAAGAAGAAGAAGAAGAAGAAGAAGAAGTAGAATCAATATTGATATTGTGCTTCTTCATCATTGCTTCTAAAGCTATCATCTTCTTGAAACATTTGGACTCATCATGACCATCTTTATCACAAAAGTTGCAATGTATGTCAGTCTTCTTACTTTTATATTTTGCTCCTTTGTCACCATTAGGAGTGGAAGTTGTCTGAGTGGGTTGGGGACCCTTATATTACTTGTTGTTGTGGCGAGGATGTTGCTTCTTGGGATTCTTGGGTTTATCTTTCTGATGGATGACTAAGACTTTGTTGGAGGTATCTGCAGTGCTGATCACTCCAAGTTGTACAAGTTTATCTTGCTCTCTAATCAAAGCATCACAAAAGTTCTCAAGACTGGGTTTTTTATAAGTTGTCCCTAGAGCCTCTTGCATGGCATAAAAGGTAGATACAAACACAAAATATGCACTACCTAGCTTAGAAATAATAATATAGATGCAACAATCTTCTTCTATCTTTATCTTACATTCTCCACATAAAGTTTTGAATGTTTTAAACTTAAATTGATAGTCTTCATTGCAAGAAAAATCATTTGGACTTAAAGTCAATACTTGATTTTCTAACTGTTGTGCTCAAATAATATTGTGTTTACGAAACACAGATTCGATCTTCTGTCAAGCTTCTTTGGGTTGATCAATTGATTGAAGATGGAACCTTAAATCATGAGAGATAGACATTCCGATTAATCCACATGCTTCTTCATTCCTATTATCCCATTTGAATTTATTATCAACATCAGTGGGTATTGTTTCATTTCCCAAGGTAATCTGATACAAGCCTTTACTTCTTAATAAATCCTCCATATGAGATTTCCATTGGAAGTAATTGGTGTTGGTAAGCAAGAGATTACGTGTAGAAACCATATTAAATATGTATATAATATGGATTTAAAAACTAAAACTGATGATCCGGATGGAAATATCTCGAAAAGTTAGGTGGGTATAAAAAAAATGCCACTGAAAACGGACTTCGGATGTGAGAGTTATGTCATTTAAAAATAAAAATAAATGGTAACCAAAGGACCAGGTGGTGGTGTAAGTTGCTTTATGAAGTGACTCAATTTTATAAAGAGAAGTGGGGATCACTTTTACAATGAAGTTACTTTATAAAATAAAAGTTGCATGCAAAATAAATAACTCTAAAATAAAATATTAAAGCTACTTATAGTGATTCACTTTTATACTTGAAGTGAAATACACTTTACAATTTTAGCATGAACTTTTTCAAAAAAAATAACAAAAAGAGAGACTTGAACTCAAGACCTCTTACTTAATAAGACAATTTTTAACCAAATGGTCTAACAAAACATATTATTTTGTTTAGCAATAGGATTGTTGTTGTTGTTGTTGTTGTTGTTGTTGTTGTTGTTGTTGTTGTTGTTGGCCCTGAAGAATGTGCTAAAAAAAAACTATTTTCGCAAAAAAAAAAAAATCACTTCTCGATGACAACAAGGGTTACATCTCGGTTAGTTTACCCGGAAGATGCATCTTTTCCTATCTATTTCTGCTTTGTCGAGATCGCACAGGGCACGGGGCAAAGAGAATACGCAGATCTAAAAGAATAGCAACCCGAAAATAAATAATATAAAACCAAAATAATACTCTGCAAAAATTTAAAAAAATGCGTATTCAGGTTTTATACCTCCGGATCTGACTAAAATGGCCATATCTTGGGCAAAAAAAATATTTTTCGAGTGAAACGAAAAGTGTTCCTGACTAAAACGAGTGCTCTGTCCATAAATGTACAAAAATGACAGAAAATGGAGATGAGGCAACTCGGCTTCACGATCTTGATCTACAACAGGAGCGGGTCTTCAAACAGGCTTTAATACCATGTTCGACAACACAGGTATTCTAACATAGGACGAACACCTTCAATAACCACTCACACAACTAGATCAAAGATCAACACACCGATGGTTTAATGTGGTAAAACCCCTATAGGGAAACATTCACGACCCCAGTCAACGCGGCCACTTGGAGCAGTTTATTAATGCAAAAGAAAAATATTACAGAGAGATTTTACAAGAGAGTTTCTCACAATCGATCATCAAAAAATGACCATCCATGCTCTTTAAATAGAGATCATGGACCAATCGGGTGTTAAGTCACATATCAATGGTTGTTAAGATCGAGGAGAATATGAACCGTCGGATCACTCTATGTTGGCAACATATCGTGACCGTTGGATTTCCTAACTACAAATGCATACTAATGCATACTAAAGAAACACACTTTTACCTAATGACACATTAGACCAAGTAGATCTTAACTAACTCATAAGTGTCTAAATATCCTAACATGAATGCATTACAGAGATGGAAATTGGATCAATACCATGGAGAAGAAGTAGAGATGGACGTTACAGTCTGATACAACAAAACATATTTGAATCCTTATCAGCCTCCATGGATACCCTCTCCTAATCTCTCTTTTTGCTAGAGCTGGATTGATCTCTCGACTTTGAGGGTCAGACACTCTTCCTCTCTCTATCTACTAATAATGGGAAAATGATCCTGATAGCCTATTTATAGCTCCTACTTGTAAGAAAACCATTTCTTGATTCTCGAAACCACCGTAACAATTTCTTGATATTGCTTCCTTAGCTCGTGAAATTATTTATATTTCTAGTATAAATTCCAACTAAAGTGAAACAATCACTTTTACAATAGTAAAAGGTCCTTTCATTGAATGTTTTTACCCCCAAAGTTGACTCAACTTGTATCCTTCCAAGAGAAAAGACTCATAAGATAGATTTGTTGAGATAAGCACCTTCTGATTCTACAAAATTGATGCTTTGTGTTGGCTGGAGGAAAACTTAGACGTTTCCTCTCATCCACCATCGCCTCATTGCACGGCACAGCATCGATCCGGCCTCTAATTCCTTTGCCTTCAGTCTCAGCTAGATGTTTTCTAGAAAATGCAGTTGCACCTTATGATATATTAGAAGATAACATGTTGCTACTATTTCTGAACTGATACTAATAAGAGGAGGCCTTCCTCCCTTTTGTGAGAACATGTAGAAGTTCCAACACATTTGAACCCAAGATGGCCAATAGGATTTATCGGGGGGGAAATCCCCTGCAAGTGGATCACCATCCATTGGAGCAGAGCTCAAAAAGAAGCATCCAAATTCAAAAGAGGTGTTGGTGAATTATGGTAGTTTGCATTTGGCTGCATTTTATAGAATTGTGAGGTGTTAGGAGGAACTCCTTCTGACAGGGCTTATAATTAATCAGATCTGAGCCTGGTACTGAAGATTAGACACTAACATGCGCGAGAGATGGCCAATGATCTCATTATTCACTGGTCCTATATGAAATGATGATGATTAGCAATGATTTTCCTCGGATTGGACTGATCCATCATGCTACATGATTCATCTGACGTTTACGATGGCCTGTCTCACGCGAGAAAATCAATTAAGATAATGTTTAATTCATTATTACACGATCTGGGGATACACGTTGCTTTAATATTGAATTCCTCGCATAATTTAAACATCGTGCAAAACTTTGGATGTCGTCATGAGTGACATCATCAATGTACAAGGGACATGTGGCGGTCTATCATGGGTCCAAGTGAATGCCCAGGTGGCATGGTTGACAGGTTCGATGTCGTCTGGTTGGTCCACGCCTATCCCCATCATCCATAATCTCATATGGGAGCTTGCATCAACAACTTTGACTATGCAACAATTATTAGTCAGATGTCAGGTTGTGTAATACCTAGGTGGACATTTGGTTGTTTGTGATAGGTCCACCTCCCTTCTGTGTCAACGCCAAGTCATTTCTTGTCATGCGTGACTGTCTACAATATCGTCGGTGGTATCTCATGGGATTATGAGTGGTTTCTTCATGTCAATAAGCCATGTGAAACCAATACCACAAAGACATGTTGCAAGCTCCAAAACTATCATCTCATGCCCAAAATTCATTAACACCCGAGCACGTTGTGGATGCGATGTGTGTTGTAAGTCATTGATCTTGTGAGGTGGGACACACTCAAATATTAGCCATTGATCTCTTTCAAGTCACAATGAGTGTGGAATTTAGGCCCTTAGCTCTCGGCCGCAACCCCTCATCACTAATGTAAGTTCCTGTGACTCGCACGCGATCTCCTTTGTGCACCATTTAAGCCCCTAGTGGCTTATTTAAGCTCATTTTGCAATATTTATTCATAGTATCTTCTTTTTCTACCTCTTCCATTCATTCAAATGAATGTTAAAGTAGAATATTTCTATAGGTGTTGTTCTAGTGGTCTTTCTCTCTTATAATATCAGCTCCACAGCTAAAACTGTCTCTAAACTATCATGCTTAAGAAAAAATTTGAACTTTGTACTAACACACGTCTTTATTTACATATTCTCCCCCATTGTCCATGCGAAGTATTTTGATTCTTTTCCCTTATAGATTTTATGCAAGTTCCTTGAAATATTTAAGGCACTCAAAGACTTCAAATTTGAATTTGAGAAAGTAGAACCATATGTATATCGACCAATCATCAATGAATGTAAGAACATATCTTGCTTCACTTGTAGATGGATGCGTGAAAGGGCCTATTATGTCATAGTCCATGAGCTTGAGAATGGAGGATGCTCGCCATGCTTTTCCTTTCTCGAACTTTTCTTCAATATGTTTGTGAAGTATGAAACCTTGAAAATTTCCATTTGTATATTTGATGTTGGGTAGACCATTTAACATCCGTTGCTTGCTTAATTGTTGCAAGTACCTAAAATTCAAATGTCAAAACCTTTCGTTCCATAATCTACTTTCTTCATTTGCATGTGTTAGAAGCATAACATAACAAAATTTAGGAACAAAATGTGAAAAGGCATACAACCTAGAATGGTGATCAGCCTCTCCAATAACAAATATGGAACCATCTGACATCTCAGAGATAGTCACTAAATCTAGGGTGAATTCTACCCACTTTCTTGTGCTAGAGTGAGTGATCTGATAGATCAAGAGCATATTTATGGATATTTTTTCAACATGCAATACATTCTCAAAAAATCCATTATCTAGATCTACTCTGCCTTGTCAACAAAATTTCACAGGAGTGTCATCTCCCATTAAAATGGGAATACTTTTGCAGGATTTCAAGGAGGGGAAAATATCCTGTGAACCAACCATATGATGTGATGCACCGTAATCTAAGATCCACGCATTTGGTGAGGAAGAGATACATATAAATGCATGTGTTTTACCTCTATCTTCTGTTGAATTATCTCCGGGATTTTTCTTGGCATTCTCCAGTGTGCAATATCCAAGATTATTTTGCTGCAAAACTTGTGCCATCAGATTGATAGTTTTCTTCATGAATGAACTTTCTAGATGATATCATTTGTTGCAATAGATGCATTTGGATTTCTCCTTCTTTGATTTTCCTACTTCCAAAGATTCCTTAGTGGATTTGAAGTTTGCTCCTCTTTTATGACCATGTTCCTTCTTGCCCTTCGATTTTTGCTTCTATTTGTTGTTTGTCTTGCTGCTTTCATGTACTACAAGTACATGAGATTTGAATTTCCTAGGAGCACCCATTTTTATGACCTTATCCTGCTCCTATATGAGTGATTCAATGAATGCATCTAGAGGAGGCATTTTCCAATATTTTCGCATTGTTGGCCTTGAAGTATGAAAAGTAGAAATGAAGACCAAGTATTTAGGACCCATCTTCGAAAGAATGACAAGGATTAGTTGATCCCCATCCTTGTCTATTCTATATCCTTTGAGTCGAAGAAGCAAAACTAACTTTGTGAAGAAGTATCGAAGGGTCTCATAATTGCTTGGTCTCAAAGAGATGAGCTTGTTCTCCAACATGTGTCCTCGTAGATCATCCTGCTTTCCGAATAGACCCTCTACTGTGTTCATACTTCATTTGGTGTGGAAGTTGATTCTACATTAAAGAGCAATTATTAAGAAATTGCCAAGCATAACATCCTGAAAGATTCATCCATTCTATTAAAAAACTTAGCTTTCTCAATGGCAGAATTAAGCTCTGCTTTGGTTGTCATTGTAATCCTATAAAGTCCTTTACTTCCGAGGAGAATGTTAAGAACCAAATACTTGCATACATAACACCTCAAATATTCAAAGAATAATGTAGAAGAAAACCACTCTTTATTATAAGAAAACTCTTAGGGTAGGGCAACACCATACAATGGATCTTATTATGGAAGGGCTCCTCTCTTGTTCACTTACCTCTTCAAGGGGACATCCTTCTATTGAGCTACATGCTCCAAATACAATACTTCTTATTCATATCTCATTACATTTCTTGAACCCCTTTATATAGTTCTACCAACCACTTAAGAACATTCTAGAGGAGGAACCTTCTAGAAGCAGAACTTTCTAAGAAGTCCTCTTACATTTATTATATCTAACTACCATAGTGGGCCTTATTTAATACTATAGTGGACCTAGTCCACCTTATAATGAATGGCCTCTACTATTATCATTATGGGCCCTCCAGCCCCCTCACTACCTAACATTTCATCCCCCTTATGAAAGCGTTGTCCTCAGTGCTTCATGTACAACCATATACCAGGGTCCCATTGATAAGTGTGGACCATAGTGCTGAAGTAGACTAGAGAACCAGGGTCCCATGGAGGAATGAAAGCGACTATGCTGAAGTAGTCCAACCGCCATTGTAAATCGAGGTCCCATGTCCAAGTGATCATGTCAACTCCACGCGGAAGATATTAGAACCCAATAAACCATTGAAAATGATGCTCCAAAGATTGAGACTTGACATGTGGATCCAAATAAGAAGATCCATCCACATAGTGGGAAAATGTCGTAGTTGAATCTGAAAGGAATAATACCACTTTAGAATATGCAAGATGGACACTGATAATAATAATTCGCTCTTGATTTGTTACATTGATGTTCTCTACAGAAGGTGGAGTAGAGTCATCAAATAAAATATGAAAGTGGTTGTCATCCCAAAAATGACAACTATCCATATACCAATCATCACAGTCGGCCTCAAAACCATACCAAGCATATACTTCTTGATTATATGCATCCCTAATATCTGCCATAAGATATCTCTCCTGCATGCTAGCCAAGGTTGATCCAGGTGGATATTGGTGGCCACCCACCTGTTCCAAATTCCAACTGGCTCATCTTGACAGTTTTCAGTTCAACATGTTTCTTTGTAATGTGGACATTTCTTTGTAATTGTGGGTTCTGCACTTACGGGGTTGTCCTGAAGCCCTACACATCATCCAAGTGGATATTGGTGGTCGCCCACCTATTCCAACTGACTTATTTTGGAATTTTTCATGTCAGTACATCTCTTTATACTTCCAGGGCCGTTTTGGGGCTCTAAACAATGTTTTCTTGGCTTGCCATAGTGAAGTTGTAGACGAAGTAAAAGTTTGACAATGTAATGCGTAGTTCTTGAAAAGACCTTTCCAACAGGATATCATGTGCCTAAAACGAAGATCATATGCAAAAGTTACGACCTCGAGAAGTTAATGTACTAACTTACCCCCAACGGGGCCCACATTACTTTTGGCGTTTTATCTCCTAGGGTTAGGTTTTTGGATGTCTAGGGTTTTGACATTCATGTTTATCATAAAAAGGCCTTCAGAGCCTCATTGTAATCATCTTCTTGCGAATGAGCGTAACCATCACATCTCTTCTCAAAGAGAAAGTTGCCACCATTCTAGCAAGTCTTGCACTCTGTATTTTTACAGCCTTTGTACATTTCTTTCATCAATAGAAATCATGTATTGTTATATTTCGCTATTTCTGACAATTTTTATGTGTATTTCATTCTAATATATTTTCTTTCATTTCATTCTGAAAATAATCCGGATCAATGAGTGAGAGTGCAAATGAGGTGCTAGCCTCCTTAATAATAGTCTGGCCTCCCTTAATTAGGTTTGGGCCGACCTGTCACTTTACCCTTTTAATTTACATTTAATTGCCAAGGCACAAAAGGGCCGACTTTTACAAAGGAACAATAGGGCATAATTAATGAATATAATATAATAATAATATTCAACACTCTCTCAGGTAGAATATTCTTCGAATTTTCGATATTTTAACATTCATTAGCATTGAAGTTTGCCTCTTTGTTGAGTTGTTGCTTGACATGTAGGAAGGAAATAAACGTTAAATATCTAAGCAAATTGATCACCCTCTGAGTGATCCTTGCCACTTTTGCTTCTTTCAGAGGTTTTCCTCGGAATAGTGACCAAATGACGAGGGTTGAATATTATATTACAACAACATGAGTAATTTCGTGTTGGAGTGACACATTGATTTCTTGGAGTGTCGTTGGTGCATCCACCTAGTTATTAGAGGAAATTCCTAGCCCCCAAGCTATCTCAAGCACTTTTTTCCCATCGTGATTAAAGAGAACCCCTTGATACATGCTACCCCAACAAAGTAATGAGAATTTACTATGATTAACCCAAGAATATTCAAAGTTACATGTCATAGGAGTTTCAATTTCACTCCAGCTAAAAATTGAGTGATTTCTATAAAAGATAAATCAAAGCAACTTTACTTTGTACATCTCAAAATATTAGCCTTGAGATATGAGAATATTATGTCTTACCCTCTTCTTTACTCTAAACACTTGAGGCGGCATTCCAACAACACCTAATCCACCTCCTTCCAACATGGTGAGGCATGTATTTGATGGGGCTTTCATGTCATCACATCTTCCCAACCTTGCCAGTTTACTATTGTATATTGAGATCTATAAATTTTCGAGGCGTGTTTAGATTTTACTAGAGAGTTGTTTTCTCCTAAACTCATAATTCTTATTGTATTTATCTTCAAATTATGAATGATTCTACTATCATTCATTTGAGCTATGTTAGGGCTTGCCTCTCTCGTAGTTTTAGCTTTCACCTTCCATAGTTCAAGGTTTGTTTTCACCACCTAAAGATGAACACGATCATCACATATTTTGTGATAAACATATATAAGTAATATAATAAAGAGCATCAAGGGAAATAACACTTCATTCCCACTAATTTGATCTACTATGAGATATGGGTTAGATATTATTGTTGATTCGAAGATCCTCGCACTTTGAGATCATAGATTCACAATGAAACTAGAAATATCTTGCCCTTTTCATTAACAAACTTACTCAATTTCAAATGATTTTTTACATACTCCTAGATCCAGTGCCATCTTGGACCTCTTATCTTACTACCCCATTAAGGTAGATAAGAAGACATACACATGGACCCTTTTGACTTTCAAAAGTTCACTCAACATTGTATCTCTTCTATAGTCCAAAACTTAGGTTTCACTTATAGTAAATGTTAATTATGATGCATTATCCTTTTTTCCTCGACCTCAAATATTAAGAGAGATCACTCTTCTTATCTTTCATCTTAGGCCTTTGACCAAATCCTATGTCTGTCTTTGTATTTTTTCTCTCCTCACCTTTCTCAAGCTCCTTTTTCCTTTTTGAGTCAAGTCTTTGTGTACTTACTTCACTCTTTTTGAAATTGCTTTAGACACTTACTTTATTTTTTCTATGTTTTTTTAGTCGAGTCTTATTGCCAAGCTTGGTTAACCATGGGCATGGATGGAATTATACATTCAAATTGAATGTTTTTGTCCAATTTGAATGATTTTTACTAGTGGTTTTGGAGAGGAAACTATTAATAATGATGTCGAGCAAATTAATCGACCCACATATTTTACAAGTTGGGCAACAAGTTGCTCGTAATTGTTTCCTCATAAGCATGCGACATTTTATAATTTTCCATTTATAAACTATTATATATTTTTTTCTAAGGAAAATCTCACGAGATCTCCCTGTCTTCCCCGAAACATCCAAATGGAAGTTGACTCAATTACTAACCACAATAACGGCTAGTAGCTCAAAGGGACTTCACGGTGGCCTCCTTACTCTTACACACACACACACACACACACACACACACACACACACTTTATTTATTTTTCCCGTGGAAAGCTTCCTTGGGGAAACCCTTTAGACACTTCCTCACATTCCGTGAATGGTGCTTGGGGTAAATGCAATCAATGGACAACATGTACAACTAACTCCAAGGGGCCTAGGTGGAATAGACCTTGTGATCTCCTTGACCAATGTGGTTTTGGCATGGTTAGTTAAACCATTTAAGCTAACCCTTGGTGTTAAAATATTTGGAAACCAATCATGTTTGGTCAACCATATTAAGATATCATCCAAATCAAGCTTGAGTCCCACAATTATAAATCATGGAGTTATACCCCTCATGTGCACCTTGCATGTGTTCTCATATTGACTTAAAGACCCCCACTTTCCTATTGAAACAAGCCTCACTAAGATATTAACTTGGATGGACAAGGGAAAAGTCCTCTTGCTTTCTCGTCCCACCACTTGCTCATAAACATCAACACTCATGTCTCTATATATTTATGCTCTTTGATATTCATCATGGAATTTAATTCATTTATGTAAGATAAAAAGTTAGAATTTAGAATATTGAAATTTAAAGTTTATAACTGGCAAGAATCCTTCATACCTCTGTTATTAGTCCCTGCTAAAGCAGGACTATAGCAACAATTTGCTATTGATTTGGCATTAATTTGTTTTACATTTTAAATTTGTTTGTAAAATGTAATGTTTAACTTAAGAAAATAAATAAATATTTTTTTATATAGTAAAAATATTTATTTTTTTCATCTCTAATTGGTTAATATATTTCAAGTCTTATTGTAATTGCATAATCAATAACAACATATTCTAATTGGTTGTACAACATAGATAGCACTTATTACACCACCACAATACAAATATTTCTTAAAATTTACATTTCCAAATATAGAGGAAGAAATGAATAGTGATGTTGATGTTTTGAATGTGTCATGTCATAACATATTAAAATATTATATAAATTAAAATAGATATTATATATTTTATAATATATATGTTAACACATTAAAATATTATAATATATTATATATTAAAATGTATATTATATTTTATAATATATATATGTTAAGATAGTAAAATATTATATATATATATATATTATATAAATTACAATATATATTATATTATAGCCTGAGTGGGCCTAATGGTTAAGAATATGTGTTTCATCTTAAGAGGTCACAGGTTCAAATCCAGAGGGGGGTAGGGTATGTATACCTTCGTAGACTTTACCAGTCAAATCGTTGGGCGGAGGGCAGCCACATTAAAGTAAAATCATGGCAAAATATTTTGTCCCGATTATGACATATCTATAAACCATGTGTCATCATGGAGCAAGAAGGCTTTCTCCATCCCTTATGAATTTATGTCGAATTCTTTTAAGAAGCTAATTTCTTTTAAGATTATGAAACTAGCTTATTTGTAGCATATTATTCATGTTTCAAAGTAATCATTATAAATAATTATGGGGTGTTAACTATCATCTTCATTTCCAAATTTACTTAGCAAGGACTAAGCTACCATACAACTCTTATTTTAATCCATTGGATGAAAAAATTAAGATAACAAATGTGTATAATTTGTAGGTATAAAGCTTGAGTGAAGCTTCAATGGGCTATCGTAAATCCAAAGATGACATAATCACATCCATATGTGATTTCGTGAGAATTACTCTTCTTGTCAATCACTTTGTAACTTTTGTAGTTTCCTTTTTTTTTTATTCAAATTATTTTAAAAAATATTTAAATTATGAGATATAAATCATTAAATGGAGTTTTTGGTTTTCTATTTTACGTGATAATTTGCCATTCTAATGATTTGTGAGAATTACTCTTCTCGTCAATCACTTTGTAATTTTTATAATTTCATTTTTTTAATTCAATTTTTGTTTTTTAAATATTTAAGAATATTAAAATCATGAGATATAAATTATTAAATAGATTTTTTTGGTTTTTTCTTTTTTTCGTAATAATTTGGAATTTTAGTGGGTGAAGTATGTTTATGTATATTTTTGTAGCCTTTACAAATTCAAATCCAGAGGGGAGTAGGGTATGTATACCTATGTAGACTTTACTGTCTACGGGAGTGGGTCCCTTGTCCCACAAACAATGGGTCTCATACACCAATTTGGTGTCTAGCTTATATGTGACCTTAAAAATAGATTATTATTATTATGTATGTAAAGTATTTGGACTCTACATTTTTTATTTTTCCTAGATTCTTGCTTAGATATTACAATGTAATATGTTATAACATTTTTTTTCCAGAAAGAAAATTAACACAATTATATTATAGTATATAATTTTATACATTCGCTCCACGAGCCGCTATATATAATAGCCAAAAAACATGAACAACAATTGTATACTACATTACAATCCCAAATAAACTTTCCACATGACAGGAAATCAGTCTCAAGTACTGACAATAAAGAGACTGTCCATCTCAGGACTCAAATAGAGTTCATAATACATCCTTCACAAAGTTCCAGTAAGATAGTGTACCAAAAACTAAATTGAAACTCTGATAGATATTCATTAGAAAAAGTGGATCAGAAAGATATCAGGATAGGAAACCTCCATCAATATATATTGATGATGTTTGTAGTAATCTCTCTTCCATCTATCCATTTATGTAGCATTATATTTCCTTCAGGTTCTCTAAGTTCTCTTTTAGATTGATCATCTGTGGCTCTGTTGAAATCATGAAGAATGTGATAGATGTTTATATCAATAAACTTTTCCTTTAATATGATTATTCTCCTTTTCCATCCTTCCAATGCACTAACTCTGAGATTTCCTTTTTTATTTAACCAGTTGATAATAACCAAGGAATCACCAAATACTTCTAGTTTTTCAATGTCAAGATACTTTTCTAATTGTAATGTTGCCCAGGCTCCCAATAATTCTACCTTTGTGTTTGTACCCTGGCCACAGTTCACATACCACTTATATTCAAAGATGCAAATAAATTTATAATCCCTCCAGCTCCGCAACATCTTCCATCCCCCAGGGCCGCTCCGTAAAAAAAAACTACTGGGTACTCAATAGAATCGGTGTTCAAGCAGGAACAGGGGCGAATTTTTTTATGCTTTATAACTGGCTTGTGATAGTTGCTCAGAGTTTTAATAACAACGATTGTGACTGATGGTTCCCTTCCCTCGAAAATGGCCTCATTTTTTGCTAGCCAGATGTTCCAACATGCGTAAGCCGCCAGACTGGGTGAACCTGTTTTTGCCTCCATCCAACATGTAATACACTCACATAGATTATTCCCACTCCAGCAATGTACAATTTTTGTGTGCCTTTTTATAGTTTCCCAAACTGCCCTTGTGAATGAACAGAATATAAACAGATGTGAGCTATCCTCTGTCTCCTTTTTATAGAAAATACACCTTCCCAGTCCAATCCAACCCCTATAAAGGAGATTTTCCCAAGTCGCTATTTTTTATTAACAACCAGCCATAGAAATAGTTTAATCTTTTGTGGAATATCCCATTTCCACATTTGAATCTTCTAGTCGGTGACCAATGGAAGATTTTGTGTTGTATGTATTGCCTCATAAATATTCTTAACCGTAATAACACCAGATGAGTCCCCCCATGTCCAGATCAGTTTATCTTCATTCTTCGTGAGTATCACTCCAGCTCCCTGTAATTCCCGTCGAAACTGTCGCCATTCATTGGAAAGTTCCCCTGATAATCCCAGCTCACTACTATCTTTCCAATTTGATAAAAATGAGTTCTGACCCTGTTGATACCAAACATGTGCTAATAAGGATATATTTTTTTTGTTTGAGCACTTCAATAAGATTAGAGGATAAAAACGAGGAGGATCTAAGACCTAGAATAATGTCCCTACCCAACAACACCTCAACTCTCGATCCGGGCTTCCAACTGATCCAGTTTGTGATGAGATGCACCGATTTTATAAGACCGGACCAAATCCTGGATACTGACGGGTAGTGGAAAGTTGCCAACCTCGGCCAATTGCTCATAGTACTGTAGGGGAAATATTTACCTTTTAAAACTCTGCCAAATACCTGGTTTTGAAATAACTCTCCATAATGTCGAGGCCGCCAAAGCCTTACCAAAGGAAAATATATTGTGTAAACCCCAACCACCCCCTTTTTTTGACCGAGCTAATAGCTCCCACCTGCATAGATGATAGCTTTTTTTTTCTCTATTCCCACTCCACATAAAGTTATAGAGTATGCTCCTTAACTTATGAAGAATAGAAAGAGGGATCGTTGCAAGAGATAACCAGTAGATAGGCTGACTTTCCAATACCGATTTGCACAAAATATACCTCCCCCCCAAGGAAAGCCATCTATAACTCCAGTGATGAATTTTCTTCTCCACTTTTGTTAAGAGCCATCTCCAATCGATTGCTTTTTGAACCCCTGACTTTAGATAATATCCCAAATACTTGAAACTGACCGATAAATCAGAAAAGTTACATGGCAGAGTATTTTTGAAAACTGATAATTATGATTCTTCTAGTCCTGAGAAGTGTACCGTCGATTTCGTCGGATTCACCCGTAAACTCGAGACTGAACAGAATAATTGAACAATTCTCTCAATTTCCTTCCATTCCATGATTGATGCTTTTGTCAAAAGCAGGATATCATCGACGAATAAAATGTGTAAAATTTTAGTAAATCTGGCTACTTTGATACCACTTATGATTCCTTGTCTCTGGCTTTTTTTTAATAATAGGCTCAAACTTTCCATAACCAGTATAAATAACAAAGTGGATAGCGGGCATCCCTGTTGCAAACCTTGACCACTTTTAAAAAAATATGTTGCTTCACCATTAACTAAAACTGCAAATGAAGCCAAGTCTACACAATCCAGGATCCAATTGGTCATATGAGTACCAAAACCAACTTGTATAAGTACCATTATGAGAAAATCCTAGCTGATGAAATCATATGCCTTTTGTAAGTATAGCTTTAATAAGAGGGCTTTTTTATTATTTTTCTTGATATTGTGTATGCACTCATGTGCTGTGCCAATTGCATCTTGTATCAGGCGCCCTCCCAAGAATCCCAATTGTTCCTCTGATAGGGATTTTGATAATATCAGTTTAATTATGTTTGCTATCACCTTTGCTATCACCTTATATACCATATTACATAATGAAATAGGCCTGAAATCCCCGAACTACTGCGAGTTATTACTTTTAGGAATCAAAGCAATGAACGTGGAGTTGATACTACCTGAAATGCATCCAGATAAGTGGGTCTCTTGCACCAGTGCCAGAAGATATTCACCCATAATCTCAAAGAAATGAAGATATAGCTCAACCGTCCACCCATCGGGCCCGGGGCTCTTTTCTTTTTTGAATAACTTTAGGGTACCTTCCAATTCTGCCAAAGTGACAGGTTTATATAAATCCTCTGCTTCATTCCTATCTACCATTTTTGGATAGTTATTTACCACTCAAACCTGATCTTCCGTTATATCATCTAGTCGAGACATGAAGCAATTCTTGAAATATTTCATTGCTTCAGCCGCTATATCTTTCTGTTTTTTGTGTATAGTCCCCAAACTATCAACTATCTCCCATATATATTTACTATTTCTCCTTTGAGTGGCAAATTGGTGGAAAAAATTATTATTCTGGTCTCCACTTTTGACTCGAATAGCACGACTCCTACTCCTCCACAAGTCTTCATGTTCTTTCAATAATTTGTTTCTCTCAGATTCAAGGAATATAAGATTTGCTTCTACCTCTCGAGTTAAGTTGTCACCCGCTGTCCTTTGTAATAGCATTTTTATATTTTCTTCTAGATTAATCAGTGTTGCAGAGTCCCGAGCCTTCTTCTCTTTTGCCCATATTTTTGTAGATACCTTTAATACCTTTAATTTCCAAATGAATTGTCTCTGACAGTTACTTTCCTGACTGTATTTCTCATCATACCACAACTTTTTTACCATATCATTAAATTGTTTTTCCAATAACCACTGAGCATGAAATTTGAAAGGGTATGTTCTATGAATTATAGAATCCTCCAGTTGTAATAAAATGGGAGCGTGATTTGACACAAAGGGATATTCAACCCAAGTCCTGTGCAATTTGACCTCCATAAGCAAATCCTCTGATATTAGAAACCTATCCAACCGCTTGGTGATTGCTTCCAATCCCACACGTCCATTTCTCCAAGTCGGTACAATTGAATCAGGCTTTATATCCAAAAGTTTATGATCATGGAGTAGCATGTTGAAAAATCCCGCTAAATTGCTCGATGTAGCTGAACCTCCCCAAATCTCTCCGGACGATAAGGTAAGATTTAAATCTCCTGCTATCACCAGGTTCCTAATAGAAAGCAGACCACTTCTTGCAAGTGTAGTCCAGAACGCTTTTCTCTCCGTACAAGGGCCATAAACATTCAGTAGGTTGAAATTCCTTTTGGTTTCTTTATTAAGACATGACAATAGAATCCCATCATGAGTTAGAAACGGACAAAAATTGAAAAGAAAAGGGTCCCATGCAACGAGCAATCCTCCGAAAGACCCCACAGAGCTCACTGCACATGATACCCAAATAGGACGGAACTTAATCAAGAAATCCCGGGCTTTCTGTTCAGTTACGAGTGTCTCCTGCAATAACACTATATTGGGACGTGTTAGATCCAAAGTACGCCTGAATGAGGCAGCCTTTAGGGTGCCACCTACCCCTCTTATATTTAAGGACATGTAAATCATTACTTCGCCCTAGTAAGGGCTTTCACTGCTCCAAGTGCCCCACTGTCAGAAGTGGATGGATCCACTACCGAGGAAGAATTGACCGTTGCCTGCAATTCTTTTCTAGAGCTTCTCGTTTTTACGGGAGAATACTCAATCCTGAGACCCCGAGACCAAGCATAGGCCTTTGTAGGTTCTGTCTCTGAGTTGCTCGCTTCACCAAGTTCTCCATTGAAACTAGTAGGTTTGACCACCCTATTCCCAAACAATGTCTGAGGTGAAGTCGGGTCACTATTGTCCCGCAAATAAGGAATAAGTGAATCAAGAACAACTGATAGTGTAGAATCTCCCTCCTCAGATTCTTGGTACCCCGAAATCACAAGCCTTTCAATCGAGGAGTTTGATGTCCCCTAAACAACTTCAACATATGTAGGGGATAAAGAACGTGCATTACCCCCTCGCAGGTTTCGGATTATTAAATGAGTCAACCGAAAAGGTAGGCTGGTTAAGAGTAATAAAATGTGGACTAGGAAGGGTGGTCGAAATACCCTGCCTATGAATTTCGGGGAAATTCAAGGGAGGGGAACCCAAAGAATTAAGAACAGGTAACCCCTTGTCACCCCTTGAGTCCTCTAAATCCACAGGTTGAGAAGATAATACATCCCTGGAAGAATCTAACATAACTTTTTTAATTAAAGTTAAAGAATTATAAAGTGTCGGACATAACAATGATAACTTACCGGTTAAAGTATCAAGTCGCTCTGGGGATGGGGTAGACTCCTTATGCGAGTAATCAAAATCCAGACCTGTAGAATTTACTTCTTCATCAATTTCTCTCCAGTCCCTATGAAGTACAATGTTTTCAAATATTTCTTCTTCCTCTCGGCCTTTACAGGTCTACCTTAGGTGTCCCGTTTCATGGCAATAGCTACACCAGAATGGAATTCCGAGATAATCCAATTTTTGCACAATTCTACACCCCCTCCAATCAATCTCCATAATTTTCGGTAAGCCACCGCAGATGTTTATCTCCATAAGAATCTTTCCCATCTTTCTAGAGAGTGCTTCATTACCGTATCATCCAAGGAGACAAAGGAACCTAGGGAGTTACCTATCGCCTCCATAGCCGCCACTATCCACAGATGCAGGGGTAGGCCGGGAAGTAATACCCAAACGTGGCGCTTCTCAAAATATTATGTTTCCAGATTAAACGCCAACCTCCATCTTTTTATCATCATACTACTCCTACCAAACACCCATCTCTTAGCCAAAAGCCTCGCAAAGTCTTCAGAAGATCTGAAAATAAATCCATACCAACCCTTTGTCAAATATCTAATCTCGGGTGAGTATCCTAGTTCTTTTCTCCAGTTTTTGTCCACCCACTCCGGAATAGATACATCACACAAGTATTTATACGACAACCTACCGACCAGTCCACAGAATGCCAAAGAGCAAGTCTCGGCTAGACCAATGTCTGAGCCAAGTACCATTTTATGAACCCCTTTCTTCGGTTTCCACAGCCTACGACTGTAATCCTGCCTCTCAGAAACCTTACCAGTGGAGTTTATCTGCTTGCTACCGAGTTATTCCTTATCCTTAGTCCATTTGCTTAGATAACCAGAAGCTGTCGTATTTGCAACAGGTAAGCTTGAGGTTGCCTGCAAAACGTTAGGAAAAGAGAAGGTATGCTTCAAGCTATGCGCGATAGGAGATACAGGTGGTCGTTGCACAAGTTTTGATGGAGTGATAAATGAATCATAACTCTTAACCGTCGAGTCCACTTGTTCGAAAAGACCGACGTCCTTCCAAACTACTTCATCTGCCACATCCATCAGGTTGTTGACGTTTTCTTCAACAAGTGGAGGGAGTCTAGTAGCCATTTCTTACCACCTAGATTCCACCATTGTTAGTTCCACAGTAAAATAAATGTGGTATAGGACAAACACCAGTGCATTCCGAAAAACAAGAGATACGTGATTAATGAATAATATTTGCCTATTGTGCAATAACCCAAGAAATTAATAACGCACTCACGGGAACCCACATCCAGTTCCCAAAAAGGGAAATCTCGTTACACTAGGAAGCTGACCTATAGAGGATTACTAGGGTTTAACCTAAGGAGGATTAAACTACCAGGAGCATAAAAAAACCCAGATAAAAAACAACCTAGAAAAAAGGGTAGCAATGTTGTAACCTTGACCAAACGGTTTCCACCATGGTCGATCTAACCTGTAGCAGAATCCACCAATCCACCATGGTCGCCCAAGCCTGTAACATTACAGGATTCAAATTTTCGTTTCCCACTCCCAAGTGATCCCTCGTGTCCAACCCGCTTCTTCGAGTGTCAAAGCTTGAACAACAAGAAACCTTAAAACCTCTTTTTCCTTGGAAAATACCCCAATGTTATAACATATTACAATGTAATATGTTATTACAATGTAATATGTTATAGCATATTACATTGTAATATGTAATAACATATTATGTTATTTTGTATATCTTTATAATCTTCATAATTTAGTCATTTAAATAAATTTAGTTTGAGTGATTGATAGTAAAATTGTTGTCCTTTCTACTTAGTTTCAAATCCTAAATTATAACATAATACTTTTTGTGAACCATTTATTAAATATCATAACCATCATGTCACATAGCCATAAACTTTTAAGAAATTTAGTTTACTTTGAATACTATTCTCAAAATAAAGAAAAATGTCCAACTAATTTTCATAATTTAATTTGACATGATAAACATGAGTGATCATTTTCAATGAGTACAAGAATACACATCATATGTTACTGGATAGACAACCTAAAGTCATATTTCATAATAGAGTTAATTTGGAATAGCAGAGAGGTCTGCATGGAGGTAACTTGTTTGAGGGAGAGCCGAGATGGATGCAGAGAGGTCTGCATGCATAGGTATCGGGTTGACCTCCTTGTATCAAGATGTTTTGTTTTGAGGTTGAGTGTAGGGGGTAGACTAGGGTTATGATTGTCTGGTATGACGGGTAATCCATTAGGGTTAATGGAGGTTGGTGTACTGAATCCCGAGGCAGGTTGGGCAGAGGATCTGTGGTGGAGCTAGGGTGGACTCTTTAGATCGAATGATGAATATAGAGCGGAGCTCTGTCGGTACAGAGCCTCATTAACTCTCAAGGGTGTGAGGGTGAAAAAAGGCAGGGACAAGCTGGAGGTCCATGCAGTACTGGGGACAGATGGCGTCGATACATTTGGGGCAAATGACAAAGCGATGGTGGAGGTCATAAATGGCCTTTTCGCTCGGGAAGCGGATCAGGCTTGGATTTCGTGCGCAGTTAAGGAACAAACTGACCCTTTAGCGGAGACTTTGGTAGAATCGCCTTTTGGCTCTAGGGGTAAGGTAGTTCCTGTCTCCTTCGGCTCTGTGGAGGAAAAGAAGTGTGGGCTTGGGGGAATGGAGGTGTGAAGGCTCGAGGTGAGCGGAGGGGAGATTCCAGGGTTTGGCCTACAGATTTTGGAGTAAGGAATGTAGATGATGGGAAGAAAGTGGTGGTAGAAAGATGAAAAGAGTTGGACATTGATGTGGCAGAGAAGATCCCTGAGCGAGCTGTTGCTGCAACT
The DNA here is from genome assembly GCA_009831015.1 of Picea engelmannii. Lineage (NCBI taxonomy): Eukaryota > Viridiplantae > Streptophyta > Pinopsida > Pinales > Pinaceae > Picea > Picea engelmannii. The sequence goes on along the minus strand of ML776782.1, from coordinate 426,942 downwards.
CATGTCTGTAAGGTGGGTGGTGGTCCCCGCATAGGACCAAAAGCTTGGAGGGTCAAGAAGTTGAAAGCTTCATTGATTCTAGGTCATGATATCAGTATGCGTGAAGTGGAAACTCTATCGGTTAGAGGGCTGGTGGGTTGTTTCGGTTACTAAGCGTTGGCTGCATGGGACATTTCTGGGTGGGTTGCTACAAACTGGAGCCCTGTAGTTGGGTATACGTTAGAGGTTTATGTGTTGACCAAAGGCTAGTTTTGCTTTGTTTTCAGATTGTCGGTGGATGCAGAGGTGGTTTTAAATTCGTTTTGGGTGGTGAACCAAGGGAGTCTTATGCTCAAGCGTTGGCATTGTGCCTTCAACCCCGAGAAGGAAAGCCTTCGATTTAGACGCCTCTGGGTGCTTTTGCCTAGTGTTCCACTCCCTCTGTGGAGCTTTGAGGCCTTTAAAGCTATAGGTAATGCAATCAGTAAGTTCCTGCATGTTGACTTAAAGTTGATGTCGGGTCTGGACAAGTGGATGGGCAAAGTCTTAGTTAAAGTTGATACTTTTGGGGGCCTCCCGACCGAGCTGGAAATCTGCTGGAGAGGGAAGGTGTTAATCCAATGCTTGGATTACACAGGGCTTATGTTCAGATGTTTATTTTGCAAAGAAACTGGGCACTTAAGGTACCAATGACTAGTAATTAGTTAAAGTGAGATCTAGCTGGAATGGCCTGCTGGGAAATGAGATACTAGCTCCTATGGATGCTCTTGTAAAAAAGTTAAAGGCACTCAAGTCTTTGGTAATTAGTTGAGAAAGAAAGAAAAAACTGGTAGCAAAGGAAGAATTCGTTAAGATCGAAAGGGAGTTGGATTCTTTGTATACAAATCATCTAGAGGGTTTTGAGGAGGAGGTTGATAGGGCGTTGGTACTAGCTAAAGAACAAAGGAAATTGGTACTTTTGAGACAGGAGGAAGAGACTTGGAGGCATAAGAGCCGGTTAAATTGGTTGGCTTCTGGAGATAAAAACACTAAGTTTTTTCATGCTTTTGAAAATTCCAAAAAACTCATTAACATGATATGGGATATCACAAAGGCTGATGGTTCTGTGATAACTGGGGATCATGAATTACACAAAGAAGTGGTTGGTTTCTTCTAGAATAATTTTAAGGCACAGGAAAATCTTTTTATTACTGATCAGTTAGCTATTTTAAGAAACTACCCCAGAATGTTTTCGAAGGAAGAAGGACGCAAAGTTGCAGACCCTGTAACTTTGGCAGAAATCCAGTCAACTCTTAAAGGCTTTAGTGCCTCAAAAAGCCCGAGCCTGGACGGGTGGCCTGTAGAATTTTTCCTGGCGTTTTTTTATCTTGTGGGCAATGATATTTTGGATATGGTGGAAGAGACCAGAAAAGAAGGTCGGGTTAGTGGTGCTCTTAATGTGACCTTTCTTTCTCTCATCCCAAAGAGTGAGAAACCAACGTCCTTTGGGGGGTTTCCACCCATTGCACTGTGCAACCTGACTTATAATATTATCACTAAGATTATTCCTGCTAGAATTAAATCTAGTCTTTCTGAAGGAATCTCAAAGGAACAATTTGAATTCCTTGAGGGAAGACAAATCACAGATGCTATTGGAATAGTTCAGGAAGTTTTACACAGAATTAAAGTGAAGAATGCTAAAGCTCTAGCTCTTAAACTAGATCTGATCAAGGCTTATGATCGTGTGGACTGGGGGTTTCTAAGCCTTGTGCTGCTCCAGGTGGGTTTGAGCCTTGAAGCTACAGATTGGATACTAGGATGTGTGACTTCTGCAAATTTGGTTGTGCTGATAAATCGTAGACCTACCAATTTTTTTAAAAGTAATAGGGGATTAAGGCAAGGTTGTCCCTTATCCCCTTTAATTTTCTTGCTGATGATTGAAGGGTTTAGTGGAACTATCCAGGAACAAGTTAAGGAAAAGAACATTGAAGGTATAGCTGTGGCAAGTGTTGAAATAATGTAACTGCGAAGAGCATTCTTATTATTATTGTTATTTTATCATTAGGATTAATCCCCATTGTGGATTAATCATGTCGGTAATTGTATAAGGACAAAATCCCTTTTTGCGGATTGGTCATCGGACAATTATAAAGGGCAGAATAAGAAGTCGGCCCCAACAGTTATTATTGAGACCCATAATTAATTTAAAGGTGGGTTTACCCACCCATAGTGAGAGGTCGGCCCTGCCAGTGAAACCCTCTCACACGTGCCAGTCTTGTATATATAGGAGGCTAGCGCCTCACTTCTAACACACAACTCACTTGTTCATTATCTTATGAGGCAAGTTGCAATTACCAGTTAGAGAGAGGAGAAGAAGAGTGGCACATCTTTTGGAGAGGACTTTTTGTATTGGTTTGAGTTATCTCTTGACATTGTATTGGCAATTTATGATAAGGAAGTTTTTGCTGGGTTTTCTTCCCCTAGAGGGTTTCCCAGGATAAATGTTGTGTCTCTTGTGAATGTGTATTTCTCAGTGATCGTGTTCTTATATTGTTGTTATCTATTGAAATGCAAAGAACTATAATAATGGCATAAACATTAACATGGTTTCAGAGCCAACCTGAAGGAAGCATATTTCGCAAGAGGAAAAACGTCACTATTACCGTACCCAAAAATTAGGGTTTTGCAAAAGTGAATCTTTTCAGCCCTAAAACCACCTAGAAAGTTGCGCCCTCACCCAAGGATCATTTTGGTACTTAGAGCGCACCCTTTTAGTGGTTGGAACCCTCCGGAGAGAAGGGAATATTTGTGGGATATTGTGAGGTGTCCAAGGCCTTCAGAATCTACATACCTGGTCACCGCCATATTGAGATCAGCAGGGACGTGACCTTTGATGAAGAAGCAACACTTAAGAAATCGAGAAGATGCCAGCTTGAAGAAGTATATGAAGAGGAACCTGTAAATCCCAG
>ML776782.1:397800-408369 GCA_009831015.1 Picea engelmannii | reverse complement strand
ACTCATTCGTATGCAATTTCGTCAATATAATAAGATTTAATAACAAATTAATTCAAAACAATGCATAATTCTTACCTGAACCTGATGCTACTATTTGCTCGCCGCTTGCTTCCTTCCCGCTCCTTTAGAACACTACCCAAAACCGACCTCCTTGCCGACTAGTTAGCTCCTAGGGCTAGGATATCAACGGATATCCTAGCCCTCCGAGCCCAAAACCCCCAGCAACCCCGGTGCACTAATATTCCCAATGTTTCACCTCCCTCTCTGCAATACAGAGCTTCCCCAAAATGCTTACCAACTCTCGTAGAATAATCCTCCTCCCCACTCCTTTCCCCCCCTTATCCCTCCTTCACCGACTTCCCTTCATTTACTCCCCACCTAATATCTTATCCCATTATTAAATATCTTATCCCATTTATTAAATATCTTATCCCATTATTAAATATCTTATCCCATTTATTAAATGCTTCCATTTTCGGGAAGGTAACTTAAATTAATAATATATTTTATTATTCACCTTTATTTATTTACCATATTGATTAATGAGTTAATAATACTTAAATTAATCATAATCAAGAATAACTAATTAATAACAAATAATTAGTTAATGTTATTTTAATGAATAAATATAGTTTAGCTAATCTTTTAGGATTACATTATTAAATTAATTATAATTTATAATCAAGGGTCGTTACAATCCTCTCCGATTTGTTTGGCTGCTCATTTAAGCTGGCAACTATGGATCGAGCGTAATTGGGCTCTATTTGAGGATCGACCTCCTTCCTCGCTGACTGTCTTTAACAGAGTCTTGGCCACCTACAACTGGCATCCATCTACTGTTAAGCCCTCCCTCTCCAAAGAGATTGACCTTGTTTTGCCAGATGGGTACACCCTGGCTTGTTTTGACGGAGCGACTCGTTCAAATGGTCTTTGCTGTGGAGCCGGAGGTTTTTTCAAAGCTCATCCGTCGAGAATCACAAAGTGGTTTCTCAACTGTGGTCCGGGGACTAATACCAAAGCGGAGCTCATGGGGCTTTAGGTTTCCCTCTTCCTTGCTTCTTCTTGGTCCATCACTCATCTGCTCGTCCGCGACGACTCGAAAGTCATCATAGACTGGATTACTCAAAAGTCAAAGCTCCGCGCAGTCCACGTCGAATGCTGGAAACAGAAAACACGGGATCTCTCCAAAGGATTCACAAAAATCAGTTTCCAACACTTTCCTAGATCATTTAATCGTGAGGCGGACGCTCTCTCAAAGAGAGCGTTACTTGAAGAGGCAGGGAGACTCTCGATCTTCCACTGCGATAGCGGGATTGAGAGCTCGGTTACCTATCTGAATATCTACTGATCGATGTTTGGCTTCTCTTGCTTCTGCGTTAGTATTGATAGCGTCGTCCTCGATCTGTAGCAGTGTTGATAGGTCTCGACTTGCAGCTGAGCGGTTCGAGATTCTTGTATTGGCCGTTCTTTACTTACTCTGTTTTGGTGCGTCGTCATCCGACCACAACTCACCACTGTTTCACTGTTGTATATCGCCCTGTAAACGATCTTATACACTATATAAAATCGAGATAATTTTTTCATGGAAAAAAAAAAGTAGACACTTTCACCCAGTATTAAATACACATAGTTATAATGGTGACAATGGGTGAAATGTCCACTCTAAATCTCTGACTTTTCCTAAACTCTCACACAATTTTTTCCCATAAAATTGAAGTCATTATTTTATTTATTTATTTAGTATAATAATATTACACTTTTTTTTTGTTTAATATGATATTACATTATTTTCTTCTTTATAGTATTTCTTATGATTGGAATTTGTAACAAAGCAAATATTTTTATGAATCTATGACACTAAAACTAGTATTAATGTTATTTTTGGGAAAAAAAAGTATCTCACATTCAAATCTATGGAAATTCTTTGCTTATTTTTGATTGGATGAAAAAATAATAAAACCTATGAAATTTCACTCAACAATCTTTATTCCATAACATCCAAAACACAAAATCAACATTTTCTCATATCACTTGTACATGTTTACATGAATAAGAAAGCATATAGGTTATCTAAGGAGTTGAAATGGAAAAATGAATTGAGAAGATTATTGAATGCACCTTAACACACTCCTCTAAATACCTTCATGGTACCTGGTTTTAGTCTTTTATTTTGTTTAGAAGTTAGGACCTATGCTTCTAGCAGGATATATTCTAAAAACTTTGACTTATGCCATAGGTCAATTAAGGCACACTAGAATGTTTACGACTTGTAATTTTGTTTATTTAAATAAAATTACTTAACTTTTATCCTTGGAAAAAACACAATAAATCAAATAACTAGACTTTTATCTTATAACAAATGGATCCACTTTTAAACCATAAATTTGATGAAAATTTAACTTAAAATTTTACAAATGTGATAAAATTCCAACATAAATTTAAGACATAAGTAGGGTTTTACCATGATTCAATAAACAATGTTTTTATGGGTTTTGCCCATTTCTGAATTGATCTAAATCGTTAAAAAATGAATGGAAGTTGCAAAATAATTGGAATTCTAACTTTTTGTATCCACTAATTCCAACAACTCAAAAAAATTTGACAAATAATGGTGGTATTAATCTTAGGAAGATTTGACAAAATAAATTAGTAGAATTTTACCATAATTTTAAGTTTATACATGTTTAAACAATGTTTTTAAAATTTTTGTCCAATTTTAAATCTATCTAGATTGTCAAAAAATTCAATTCAATTAAAGTTCGGAAGTGATTGAAACTTTAATTTTTTATATTAACAAATTCCAATAATTCAATTATTTTTATTACAAAAATAAATCACTCCATATTTAAAATTAAAATTAAAAAATATTTAAATATAATTAAATTGAAAAAAATTATAAATATTTAAATATAAATTAATAACTCAATTATTTTTATTATAAAAATAAATCACTTCATATTTAAAATTAAAAAAATTGAAAATATTTAAATATTAATTAAATTGAAATTTTTTTACAAATATTTAAATATAAATTAAAAATCAATGTAAATATTTCAACTTAAAATAATTACACGTAAATTAAAAAATATAAAAATATTTACCATTATGAAATTTTTATGGATTATTAAAAATAATATTAAATTAAATTAATAAATATAATTCTGGATGAAGAGAAAATATTGGTAATGTGATTCAAATATTTGAATATATATAATATGTATATACATCCATTCTAAACAAACGGTCTCACCCATTATAGGTGAGTTGTTTATGGCATTGAAGCTTTTGATGCATTTGCCATATTTTCCATATTGGGGAATGCGCAGAGTCGATAAATAATTTATTAAAGAAATAAATTGTAGACTTATCTTTGCCGAGTTCGAGGAGGATTACATTAAAGGAAATCCATGCCGGATCTACAAGCTTCTACATGGAAAGATCTGGTCAATATCAACATTTAGTAAGAGGCATTAATTTCACAATGAAATCTCATTATTTGTAGGATGTAGATGTCCCAATCTCCACATGAATAAATCCCAAAAATAAAGCGGATTAATAAAAGCCAAATGACGTGAAATGACAACGAAATTAAACAAAATGAAATGAACCGATATATGACAGGGAGACGCAACGCAAGCCGAGTCCCTGTTATTTTCTGTACTTCTCCTCGAACCTGGAAGAAGAAAGTCTGCAAGTGAACTCTCGATTCTGTATTATTAGATTGCGGATGTACACGGCCTAGCGTCGAGATCGAACTGGAAGGCTGCCGTGGATCGAACTCACGACTTCCTCTTGGCTTTTGAGAACTTCGCGCCGCTAAATTTGGTGCACTGCCGCAGAGTGAACCGTTTTTAGGTACATACAAGCTCTCTCTGAAAGTTTTCATCTTTTCACAGGAATATTTTGGCTTTTTACATTTAAATGTTCTGAATTCACGAACAATTGAAGCATGCGAAGTCTGGTCACTACTGGCCGTTCATGTAGCAGCTGTTTCAGTAATAACCTAATTCATAGTGCTTAATCAATAAAAATTGAAGTGAGTCGTGCTCTTAGTTTTATTTTTCTGGGGGTTAGTTAATTGTAAAATGCTTTCTATCACAAACGAAAACTAAGATTTTACTTCGCTGGCTTTAGGGTTCTACATGTGGACTGTAAAATATTATTTGAAGAAATTTGGCATGTAGAAAAATTTCTTCGTAGAAAACATGCTCACGGGTTGAATCATGTGCGTGCTATTTAAAATTAAGCTCAATTGTTAAAAGGCGAGGAGCAGTCTGGGTTTGAGATCTTCAAGAAATGAAATGATTCTTTGTTTCTGTTGAACTCGAGCTATATGCAGTAATTGACATTTGGCAGTAGGCTACTCAATACTCTTCCAGGAAATGATATGTCTTAGAGTGAATTCTGTAAGCCGTTCGTGAAAGTGATCTAACCCCCGGTTTGCTGTTCTTCACCACTAGGGGGGACATCTGTTGTTCTTGTAGCTCGAATGTTTAAATGATATTTGAAATTGTGGCAATTGCAGTCTGTTATCTAGTCAAGCATACCAAAATCGTCTCGGTTTTAAAATTGTCTAAAGAAGTCCTATAGACCAAGTAGGTCTGCAAAGGATGTTAGAAAGTAAACATAAACATAGACATCCAGAGGGGCCCGGCATGTGCTAAATGCAGTAGTAAAGTGGAAAATATCATGAAGGTGAATGGGGGAGTTAATAATGAAACATTGCATGAAATTTGAACACAGTCTGAACGACAATGGAGCTTGAACACCCAGTCTGAACAACGATGGAGACTCGGACTTGGGATTCATTTCACTCAGAAATTGAAGTGAATGATATGCCATTTTTGGACAGAGTTAGGTTTGTTTGTGATGTGAAAGTAGAATCTAAGGTAAGCTTACCCTACGTGATTCTCCAGCTGGCATGATGGCTTTCAGTGACAGAGCCTTTTACCGATGACAACATGCTCCATAAAATGGCACTTCCCTGTCCGAGTTTTGGTAATGGGGGTGAAAATTAGTGATCAATGACATCTGCTGCTGTACGAGTTAATTGTGGTCCTTTCTAATACTGACCATCTTATGGTATTAGCTTGCTGAACTATTTACAAAGATGCCCCATGAGATACTGATTCATGGTCATACAACCAACTGTATCAACACATGTCGTTGGAAGAAAAAAAGAGAAATTTCAAAAAACACAGAAAATAAAAGAGAAAAATTTGGTTAATACAAAAAGTTTGGAAGAAATCAGTAAAGGAAAATGACACAAATATTTTAAAATGATACTTTTTGAAGCATTTCGTGATATTGAAATGTCAAGCCAGGGTGGCATTTAATGATGGAGATCATTCAGCTAATAATCTGTCTTAGGATCACTAACAAAATGACGGAAATCAATCCCAGTAATTTTTGAATCCATCAAGTTGCAAGGATAAAGCTTGATTCTCAATGGTAGATCCTCGAGGAGCAGAAACTGTGCTCTACATGAGTGGGTTGATCCAATAAAAGAATAATTCAAAGTGTTTGGATTGCAGGCGTTCCAAAAGTTCTGAAAAAGCATTGGAATGGAAGAAACCCATCTCACACAATGCACATTTTAAAAATAAATCTGCTTATTCCATAATGGACATTGGAGAGACAGAGCCTAATGCTGATGACAACATGCTCCATAAATTGGCACTTTTCTGTCCACGTTTTGGTAATAGGGGTGAAAATCAGTGATCAATGACATCTGCTGCTGTACGAGTTAATTGTGGACCTTGCTAATGCTGAACGGCTTATGATATTAGCTTGCTGAACTATTTACAAAGGTGCCCCATGAGTTACTGATTTATGGTCGTACAACCTTCTGTATATCAAAACATGTTGTTGGAAGAAAAAAGAGAAGAACACACAAAAATGAAAAGAGAAAAAATTGTTTTCATGTGAAAAGTTTGGAAGAAAACAACAATGTTACATATATCGTGTGCAAACATGTTGCTGAGGGTCTGGAATATATCTTATTGGCAATATCTGGGAAAATATTGGAAATTATCAGCAAACTTGAAAAAAGTACAAAAATGTTCATTTTTTTTTTCAAATTTTTAAACATCTAAAGCAACAACAACATCAAACAAACACATTGCTACATAAATATGAAAATAAAACTGATATATAAGATGTATAAGATGTCAAGTGATACATTACACATTGATACTGAATTTTGATATCAGTCCTAAGTCTGGACAGGCTGATACAAAATCACATCAAAACAAAATTAAATGTATCTCATGATTCATCATCATGAGTTGTCTAGATACTACAAGGATAAATGCACTAAGGAATCATCGACTCCCTCTACCCCTTTTTATGGGCAAAGGTCATTGCCCTTCCTTTGGTAGTAGTAGATGCTCATGTTGAGGTTGAACTCGAGGTGGAAGGTGATGGGACTGAGGTGGAAGCCGAAGTGAGATGTCTTCTCTTAGTTGTTTGTCTCTATGGAGGTGGTGGCTGCGACACACTCAACCTCCTCCAAATGTGTCCACGCTAGAAGTGGAACATCCTCCTCCGCTTCTTCGTCCTTCCCCGATGCATCAACATCCTCCTCCTCCAACCACTTAGTTGCCTCCTCCATGATAGGCATGTTGGCCTCCACTCTCCATAGAGATGTGGTGTTAATCACATCCAATGATACAACATTTGTGTTGGGGGTTTCTTTAATTTGCTTCACCCATAGCCTAAGATTGTAGTAGACATAGACGATGTCATTAAGGTGGTGGGTGTCTAACTTGTATGAGAGCCTTATTGTAATTAGAGGGTGACAATCATAAATTAAAATTAATGAGCAATAGCAAATAAATTTTTTAATTTGAACATTTCTAATCTGTTGTGCTTCTTGGAGTGTATGTTTTCAAAGACACTCCTATTGTGCTCACACCCTGAAGAGATGCAAGTTTGACTAAGCACTTGAATGGCAAGTTTCTAGAAATTTGGGACTATGCTACCATAGTTTTTCCACCAAAATCTACAACAAATAAATGGAAAGGAAAGACTAAGAATTATATTTCCATTGAGTAACAAATAGATATGAAGGAAAGATATTGAATTTGAAAGTTTGAAACAAATTGAACTTGAAGCTTACCTAGCATTGTAGTGGTCCTGTCTTGGACAACCATGTCATAACCAAATGCCCCAACCATCGTTTCCAGAGTGTGGGAGCAGAACGAGAGTGGGAGTGCCATTTCCCAAAAAACCTTTGGAATAGATCATCTCGGGAGCGTATTATATATATATATATATATATATATATATATATATATATATATATTATGCATTTATATTAAAAAAGCATGCAAAATGCCAAATTAGTTGCATAATATATGAAAACATGCATATTTGTGCTACTTATAGATGAATACTACATTATTACAAAGTTAGAAATGCCATCCATAGTACAATAATGATTAATCATTCAAGCCTCAACCATCTAGTAATTACAAACAAACATACAAATTTTTAAGCCATATAATAGGAAGTAGACCATTAATTTATGGAATGAAATAGATTATCCACCAACTATCAACATGACCAGATAGTTATGTTTACAAAATAGGCCATCTCACCCTCAATAGGTGCCTAAAGGTGAGGAAATAACTACCAAATCTAGTCTTTGTGATCTTAAGTAGCTGGAACATAGAGTGAGTGCCATTAAAGTAATTGACCCTTGTATGCCCAGTGACTTGAGTTGTATGATACGGGGAAACTTGTATGAGTTTTCGAAATAGAGATGCGTTGGCAACGTGGATCCCCAAAATATTTGGAAATGGGGGCATGATATATATATATATATATATATATATTATATATATTATATTGTAATATATATAATATTGCATTTCCCCATTTCCAAATTTTTTGGGGTTCACATTTCTAGCGCGTCTCTGTTTCGAAAACTCATACTCGTTTCCCCGTATCATGAAACCCAAGTCCCAGGGCATACAAGGGTCAATTACTTTAATGGCACCCACTCTATAGATATATAAATAACACGTTATATTGAAACTTTGAAAGAAAGCATTATGAATAAATGAGCAAGAACATTTAAATGACAAACATAAATGACAAGCAATGTTCCACCATAGTTTATATTGTGATCCTTATCATTAGTATCATCCTTCATCCTTTGCCTCTTGTTCGATCGTTGCCTCTACCTCGATCCTCTAGATACATTAGTCAGCACCACCTAATTTTGATGAATTGCCTAATCCAAGCCTTAAAATATGGTAGAAAAATATTAACATGCCTATTCAATGATTTTGGTTTCAGTGAAGGGTACATTTTTGCTAAGGCCACGACAAAGGAGTTCAACAATCAACACCACCAACATCGGGGTGCATAAAGGGCTTGGTGCTCTTGATTACATGTCAATCCCGTTCCCTCATACGTGATAGAATCCAAAGAAAATGTTGCAATCCCACCAATCACAAAATCCTAGAAATTGTTAAGTTTGTTGAATTTTGAATAGGATATGACTTTCTCCATATGAAGTCCGATGAGGTTGGAACCACTCTCAAACATCCTGAAACAATTAATGGTAATGTTAAAAATTAAAATAAAAGGATAAATTGATTTTTATCATTTTACTTTAAGAATTTAACATTACCATGAATTGCCAACTTTTTTGGTCAAACCTACTAAAAAACCGTAGTCTTCATGCTTGACAATATCATACATCGAAAGGTTCAATGTGTCCAGGGAACGCCTGGGGAGCATCCAGGGAGCATTCAGGGAGCGCCTAGGGAGCACCATGCTCCCCACAATGGTAAGGAGCACACTTCTGGGACGTTCCTGCTCGAAGCGTGGTTCCAGGTGGGAGCATCCCTTGGGAGGATGCTCCTGGTAACATGGGTCCCAACACCTGCATTTGTTTGGAAATCTTCGAGCATTTAGTGGGAGTCGGCACCATCCTTTCGACACATTTGGGGAATCCATCCATAAGCTCAACATCAAATTGAAAACAACAAGAGTAAGAGAACATGGGGTTGAGGTTGAGTGCTACTACATGAATGGGATGACGGAGAATTTTGATCCATTGGTCATCAATCAACTTCCATATCTCGGCTTGTTTGTTGAATCCCTCTTCCCACTTGAGCCTTGTCCTCATAGTACCCATGTATAGCTTCCTTGGCCCTATCCATGGCCTCATATAAGTAGCCCATTGCGGGCTTGTCACCATCAACCAAGCAAAGAACCTTTACCAAAGGTTTGCTAATGGTACACACCTCTTGCACTCCCATCCAATAACTCTCTCGGTGTCTCACAAATTGGGCTATGGCTTGCCCATACGGTTTAGTTTTGTATACACCAACATTCCACTCATCTAGAAAAACATCCTTTGAAACTCCAACATAGAAGTGAGGAGAGACTAAAGAGAAATGAAGCTAGCTGTGAAACATGTGATTGCAGGCTGCACCAACTCCTTGTTCCTTGTGAACTTTCTCACGAGGGCAAGAACATATGTATTGTTGAAAATAAAATACAGAAACTCACTATATCAAACTCAGATTTCAACCTCCTATTAAGTTTCAACAACAAAGTATTAAAATCCAATACAGCACTGTACGTAATGAGCAGAAACACTAGATGATATAGATCTGAAACTAAATCTGCAACGGAAATAACTCATAACAGCAGACAAAATAACACATTTGGCACCATAAATTCTGGGCAATGCCCCTTGAAGAATACACAAGAAAAATGACCGCTTAAGGATAAAATTTCTTATTCAGCTTTAGGGATAATATCAGAGTTTACAGCAGCATTTACAACAACATTTAAACACAGTACTTATCTCACTTTCCAGCAAGATACTCTTTCAGAAAACTCAGCCAGAATTCAGTCTTGGGAAATGTGCCTTGGTTGTATGGCCTGTACGGCCTTGTACAGTCAACAACAGTACCAAAACGGCTTGGAAATTGTGCCAGAAAATTTCAGCATTGTAATGTACCTTGCAGAATAGGTTTCACTCAGCAAAATCGCCTAGAAAATCAAGCCAACCAGCTGTTAAAAGACAACCCTCGATTTCTGTTCCTTTCCTCTTATTGTACGGCCAACAATCACTTCTGTACGACCTCCTCCTGTAGCTGCAATACAGACAACAATAAATACAGTCTTCCACCTTGGAATGCCTGCCTATCCCTCACCTAGGGATGCATGCCAACTCCCTCTGCTGTGACTCTTTCCCTCCAAGCAAGAGATTTATCTCTTGGAAAATGTGACCCTTCACATTTGTTGGGTATGTGTTATATTCTTTGCATGTGTGTGTGTGTGGGTGCGTCAGATACGACAACTGCGTCTGACGATCCCTTCACCTAGAGCTCTGCCGTGTGCGCTTTCCTAGGGGGGTCCCAGGTATGCCCCCCCTGGTTACGCGCAGTGTTCGGGGCAGCGCCCCGATTTTTTTTTTTTTGGGCGGTTTTTGCTATTTTTAGCGGATTTTGCTATTTTTAGCTGATTTGTAAATTAATCCCGGATTAAGGGATTAGGGTTTTGGTATCTACGGAATACCTAAAAACATTGTATATATTGTAT
>ML776782.1:330909-362652 GCA_009831015.1 Picea engelmannii | reverse complement strand
GACCGTCGGATTTCCTAACTACAAATGCATACTAATGCATACTAAAGAAACACACTTTTACCTAACGACATATTAGACCAAGTAGATCTTAACTAACTCCTAAGTGTCTAAATATCCTAACACTGCCTTGGCTCCACCATGAACTGATTCAAGGTGTTCATTGCAAAACGTATATCTGGCCCGGTATTGAACAAATACATCAAAGAACCTATCAATTGTCTGTATAATGTGGGATCCCCCAAATTTGAATTTGAAGTTGTCACCTTCTTTAGATTAGTGATCATGGGTGTGGCCATAGGTTTGCAGTCCTCCATCCGAAACCTCTTCAGTATTTGAACTGCATACTTAACCCTCCCAAGGAAAATCTCCCCTGGTCTTTGCCAAACCTCCAATCCCAAGAAGTAATGCTTCATGCCGATCTCAAACTTAACTGCCATGTATGCTTTGCACTCTACATTGAGGTTCTCGACACCTACTAGAAACAAGTCATCTACATAGGACACGAAAATGAGCAGATCGGTCTGAACAAATATACAATATAAGTTAGGATTTGCTTTGCTTTTGGTGAAGCCTATACTCTGCAAATATCCATCGATCCTGGAATGCCATGCTCTTGGTGCTTGCTTGAGTCCATACAAGGCTTTCTTAAGCCTACACACATGGGACTCCTTTCCACTTACCTCAAGGCCTTGATGCTGCTCTACGTACACTTCTTCCTCATTGATCCCATTAAGGAAAACTATCTTCACATCCATCTGATGTATCCTCCATCCCATAAATGAAACCAAGGACATAACTGCTCTAATGGAAGTGTACCTAGCGATTGGAGCAAATCTCTCCTCGTAGTCCACTCCCTCTTTTTGGGAGAACCCTCTGGCCACAAACCTCACTTTGAACTTCTCAATGCTGTCATCTGTAGCATGCTTGATCTTGTAGAGCCATCTAGAACTCACAACTGACTTCTTCTTCGTCCTGACACTATGTCCCAAACATTGTTCTTCATGATGGAGGTGTACTCCTCCACCGTGGCATCCTACCATACTTGCTGGTCTATTGTTGATATTATGGTAGCTGCAGGAGGTATTAACTTCCATATGTAACCTTTGACTAGAATAGAATATTCTGGAAGCAAGAGAAACCCTAAATAGATGTGTGAAAACCCTAGAAGACATGTCGGCTCAGTAGGATATATAATATTAAGGTATTATCCTCCAGGAAGGCAAGTTGGCCTCATAGGAAAAAGATAAATATAAAATATAATTACCAGAAAGTCAGGTCGGCCCAGCCAGAAATGTCACTTGACATATTAATATAAATAGAGGATGTCTTGGCTCATTTGTTCACTCACTCTAACTCAGGAAACCAAAAATAGTGCGCAAATTTGGAGAAGTAGCAACAACTGCAGTTGTACGATATTCTCTTGTTTAGTCTTTCTGGTACTTTCTCTTGTGCACTACCTTAGGAGAAAAGTGCGCTCTCTCTCTCTCCTGGTTATCTATTGGTTCTAGTGAGGCTTCCTAGAATCATTCTTTCTATCAAAGGTTAAGGTGCTCGGGGGTGGCTTTGTGCCTATGGTTGGGTGACAATGGTGTAGCATTGTCTATGGTGAAACAAGCACAACATTCTATTAGGTTATGGGCCCACACCACCTTCGGAACAATCTAACCACTGGAAGGGAGATCTACAGATCTCTGTTAAGCTCGTTGTAATACAATTGCAGTTGCAGTGCCGGTTCCTTTGTGCCATTGCAGTGCCAGTTACAGTGCCAATTGCAACACTAGTTGCAGTGCTAGTTGCAACACCAGTTGCACCGAAAGTTTCTGTGAAGTATTAGGACTAATTTTTGGTTATCCTAGTGCACCCTAACTCAACGCATCCCTTGGTGCCCTCAACCAACAAAAATGTCAAGTTTGAGTTTTTGGGTCAAAGTCAAAGGTTGACTGGTCAAAGTCAAAATCAAAGGTTGTCTTTTGGTCAAAAAATGATTTTTGTGGTCAAAGTTGAAATTTTAGGGTTTCTAGCTTGTTCTAATCATTGAACCTTTTTGTCTTAGTTTCTAACCTCTTCTTGTCAAGATGGTGTTTAGTTTCAGATTAGAAGACACGCTGAACGATACTACAAATTTCAAAGGTATGCACTTGTATATTCTTTTCAAGTTATATCATCCAACAAAGCATGAGTGGGTTTGCAGGGGATGTACAAGAGACCTTGTCCAAGCAGTGATTTTGAATTCAGTACATTCAGAGGAACAAGCGCACCCTCCCTAGCAATGAAGACTCCAGGTTTGATTATTTAAAAATTGATATGTCTCTAGCTGTTATGGAATTATTACGATCTTATGCTGCATCTTGATCTATTGAAGTTATGATCATTATACTAACCCCTTAATTCTAGAGATACACTTGTTGATCTCCTCTCTAGGAGATATTCTTGTTCTTATGTAAATGCTTATTGTTTACGAGATGAAGTTGATTTCCTTTAGGAGATGTTCTTGGTCACTGACCTAGACTCCAACCAGGCCATCTTCCATGGAGGATACCGTGGAGATTTTGTTGTTCTTGTTTCTTGTTTCGGGCAGGACATAAGAGATAAATATGAGAGGGAGTCAGTGATCAAGAAGAAGCTAACATAGTTTCGTGACACTTTGTAGAATGAAAAAGGGCATGCAACAAACATAAGCACGGTCTGAGGATTCTCTTAGATAGAGGTAGTTGAATTTAGAGTTTGAGATGAAGAATATTGCAAGACTTCATCAGAGACATGGTGCAGGAAGGAGTAGTGAGGCTCCATCACTTATTCACAGATGAGCAGATCACTGACATTTGAACTAAGCCTCTGTCTGTAACAAGCTTGGCAGGAATGCAAATGTTTCCTTGGGGGAGTATTGATGATTGCAACATCGTGTCGATATTCCAAGATTGATCAGACAGACTTGATCATGTGGGAATAGGCCCAGATGTAATCTTCGATGGACTGAAGATTCGAGTTGCTGCTAGATCTCCTATGTGTGAATTGCATCGGGCCTTGAAACTCTCACGAGTAGGTGAGTAGCCTCGATAAGCATCGGGTTGACTCTATCTCCATAGGAACTGGGTTGCAGACCAGGGGAGATAGGGAACATCTACATTCAGAGTAGATGTGCCCTGACGTAGTCTTTGACGGACTGAAGACTCGAGGTTCTTGAGGTGCAAAATTCCACGTGTTCGATAACATTGAGTTGAATGCATTCACGGAATGATCCTATGAGAGGATCACCATGAGGTGTTTGTGGCTCTAATGTGGTCATAATTCTTGTCATGGGACAAGAACGACCTGAGGTGCTAGACACACGTGTCCGATAGCATCGAGCTAAATGCATTCACAGAGTGATCCTATGAGAGGATCAACTATGAGGTGAATGTGGCTCCGATGAGGTCATGATTCTTGTCATGGGACAAGAATGACCTGAGGTGCTAGACACATGGTGGTGGAGATGGATCACCAATATAGCTAAATGAGGCTCATGGACATTATGATATTGTCTATTACAGAAGAATACCAAGAACAAGTATGATGATATGTTTTGATGATTGCTACCAGATGATACTGATAGTAATGATGATGCTACCTGTAGAATGGTCTACAAGACTATGTGAGTCTTGCCCATGCCATGTGAAGATGGATGGATGTGTTTGAGACCATTAATACCTCCCTAGCTAAGAGGGAGTGTTGATATTATGGTAGCTGCGAGAGGTATTAACCTCCATATGTAACCTTTGACTAGAATATAATATTTCAAAAGCAAGAGAAACCCTAAACAAATGTGTGAAAACCCTAGTAGACATGTCGGCTCAACAAAATATATAATATTAAGGTATTATCCTCCAGGAAGGCAAGTCGGCCTCACAGGAAAAAGATAAACAAAAAATATAATTACCAGAAAGTCAGGTCGACCCAGCCAAAAAAGTCACTGGACAGATTAATATAAATAGAGGACGTCTTGGCTCATTTGTTCACTCACTCTCACTCAGGAAACTAGAAACAGTGCGCAAGTTTGGAGGAGGAGTAGCAACAACTGCGGTTGTACGGTTTTCTCTTGTTTAGTCTTTCTGGTACTTTCTCTTGTGCGCTACCTTAGGAGAAAAGCACTTTCTCTCTCTCTCTTGGTTATCTATTGGTTCTAGTGAGGCTTCCCAGAATCATTCTTTCTATCAAAGGTTAAGGTGCTCGGGGGTGGCTTTATGCCTATGGTTGGGTGACAATGGTGTAGCATTGTCTATGGTGAAACGAGCACAACGTTCTAACATCTACTGCATCCTAAAAACTAGAAGGCTCGAAATCTAGAATGCTGCTCATTAATGCTATATAGTTTGGAAACTTCTTCGAAGGTCTTCTCTCTCTAAATGTGCTGCTAGGAGTCTCAACATACTCCTAAGCATCCCTCAATGTCTGACTAAACCATCAAGATTTCTTGACAGAAGTGGAAGGGGCTCTTGTCTCCCCCTCTTCACTTGAAGGCTTTTGTACTGCTTTGGAAATCACTCGTGACCTCGGCTCAACCTTCGAATCTTCTTGCTCCTCATCCTCTGCCATTGGAGTAGGCTCACGAGACTTCCTAGATGCAAAGTCTTCCTCAATCTTCACATCCTTGCTTACTACTGTCTTCTTTTGCTTTGGAATATAGACCTTGTAAGCCTTTGAAGTCTCATTGTAACCCACAAACAAACCCTTCCTGCTGGAGGGCTCCAACCTAGTCGTCTTCTCTACTAGTACATGGATAAACTGGATAACCAAAGATGTGGAAATGACTCACCTCTGGCTTCATTAAGTGGATAACCAAAGATGTGGAAATGAATCACCTCTGGCATTCACACTGGTGAATGCCTCCTCTGGTGTCTTTTCCTCTAAGATCTTGTGAGGAACACTAGTTTTGGAAGTAGATTGTTGTGTTACATATGGGCAAGTCCTGGTCATGTATCATGGCCTTCGCAACCCCTATGATGGATTGATTCTTCCTCTTTGCAACCATGTTCTGTTGTGGGTTGTACGGAATTGTCAGCTCCCTCTTCCTCCTTGCCTCCTTGCAAAAACCCTTGAACTCCTTGGAGGTATACTTTATCCCATTATCCTATCTCAAGACTTTGATCTTCTTCCCTTTTTGGTTTTCAACTAGAGATTTGAACTCCTGAAACCTGCTAAAGACCTCATCCTTGGTTTTTAAGTAGATCCAAGTCTTGCAAGAGAAATCATCAATAAAGGAAACATAATGCATGCTTCTTGTTATTGATGCTACTGACATTGGTCCACAGACATTTGAATGTACCAGGTCTAAAATCCCCTTAGACCTATGCTCACTGCTCGGTAAAGCAACCTTGACATGCTTGCTAAGCATGCACCCTTTGCATATACCACACTACTCAATACTGAACTTTGGAAGGCCTGTGAATATTAGCCTCGTAATAGGCAATGCCCTATGATGCAGGTGCCCCATCCTCTTGTGCCACAATTCGCACAAGTTGTCACTCTTATGCACCAAGGCTCGAACAGGTTCACCTTGCAACTTGTAGAAATTACCTTCTCTAACCCCTATTATAATATCATTTGAGTTGTATCTAGGCTAGAATCCTTTGGCTTGATGAGGACTTGTTGGTTCTTGAACTCAATTGCAAAGCCCTTATCCTCATGATTGAAATTGAAAGCAAATTCTTCTTGAGACCTAGAACTAACAAGACATTGTCAAAATTTAAAGAATTACCCGACTCAAGTTGGAAGAGAATAGTACCAACTCCTGCTACTAGGTACTTGGCATCATCACCAAGCTCAACCTATACTCTTGAATACTGCTTCTTCAGATTAGAAAACAACTGTCGCACTAATGTTATATGCCGAGATGCCCCACTATCCACATACCATGCATTCCTCAGAATCGTGGTGGTAGAAAGGCAAGATACCAATGAGAAATCCTTCTTGAACTTGGCGACAAACTCGTTCATCTGAGTTTTTGCAGAGGCTGCTACTTGCTTCTACTGTTGCTTCCCTTTACCCTTCTTGTTATCTAGACATTGTGATGCATAATGACCGTGCTTATGACAATTGAAGCACTTGATTATACTGAAGTCCTTCTTTCTTGGCTGTGAGATTGACTCCTCACTCTTTCCCTTACCTTTGCTAAGTCCTTTACCTCTGCCCTTATTTGAATGAACAAATAAAGCTAGGTTCTCTTCACCATCCTTCTTACCAACCTTTGACTCCATCCAAGTCTCCTCCTGGATACACTCGTCCCAAAGCCTCTCAAAGTTAGGAAGGTTTTCCTGAGTTCAAATACCTTTGGAAAATGGTTCCCATGAAGATGGGATTCCATTCAGTGCCATGTTCACTAGCTTTGTATCTTCAACCTTTTTCCCAACTGTTGCAAGTTGATCACGAATCTGTGTGATCCTCATAAGGTAATTGGTGATTGTGTTTGATCTAGTCATCATTATGGATCTAAGTTTGTTTCTCAATATCATCTTCCTGTATATGTTCTGACTCTGGTAGAGACTAACCAGGGCATCGAACATCTCCCTCATCGTCTTCTTCTCAGATACATGAGGGATAAGATGATTCTTTATCTCACACAAGATCATTTGCTTGTCCTTCACTACCCTCTTGTTGTGAGCTACCAACCCCTGTGGATATGTTGGTGGAGTAGCAATGTTCTTGACAGTATCCCAGAGATCATTCTCTTCTAGTAAGAATGTAACCCTCACCTTACATGATGATAAATTCGAGGCACCATCCAATCTGTCCTCAAACGTGAGGCTAGCTGATGTCATCTCTCAAATCTACTACGCAAACTCCCAATTCTGAAAATTAGTTTTGAAACCCTCTCACAACTGGCCTTTCTTCCCTGCAGTTGATTTATTGTTGCAAATCCTAGAGAATCTGAATTAGAGATAAAAGCTTTGATACCATGTAAAAATTTCCAAGCCTCAGGTGACTAAAGTCCTTATCTCAATCAATCAAGTAGATTGCTGAATTTAATTATTGCAGAAATAAATTTTAGACCATATCATTAATCACACAATAGCTAGAAATCAAATAGCGGAAGCAGAAAAATTAATTTCATATATACACCAATAATTACTCCTTCAAATTAACTTTTCATTCCTTCGAAAAAATTACAAGGAAACCTCCACAAGCTGCCCAAAAAAACAACACTGTATGTATACCAAAAAACATCCCAAACTGAGCGAAACAACTTGCTGGGAGAGTACGATTTGTAGTATGACTGTACAACTTGTCTACATGGACTATACAGACGCTAGTACGGTTCTGTCTGTATGGAATTGTTCAGTACATTGTACGGAACTGTGCGGGACTGCTTGCTGCCTGGAAATGCCTCTTTTGTGGCTGCCTACTCTCTCTCCCTCTCTTTGCCACTCAACTTGCTCAATTGCTCAATTGTTCTTTCAATTGCTCGAGTGTTCTTATGTATTTGAACTCTCCATCTTGACTCGTCTTTATAGTTTTAGCTGAGACCGAAACCCTAATATATTTTTGAGGTTACTCCTAGTCTAAGCAAGTCGTGCATGCATGAAATACACTTTTTAGAATCAACTGCCAAAAACAAGACTTTCACTTTTTAACTAAAGTGAATTACAAAATAGAATTTACTTGTTGAAAATATCTTGAACTACTTCTTGCATGTTCACAAGGAACTTACGTGGAAGTTCCTACCTGAGCTATAATTCTCAACAAGAAAAAAATAATGACAAATTTTTACTTTCAAGAAGTTGAGATACATATTGCTCAATTTCTTACCCCAAAATATATTGTCATGCATTGTAAAATTCATGAATTGGAGCAAATTTTAGAGCCCTTGTGGAATTGAGTTAGAACGCCTACAAATATGTAAGAACTTCAAGTAATTTGTAGATTGTGAACATGGAATGCTTGCCACGGGAAGAATAAGCACATGTTGCATGAGCTTTCTAGAGATAAACTATGTATGGAATTTTGAAATATTGAATGTTTTGAGTGGACACTCAACCCATCATTAGGGACAAATAAAGCTAGAATAATGGAAAAGAGTGCTGGGGTGGAGATTTATAGGGTAAAAATTAAGGTTAATCGTTGTGAACTAAGAGTTACAAACCATGAAGCAATTGTGAAAAAATAGTGAAATAATAAAGGAATCGTTTGAAATAAAAGCTAAATTTTTTTAATTTAATATTTCTAAGGAATGGAAAGGGTCAAGATGGCTTAAAAAGGAGAGGGGTATACAGGTAAAAAGGAAGAATAACATTAGTGGCAAGAGATAAAGCTAAAAATAAACCAAGAATTCAAAAATTTAGAGAAAAGGCTAATGATTAACTCGATGAATAGTGGGCTTCCAAGATCGGCTAAGTTTGAAGCCATCTTCCAAATTAGAATTATTAGGATGTTTTTCAATTTCTAGCACTTCCCGAATGATATGAGAGGAGTAATAGGGTTCTGAAGCTAGAATTTTAGTTTGGTCAAAACAAATGAAATGATTAGATTTGTGGGAGTGTGTGTTAGAGATGTGGTTGTAGAAGATGTCGGCTATATGTTCTTTGAGACGGGCTTTAAAGGATCTACCAGTTTGGCTTATGTATGATTTTCCAAAAGAGCAGAGAATTTTATAAATTCCTTGGCCAAGCATGGGGTCAGATTTATCCTTTAGCTATTAAGAGTTTTATGGGGATTAAAGAGAGTTTTAATATTTTTTTGGCCAAAATATTAGAAATATGATCTATAGTACCTTGGATACAGGGAAGAGAAATGAGAGCTAAGGGTGGGGAAGAGGAATGAGAGCTTTTAGGTTTAGAATGGCTGGCCGAGGGAAAGGCCTTGTTGACTTGAGAAATCAATAACCATTGGTCACAAGGGCCTTAATTATGTGGGTTTTTTCTTTCTTAGGGAAACAAGGATTTGAAGTTTGAATGGCTCAAGTAATGAGAGTTTTTAGAACAACAGATTTTTTGGCAAGGTGATGGTGAGAATGGGCATGAAGGTATTGGTCGGTGTGAGTCTTTTTCCGATAAACTTAGTGGGTGAGGGTGCCATCGGGAAGACGGTTATGAGAATATCCAAAAAGGGGAGAGAGTTTTTATTTTGGATTTCCATAGTAAATTGGATATGGGGTGAAATGCTATTAAGATGGTTAAAAAAAGAGGTTAGAGAGGGATGGCCATGAGGCCAAAGTACGAAGGTATCATCAACAAATCGAAACCAACATTTGGACTTATGAAGAAAGCTATTTAAGGCCAAAGCTTCAAAATGTTCCATAAAAGTATTGGCGATAACTAGGGATAAGGAGGTGGACCCCATGGCTGTACCTTCTGTTTGTTCATAGCACATGCCTTTGAAGGTGAAGAAAGTCAAGGTGAGGTTGATTTTAATAAGGTTAAAGGTTTCAGGGTTGATCGGTTTGGAGATAAGGTCAAGGGATTTCATAATCGGAATTTTGGTAAAAATAAGGACAAAACCTCAAAACTAACCATGATGTCTTGTTCATCCAGGGGAAGATGTCGAATTTTTTGAATAAAATCAGATGAATCTTTAATAAATGTGGGAGTTTTTCTGATAAAAGATTGTAGTTTATCAACAAGGAAGCGAGCTAGGGCATGAGTGGGTGCTCCTATAGTGCTTACCATTGGTCTAAGAGGGATGTCTTTTTTATGAAATTTAGGTTTCCCATAGATCCTAGGGGTTTGAGGGTTATGAGGAATAAAACGTTTCTAAATGGAAGCCTCCAGGGATGAGGACTTGATGGCTTTGATAACTAAGCTAGTTATGGCGTTGATTGGGTTCTTGGAGAGAGGTTTATACGAGGAAGAAGAAAGGAGGTTTTGAAGTTTAGATTCATAGTCAGAGGTATTCATAATGATTGTAGCATTACCTTTAAAAGTTTTTAAAATGATGATATTAGGGTTATCATTAAGGTAACAGATGGATTGAAATTCTTCTTTTGATAAGTTCGGTTTAGGAGGTTTGGAGAGACAAAGAGTTATACCACACTCTTGTCGAATTTCTTCAGCTTTGTGTGTGGGAAGATGATGTGTTACTGATTCGATAGAGCAAAGAATATCTTCTATGGGAATCCGATGTGGGACAAGGGAAAAGTTGAAGCCTTTTTCTATAAGATGGATGGAAGGAAGATCAAGATCAAAAGAAGATAAATTTACAACTATTGATGGATAAGAAAAAGGAAGAGGGTGAGGGGTTTTCGTGGAGGGGAATGAGAGGAATGTTGGTAGAGTTAGGGTCAAAGCTTTCAAGGGAAGGAATAGGGTTCAAAAGATCATTAATACTAGCATCATCATTAGACATTAAAGAAAAATTAGAGCTTTCATTAGAGATTATAATTAGATTTGAGTTGTCATTCGAATTATGAGAATAATTAAAATTATCATTGGAAATAAGTGACAAATTAGAATTAAATGAAAAATTAGGATTAAAAGAATTAGAACTAACTGACAAATTAATAATAAGATCAATGTGAAGCTAGATCTCCTAAGATTTGATGGAAACAATCCATCATAAGCCAAGAATTGTTTTGAAAGGGATTTTGGAATTTTTGCATTTGATGTTGTCTGGTTGAAGAATAAACACTTAGTCTTGGTATTTGTGGTGGAAGCACAATATTTAGGGATTCACTCTTTCCTTGGATGCATTTTTTGAATGGCTTCCTTAACAGATTCAAAGACCATGAAAAGGACTTCTTTAATCACTCAACTTGATTATGCCAAACAAGATCCATAGACGAATATTCGATAGAATGGGAGAAATTTGCTTCATATGTTCACGACTTACCAAAGATTTTTCTAAAAGAATTATATATTGGATGTCTAAAGCATGAAATCAAGAATGTATGAAGGCTCCATTCTATTTTAAATGATCCAGAAGCAAAATAAAGAATGTTAGTATGGTAGAATGTAAGTTGGCTAGTGAGCAAAAGCCTTTATTACATTTTATGGGGAATTGAAGCTTGACTCAAAAAAATATAAACCTCCACATGCGTGTTTCCCAAATCCATCAAAACAAAATAAGAGGAAGGAAGATTGGAGTAAAAGTGACATAACCCTTCATATGGTTATAATATTTAATAATTAATGTTAGAATATAATGGATGTGCTCATTTTACCATTGACAATATCACTATTTTCACCCAACCATAGGCCGAAGCCACCCTCCGAGCACCTTAACCTTGACAGAGAATCACTCTGAAAGCAAACCCTAGGCTAGATAGCCAAACAAAGGGTAGCGCACCTTTCCCCAAGGATAGCGCACCAACAAGAGCTGATTAGGTAGTCCAAACCCTAGCCAAGAGATATTCCAAGCCAAAACGTAATTGCTAGCTGCAGGAACTGCACCGACAACTCTCCTCCAAACCTGCGCACAAAACTGGGCACTGTAGTGCGCTCAAGTGCTGCTCTGCAATTCTGAGACTGCCTGCCAGAATGAGAACTGGCCTCCTGTATTTATACTAATTCTGGCTAACTGCCTGGGCCGATTTCTCATTCTGGGTATCTGTTTGTTCAATATATATTAATTCTTCTGGCCGACTTCTTCTCTTGGAGGCTAATAACCTAATATAAATTATCCTCTTGAGCCAACATGTCTTCTAGGGTTATTAGCCAACTCATTAGGGTTTCTTCTTGCTTTCTGGAGTATTCTATTCTCGTTAGGTTTACACGTGGAGGTAAATACCTCCCGCAGCTACCATAATATCAACAATTAATATATATTCTTCTAAGAAACAGGACATGTCCTAAAGCCCCCTGCGTCTTGTACCCTACCTGTCAGGCACATGACATGCTAGGACACATGTCCAACATGTGTTTGACATTTGTCCTAAAACATGACACGTGTCTGACACATGCCCTAGATGTTCCCGACGTGTTGGACACCAATGTGCCAAAAAGGAAACAATGGGGCGGGGTTAAAAGCGATGGGTTTGGACAATAACGTATCGGTGGTTTAGTATCTATGTAATACATTTTGATATTGATAATGTCAAATGAATCAATGAGAAAACTACAATTTATGGTTCTAACTGCTGAACTTTTATTTTTGTGTATTGAATATTCTAATTTCTTGTGTGTTTGATCATCATTGATGTAGTAACTAGTTGTATCAATATTTCCTAAATGTTATAATTCTAAAAAATTTGGATTTCTATGTCTATATTTCATTTTTGTATTTGTAATTTTCTTTTATATATATATATACATATAATGTGTCCCCTGTGTCCTATTTTGGGGGTTGACATGTCCCATGTCGGATACTTGTATCCAAGTGTCTTGCATGTCCCATGTTCCGGTGTCACACACACACACAGGTCATATTACATGTCCCTACCATATTTCTGTCCTCTATGTATATTTTTTCGAAGACGTAACATTCACAAGGAGAAGATCCATGCTAAATTGCACTAGAAGATTAATTCAGATTGAATTTAAGAAATTCTATGGTGGCAACCCAACCTATTTGACCCATAGGTCATTTTATAAATGTAGGGGAGGCATGGGACCAAATTAATATGAGAAAGTACAACCGAATATTTTTGATAGCATGAGAAATCAAGGAGACATGGCATTAAGATTAACACACAATTCAAAATTTCAATATTCGATGAGTTGGCTCAAAAATTATTAAATAAAACTTGAGTGTGTAGTTCCTAGAAAAAATGTTTATTCTAAACTTTGGACTCAATATTTTTGTTGAACTCATATGTTTTATTTTTAGGTATGTTTTCACAAGGCAACCCATCCTATATGAATTTTGATCCATGAACCATCTTATAGATGCAGGTGAGGCACAGGGACCAAAAAAATTGCATGCCAACATTTTTGATAGAACCAGAAAACAAACCGATACATGCACTAAATAATAAAAATAACACTGAAATTAAATTTCCATATTCCAAGATTGCAAAATTCAATCATAAAACTTGAGTGTCTAGGCTCCCCTTGAAGAAAATATTTGTTCTGAATTCTGCAGTCAATGTTTTGGTGAACTTTTTAGGTATGTTATTTGAAAAGGGATCCAACCTATCTCAATATTAACCCATGGGCCATTTTATAGATGTGAGGGAGGCATGGGGACCTACATAATATGAAAAAGTACAGCCCAAAATTTCTGACAGAATGAGAAAACAAGCCAATTTATGCATTAAAAACATGTAAATCAAATTTCAATATTCAATAAAACTTGAGTGTGTAGTCCACTAGAAAAGAGGTGTTTCTTTGGGACTTTGCAATGAATGTTTTGGTGAGCTCACTGATTTGTTTTAACTTTTTAGGTATTATGTTATTCGGAAGGCAACCTAACCTATTTGACCTATGGTTCATTAATGTAGGGAAGGCACGGGGATCAAACTAACGTGAGAAAGTACAGTCTAAAATTTTTGGTAGTATGAAAAAACAAGCCAATAAATGTATTAAAAATAAAATGAAGATTGAATTTTAATATTTAATGACTTCGTTCAGAATTTGATTATAAAACTTGAGTGCATAGTCCCACAGGGAAAAATATTTTTCCTGAACTTTGCAGCGCATGTTTTGGTGTAACTCGCATGTTTTGGTTTTGGTATGCTCTGATATTCCATGTTTGGCTTGTAAAATGGAACATAGAACACACCTCTAAGAAATTCGCCCATAGCTTGTAATGTGTTGAACCAAAAATTAACCAGGCCTCTCATTAGCTTTTGACTGTAGTTAGGATGATGTGATGGTTACTACATTTTGCATGTTTGCCAAATATATTTAATAGTATGGTGGTAAGATTCATTTTCTTCATTAAAATTTAGTAGTGGGTTGGCAACGTGTATGCTTTTCCTGTCACAATATGATCAAATATTGCCCATAATAGCTGGATTTGCTTAACCTTTTTCTGTTGTTAGTAGGTTTAGCATTTAAAAGCTGTCTACATCCATAAGTTTCTACATTGTTAATATTTCCATTTCACTTTGCAAATACAAATATGCACTATCTGCTTTTTTCTCTTTGACATTCTTTTTCTTTATGATTTGATTTTAAACATGACTTAGTTGCCACTTAAGCCCAAGGGGTTAGCTTAACCGGTTGTCACCAATGCTGTTGGGCATTTGGCTAGTTCTGTGCCAGCAGGTGTTTTGTTTGAATCCCCTGGTTTAGGTGCACTAGTCTACATAACAGGTTTACTAGGGATTCCATCTACGAATGTGGGGAAGCATCCCTTGGGCTACCCTGCAAAGTTTACCTTGGAAAAAGTGACTTGTCTGACTGGTAGCTTACGTTGATAGGGTGCCATGGTTTTATGGTTTATGAATTTCATGGGTGATAAAGCAGTCCAAGTTAGGGTTTGCTTGTCCCTAAACTTCAAAATCTCTAGTAGCAGGTTGTCATGTATCACGTAAACTCTCAGATAAATCACTTATAGGCTATCACAAATTTGTTTCTCCATTGGTTTATCTGGAGGGAAATGTCTGCAGGTTTGGAACATAAACCATTTACAAGAAAAATAATCACAGCATGACTAGGCCTTCACTTAAGGGCACTAACATGAAGAGATCCCTTACAGTTTTATATATTTGTTTTCTGCCATATAGGGGTCATTTTTGTGAACTAAATTGTTGCTTATGTGCTTCCCCTGCTTGCATATGTGACAAAAGTTTGAATTACTTAATAGAGATGGCTTCATTGTTTCATTTTTGTGATCTAAATTGCTGGTTATGTGCTTCCCCTTCTTGCATATGTGACAAGAGTTTGATTTACTCCATAGATATGGCTTCATTATTTGAAGTAGTTTTATGTGATATGGTGTATTCTCCTTTGGAATCCTTATTTGCAAAGGTTATTTATACAGACTGCTCATTATTTGTATTATACATCAAAAATTCATCCAATTTGCCCCCAATTCAACACTCTTCAAATTTTTATTGTATTGCGGACTAGTGTTTTTGGTGGCATTTCTATTTTTCATTCTCTATATTCATAATATCTCATTGTTGGATTCG
Source organism: Picea engelmannii (assembly GCA_009831015.1). Lineage (NCBI taxonomy): Eukaryota > Viridiplantae > Streptophyta > Pinopsida > Pinales > Pinaceae > Picea > Picea engelmannii. The sequence continues at coordinate 347,669 of ML776782.1, read as the reverse complement.
ATCTGTTTCTCTTGATTCCAAGCTGCTTTGTCTTTTTTATTGATATCACAGATTTTGAGGAAATTGAGTCACATGGAGGACCAGGAAAAGTCAGGCTCAAAACCCTTGGACACACCTACAGAAACTGCTACTAAATTTGTGTCTTCTGTTGAAGGAGAGTCTGTTTTGTTGGTTGAAGGTGTTGGCATTTCTTTAGCTGCATTTGCAGGCACTTCAAATTATGGCGATCCTAAGAATTATAGTGAGTTTGGAATTTATTTTAATTCTATTATAAACTGTACGAACAAATCATGTGTGGTATGTATGAGCCACTGCTGACTGTGTTTTGGACGAATATTTAACAATGCACCAATTAATGCTTTTGTGCTTGTAGTCTCAACAATTTCTATTGACCAAGGATTTCGAACTTGATGCAGGTCTTGGAGCTTCTTCTGAAGAAAGGACTACATCTGATGTTGGGACCACTCTATCTGGAGACAACAGGGGCCATATTGTAGCACCGATTAATAGAGAGTTTTCTGTAGACACAAGATTCAATGATACAAATGGTGAACCTGATACTGGTACAGAAAGTATGCCCTGTAGGACAGTATCCTTTCCATACCAACCTGTAGGAACTAATGTCATTCGAAAGGATGATATTATTGGTGAAAAGCCTGTAAATGCAAGCTTACTTTTGCAGACAGAATGTACACCTATTGAAGTTCATGAAGTTCCATCTTCTGAGTTGGAATTGCATTTTAGTTATGAATTGCCTACTGATACTGGACCTACTTCAGCTTACAGTCTGCCTTTGGGTGCTGTAACTACTACTAGAAGTGACAATATTGTGTCTGCAGATGTTGATAGCGACAAGATAGCATCTCTGGATGTTGATGGTGACAAGAGTGCCCCTGTTGTTGAAGTTCCATCTTCTGAGTTGGAATTGCCTTCTAATAATGATTTGCCCGCTGATACTGGACCCACTTCAGTTTACAGTCTGCCTCCAGGTGCTGAAATTACTACTGGAAGTAACAAGAATGCATCTGTAGATGTTGATGGCGACAAGAGTGTTGTAGATGTTGAGAGTGACAAGAGTTTGCTTTTGCAGACAGAAATTACACCTAACGAAGCTGATGCAGTTCCATCATCTGAATTGGAATTGCATGCTGGCACTGGGGCTACTGTAGCTTACAGTCTTCCTATGGGTGCTGAACCTACTATTAGAAACGAAGAGTTAGCATCTGTAGATGTTGATATTGACAAGAGTGCATGGGTTGATGTTCAGCCGGTTGAAGTTGGGGGTTATGATTACATACAGACTATTGGGGAGACTCTGGTTCAAGACAGTCACCCTACAAAAATTGCTGACATATCAGACAAAGAGGCTGAAAGAATATCTAGCAACAATGGACTCATTGTTATTGTCGAGAAATCCTCTGTTGATGCTGGAAACACAAGCAACCATGTAGAGTCTACCAATACCAACTCTATCTCCAGTCCTGTTTTTGAGACAAATTTGACTTCCATTACTGCAAATGTGGTGAATGATAATCCACCTGAAAATACTAATTTCATGTCCCAAGTGAAGATATCTCCAATGTCTGAAGATGCAGAATATATGGCCAATGGGATAACAAACACCCATGTGGTGTCCAGTTCCTCTGTAGATGCTGCAGATGATGTGCATGAGAGATTGGATAGCCACGTTGGACTGCTTACTGAGGATGATCCTTCTGCCGGAGCTGCACTGGATACTGGCATAAGGCATCCTGCTTGTGATCAGAGCATGCTTGAAGGCAAAAACACTGATTTTGAGTCTCTCAAGGATGTTGACTCACCAGCTGGTGCTGGACATACCATTGCATTAATTGATGGTGTGCATGATATCATTGAGCCATCTGGGGAAGACACTGTTCCTGTTACAGATATAGAGCCTTCGGATAAGGCAAAATTTTCTCCCAAAACACAGGTCCATTTGGATAGTGTACCTGGGATGATCTCATTGGATTCTAATAAAAATGGGACTTCCACAGATAAGTTTCCTTCAATGGAGCCTGATAGTGCTCCAGGTACAGTCATACAGCTTTTTGCAAGCTTCAGAAATTTATTATTCTTGCATGGTCTAAACTAGCTTAGGACTCTTATCTGTGTGGAATTTAAGATATAACTTATGTTATTATTTAATTTGCACTTATCAGGTCCGCTTGGTAACTATCCCATTGGTTGTGGCTTCCTTCACTGCATGTAATGGATTTGATAGAGATGTTCTTTTTATGGATGGACTATATTTATATTTATTTTACACTGATCTTTTTATATACTTGTACAGCTGCTGTGACAGATGAAGGACTTGGTTCTGATTTAAAGCAAGAGCAAGATGTACGCTGCTTGATTCTGTCCCCTCTCAAATTCTATTATATGTTTCCCTCATATCAAATGAATGCTTATATTTAGACTTCTTCCTGTTACTAATGGAAATATTTGTGAATACTTACACCTATATGTGCAGGCAATACGAACTCCTGAGGAAAATAGTGGTGGAGATGTACTTGTTGGTCAGAAAGTTAGAAAAAGGTTTGGGAATAAGCAGTATATTGGTGAAGTTGTTGGATTTGATCAAGAAACTTCTTGGTACAAGGTAGGTTATTTTTCATGTTCGAGGCTCACAAGTTCTCTTTTATCTTTCTTTAACAATATATCTTTAAAAATATAATGCAATATTGTTACAAAATATAGTCTCCTGTTTGATGGAGATTCTGATTAGCTCCAGTGACCTATCTTTTCAGGATATTTCTTGCTAAAACCTACAATTTGTTACAAAAATCACTATTTTTTTTTTTGAAAAGAAACTGAAGATATTTTATATATTAAGGAAGCTGCGCCAAGGCAAAACAGCGGTCAAAATAGATACAAAAAATGGCTCAAATCTGTTTGAGTACTCTGCTACTGTCCTAATATAAAAACTGCTACTGTCCTAATCAAGGTTACCAGAACCGGACTGGTCATTGAACTGGTCGACCCCAAAAACCGGAGCCGAACCGGAACCGGGAAAAAACCGGTCACTAAAAATACATAAAATATTCAAATTTTGAAAAACAAATACATATTCATGTGCATCCATGTGAATCCAAACCATTATACACAAATTTGCAAAGTTTCTCATATATATTCATGTGCATCCATGTGAATCCGATTCCAGAATCCAAACCATTATACACAAATTTGCAAAGTTTCTCATATATATTCATGTGCATCCATGTGAATCCATGTGAATCCAAACCATTATACACAAATTTGCAAAGTTTCTCATATATATATAACAAGTAATAGTGTATAAAACCAAAATAGCACTAAGAGTAAGTGCACTCCATGAGTCCATAGTCATATGANTATCCAAATCAAAATACATCATCAAAAAGGCTCTAAATGGCCTATAAAGTCCAAATATAACTCTAGAGTCTAGGCTAAACTCTAGAGAGTAGATACTAGAGACTACACAATCTAATAATCTGAATCTGCATACTCAAAGGAAGACTCAGAGGACTCGGACTCGGACTCGGACTCGGACTCAGACTCATCATCTACATCCTCAATATGAGTAGACTCAATAGGGGGATTCTGAGCCTGGCTTGATTCCCCTGGTCCAGAAGGCAAAGATACAGGTGCGGCATCGGTGCACACATTCTCTTGATGTGGCTCGGGATCCAAATTCATCCAAGAAAGGTCTTYATGGTCAAAAGCTACTGGCTGAGTCTCCACAACCCAATCTGATGAGGGATCAACATCATCCAAGAATATGTTGTTGGATTCAGGGGTCTTGTTCATCAATTTGTTGCGCCTCAACCTAAGGTTATACTGAACAAATACCATATCATTCAACCGTTTTTGCTCTAAACGGTTTCTCTTCTTGGTGTGTATATGCTCAAAAACACTTCAGTTACATTCACACCCAGAAACACTACATGTTTGGCTCAATATCCGAACTGCAAATTTCTGCAATTCATGGCACTGACTACCAAATTACTGCCACCAATAAGCTGCATGTAAAGACAAAGAAGATTTAGCAAAGGAGTTTGAAAGTTTGATTTAATTTTTGCCATGAATAATATAATTGAAAGACTTTACAATTACGTACCTGGTGGATCTCTTGCTCTACTTCGAACAGCCATAGCCATGCCAAAGGTACCAATACTCTCATTGAAATGCAAGAGTTTGCTATGTATCTCATCATGTTTGTTGGAATCATGGACCATGCGCTCAATGCATTTGTATAATCCTTCTTTCACCTCCCCATCTGCTTCAAAATATTTTGTGTAATGGTACCTTTCAAAGAGTTAAAACTTAAGAGTCAATGAGTTTGAACTTTGAAACATTAGCTAAAGTTTAAACATATGCAAATTAAAATTTAATAATATATCTTAAAAACTTTGAAATTACTCACTACTTACCTGGGATTCAAGTAATATCCCGTAGCATGTAAAGGCCAATGGAGTTGTTTATTCCATCTTTCATCAATGATTCTCCACAAAGGAAGATACTTTTGGCTTTTACCCCGATATTCTTCCTTTATTGCCTCCTTGGCTTGATCCATGGCCTCATAAACAAAACCCATGGCTGGTTTATCACCATCCACCATTCTCAAGACTTTCACAAAAGGCGCACTAAATAGCACTATTTCCTCTACCCTTTTCCAAAATGCGTTCTCATACACTTTTTCAACAATCTCTTTGCCTTCGGCCTTCTTGCTCCATTGAGATGCATTCCACTCATCACAAGAGAGCATCTTCCTCAGGTTGGCTTTTTGGTCAATCATGGATTGCAACGTAAGAAAATTCGTTGCAAAACGTGTGATAGCCGACCTGACAAGCTCTCTTCCATCAGTGTTTTTTCTCATAAGGTTCAAAACCCATGAGTGGTTGTAAATGTATCTTGTTATGCTTTTACCTTGTTCCACTGTTTTTTTCACTCATTCAATTTTCCCAATATCCTCAAGCATGAGATCCAAACAATGGGTTGCACATGGAGTCCACCAATTGGTACGATGCTTTTCCTCTAACATCCTTCCAGCTGCAACATAATTTGCGACATTATCTGTGATAACTTGTACAACATTTTGCACCCTGACCTCCTCAACTACTTCATCCAAAAGACGAAATAGTAAATTTGCATCTTTCACTTGATCAGATGCATCCATTGATTTAAGGAACATAGTTCCTTTAGGGCAAGCAATRAGAAAGTTGAGAATGGTGCGGGATCGCTAATCAGTCCGTCCATCAGACATGATTGTGCACCATGTTTTAGACCATGACTCCTTGAACTCTGTGAGGTATTCCTTTACTCTTTCAACTTCATTTTTTAACAGATTCCCCCTAATATCCTCATAACTAGGTCCCTTGAAGCTCGATCCACATGAAGCTACAACATCCAACATAGGTTGATAATAAACAGACCTTGCAGCATTGAAAGGTATGTCTGCATCATACTACCACCTAGCAATGCATTCCCAAGCAACCTCCCTTTCTATCTTCTTCCATTTGGCATCAATAGTGGGCTGAGAACCAGGGGTAGTGCGGGGTAAACAAAATGAGTCAAGGTTACTACAAGGCCTTTTGGATGCTGATGCACCAACACCACTTCCACCAACATGTTCTACTTCTTCCCTAGGATTGGATTAAGGATCACGCCCAGGGATTGGGAAAGCAGAGGATTCCTCAAAACTAGGCATTCTATCTTGAGGATCACTATCAAATCGAGTTCCACCACTACTTCTCCCCACCTCTTTTTTAACCTTCTTAGTCTTGGCTTTATCTGCTTGAAAGCCTTCACGAAGGCTCTGCACCTTAGCTTTTAGTTCATCGGAAACTTTCAAGCATGGTTTTATATTCCCCCTTGCATTGGCTAAATGTTGTTTGATCCTATGAATACCTCCCCCACCAACCTCCTTTTGGCAACATTACCCCATCAATCAATTGGCAATGGAGCCATGCTGGATCCCTCTTTTCTTTAGGAGCCATGGAAACAAATAAAAATCTGCAAATAAAAACCCTATGTTTTTTTTATTTCTAGGAGAAAACAACAACAATTTTAAGGGGAGTAAGTGCATAGTTTACATGCCTTGAAAACAAGCTCCAAATCTGCCCAAGAAATAAGCTCCAAATCTGCCCAAGAAATATGCTCCAAACAACGCCAAATATGCTCCAAATAAGCTCCAAATATGCTCCCAATCTTCTCCAAATCAGAGTCAAGAAAAGAGGCAAAATAACTCTCCAAATGAGCCCAACAATCACCTCTCCAAAGCAGCCTAACAACCTTTCCAACTCAGCCCTGCAATCAGCTCTCTAAACTCAAGAAAAACCCTTAGCTCAAAAACTCAAGAGAACCCAAATGAGTAGTGTGAGTGAAAGAGAGGGGGTGGGGTTGCCTTTATAGCTTCACTAGGGGCTCTAGACAATTCTAGAAGCTTCCCATGCATGCCCCCAACCCTAAATTTAAAAAAAAATCTAATTTCCCCCTACCTTTTCTGGCCGCGGGTCATCTTCAGCAAAAAAACCGGTTCCTTACGAAACCGACCGGTTCAGGCAAAAAAACCAGTTCCGTACGGAACCGGTCAGGGGCGGTTGGATGAGGCGGTTTGGACCGGTGGGGGCTCAGAACCGGTTGGACCGGCCAATTTTATCGGTTCCGGTTCGGTTCTTGTAACATTGGTCCTAATATAACAAAGACTAGATACCTCCTTATACATTCGAGCAGACATGCTGCTATATACTTTGACAAATTGACCAAGCAAAAAGATGCATTTAAAATACTTAATTTAAACAAAAGATTCATTGTTGGGTGTCTCCTGGAGTTCACCATGGTTGGGTTCATTTTCTTCAATTTCCATTGGTACCATTTCTTGATCTCACTGTGTCTCTTCAGGATTCTCTGACTGGGGTTCTGCTGCAAGCTGATTGTTTGAACCTGAATTGGACTGTTGGGGCATTGCTATGGCTCTAATCTGTTGACATTGTTGCTCTAGAGTGCCCACATGCTGCAGGAGTGTCACTGCGGTCTGCTCACGGGTGCTGGTTCTTTGCCTTTCCTGTTCCAAGGTTTCAACTCGCTGCAGAAGGGTCATAATTAACTATTCAGTGCCTCTTACCTTGCTAATAACCTGGTTGAAATTTAATTTGCTACCTTTGGCCATGTCTTCGTGCCTGCAGGATGCGCTTAATGTTGCTCCAGAATGGATCCATGATGAGAGAGGAAATACCTGAACTGTAGAATGAAAACAAACTGAAATTCGTGAAGTTAATGCCCCACAGAGACCATAAGTAATACCACCATTTGGAGGGAAGGAGCCCTGAAGGAGCCTTACAGACTGGAACAAGTTTATCTCTGAAAGAATCTCTGCACTGAAGGAAATCCAAACCAATGAAATCTTTCCGCGCTAACCCCAATGGCTGCACAAGACTGTTGACACCGTAGGGAACTTGTGAAGATGGATTACACTCGTGGCTCAAGACAGAAGGGCCCAATAATCAGAGGGGACGAAAATTCCCAATTTTTGAAATCACAGATGAGGGCCAATAAATCTGAGAATCTAGAGGAATTTATCTCAACTTGAGACCGGTGAAGAAGGGGAATACAACCCAGAGAAAGACCAACAAACTCACAAGGGAGAAATTTAAGGGAAGGCCCAGGAATCCAGAAATCGCTACGGAAAATACTCGACTTCCACCCAATAGCCAAATAAACACAATGAACCCCAAGAAGTATAAGAGCAGGGATGTCCTGGAAATCAAGAGTAAAAGACCTAAATTGATTCAATAAATGATGAAATTGGAGATAAAAACCTATAGAAAGGAGAGTTTGGAACATGGAGGTTGTGAAATTTCCCAGGAGTAGGAGGGATAGGCCATTGATTTGAAGCTGAACGAAGCATCTATCCCCACGAAATTGCTTGGAATGAATTAACAAGCCCATCACGTCGAAGTTTGGAAATGTGCGGACTTAATACAATGTCCTTTGAAATGTGCGAGGCTTGGGGCATTTAATCCACCATACCCATCGACCTTGCACTAACATAAAACCCTCCTTCATGATCATTTAGGGATGGGTAGAAGCTGAACACTTCCATTAACCTTGATTTTGCCTTTCCTTAGGCTAGTCCCCTCTTTTGCCTTTTGATCAACATTCGAGTTTAGCTCTCTTTTTATATGAAAAAGGGAGCAATCTTCAAGGTTTTTTAGGAGAGCTAGGATCCTTGACATTATGCTAGAGTAAACGTTACCCCTGCAATATTCTTATGGACAATCACCCTGATTACCATATGGAGTCTCCATAGATTGTTAGCTTTCGAACCCCAATCGACTGGGCCAGTCTGATGTTGATGATTACAACTGCGTGAGACATCCTCCAGGACACAGACTGAGTGAGTCGACCTGAGAGAAAGCCCATGAGTTGGGTGTGTGGTTCCTCTCTAAGACGGAGAAGGAACGTTGTATGCCCCTATGTAGGGTGAGGAAGCCCATGAGTTGGGTGTGCCCATGCGCTGGGTGTGTGGTTCCTCTCTGAGACGGAGATGGAATGTTGTGTATCCCTGTGAGGGGTGAAGGAGCCCATGTGATGGGTTTACTGTTCTTCTTTGTGTAGAGAGTTGAGATGATGTGATACTTCAGATGATTCTCCTGTGTAACACAGTGAGAAAGAGATCTACTGAGTTGGACGTGCCTGTGGCTGAGCACAGGTGAACGTGATGATGAAACGATGTATTGACCTCCTCTGTGCAAAGAGTTGAGATGATGTGATACTCCATATGACTCTCCTGTGTAATGCAGTGAGAAAGAGATCTGCTGAGTTGGGCGTGCTTGTGGCTGAGCACAGGTGAACGTGATCCTAGTGGCTGAGCTCTAGTGAGTGTGGTTCTCCTGTGAGACACAATGAGATAGAGATGTGGACATCCCTGTGGCTGAGCACAGATGGATGTGCCCCTAGTGGCTGAGCACTAGTGGGTGTATGAGATCCCTTGCTATATTGTCCAAGAGTCAGACTTACCTGTAAGCCTATTTGTGATGTAAAGGGTACAGGTTGGCCCCAACATAATGTAAAAGATAATTAATTTGGTAATTATTAATTATATTTTGAGTTATTGAGGTTGGCCCTATTGTGTCAATAGACACATCATTTGATATGATAAGTTTGATTTGATGTGACTTGATGTGATAAGTCATTGGTGTACATAGAAGGAACGTTGTGTGCCCTTGTGTGGGGTGAGGAAGCCCATGAGTTGGGTGTGTGGTTCTTCTTTGAGACGGAGATGGAATGTTGTGTACCCTTGTGAGGGGTGAAGGAGCCCATGTGATGGGTTTACTGTTCTCCTTTGTGCAGAGAGTTGAGATGATGTGATACTCCAGATGATTCTCTTGTGTAACGCAGTGAGAAAGAGATCTGCTGAGTTGGACGTGCCTGTGGCTGAGCATAGGTGAACGTGATGATGAAACAATGTATTGGCCTCCTCTGTGCAGAGAGTTGAGATGATGTGATACTCCAGATGACTCTCTTGTGTAATGCAGTGAGAAAGATATCTGCTGAGTTGGACGTGCCTGTGGCTGAGCACAGGTGAACGTGATCCTAATGGCTAAGCACTAGTGAGTGTGGTTCTCATGTGAGACACAGTGAGATAGAGATGTGGACATCCCTATGGTTGAGCACAGATGGATGTGCCCCTAGTGACTGAGCACAGATGGATGTGCCCCTAGTGACTGAGCACTAGTGGGTGTATATCCCTTGCTATATTGTCCAAGAGTCAGATTTACTTGTAACCCTATTTGTGATGTAAAGGGTACAGGTCGGCCCCACCATAATGTAAAAGATAATTAATATGGTAATTATTAATTATATTTTGAGTTATTGAGGTCGACCCTATTGTGTCAATAGATAGATCATTTGATGTGATAAGTCTTATATAAATAAAGGTGAATCCCCATTGAGGAAACACACTTATCATTGTGTCATCTCATGATTTCGGAAGTTGTGGTCTGAAATTATGAGAATTACAACACCCTCTTGTGTGCTAGGTTTGGTGATGGTGTGGGAGGTCTTTCTCTTGAAGAATATAGCAAAGGATTGGCTGGGTTTTCTTCCCTTGTTGAGAAGGGTTTCCCAGGATACTTCTTGTGTTCTTGTGCATGGTTATTCTTCTTGTGATCTTGGTTTTCTCCATAGTTATGGTTCAAGTAAAAGTTAAACAAAAATCCTAAAGAAAATGCATGAGCCATAGCTCATTGAAAATTCAACATCTGATGCCTTCGAAGAGGGCATAAGCCTTCACCTCATTATTTGTCGTTGATCCTAGACCCCAGGCACAACTGATTGTGGTATGACCTCCGGGATTACGAATTACCCCCTCGCACCTGTCACCTTTGGGTTACTTCACAATGCACCGTCAAAGAAAAGAATGTTGGCTTGCCGAAGGGCTTGCCATTACTTGAATGCTTCATTTGATATTCTTAAGGCCCATTTTGGTACAATGCTTATGGATTTAGCAACAGTGGTTGGATTATTTGCTAGTTGAAAAAATTTCAACCAATTGGCTTCGTGCTTATCCAGATTTTGCCACTTCCTTTGGACACAGATTCTCATATGTCTCGAAAGAAGAGCGCAAGCTCTCATTGTGGCTTGTTTAGGACTGATGGTCAACCCATTGAAAATTTTCTTGTTGCGGGCTAGCCATATGCTCCAACAGATGTATTTAGGAAGTACATTCCAGAAACACTTGAAGACGGGTTTGTTCTTGAAATTTCTGAGATAGTGAGTCACCCAATGATTAAAAAACTCATAACAGGATAAATGCCAGGATAGCTGTTGAGTGAGAGGACCCAAAACTTGCCTCCAAACTTCCTTTACATAACGACACTCAATGGACATATGTTGGATGTTTTCTTCATCATTTTGACATAGAACACAACATGAGGGCCCACTTATACCTCTTTTTTTAGGTTTTTTGAGGTAAGAATTTTTTGGTGCACTAAAAGGCAACAAAAAAAGCTTATCTTTGGCATATCGTCCGAATGCCAAATCGCTTTCCACAATCTGGAGTGTGGGTGTTGATGTGCTGTCTCGACAAGGAATTGATAGCCCTTATTGACTGTATACAAAGAGTTACCCCATCACTAGTCTTTTGATCTCGAGGAGCAGAACCCAATAGGGTGGATAAAAAAGTGTTGATAAGAGATGAGAGATGAGCTAGAGGAGAGAAAGTCTTCGAGCTTTTCTAGCTACCATCAGTTGTCCAGGATGATAGGTCGTAGAGAGAAAGGTAGCCCTGAACCTCCATCCAGGCACAAAGGGGAGGGAGAGGCTCGAGTTGAGAGCGTCGATCTGACTCCAAAATTTGGTCATTCCAGTGGCTGATTCTTTGCCCATTTCTCGGAATCTAGTTTAATTTAGCCCAAATAAGCATCTTGGCAGCAAGGAGAATCTTGAAAACAAGCGATCCTGTGTCTACTTTTGGGTGAAGATTGACACACTTGACCCTATTTACATTGAAATATTTTTTTTGATTGCTTGCTTCTACCAAGTAAGCTTCCCTGAGATCAACCTCCAAAGTAATTTAGCACCCATGGCTATATTCATGAGATTTGGTTCCATAATCCCCAACCCTCCACGATTCTTGTCACTTTAAACCTAGTTCCAATTGACAAGATGGAAATTTTTATGGGTCATTTTCCCTCCTTGCCATAAAATGATTTGATTTTCTTAGCAATTTGATTGGATATTCATTTTGGCGCTAAAAGAGTTGAGCATTGATAGATGGGGAGGGATGAGAGAACAACTTTAATTAGGAAGACTCTTGTTGTTGGATTTAACCATTGCGAACCCTAGTAAGTTAATTTCTTGCTTATTTTCTCAAGAATTTGCTGCCATACTTGCGAATAAGAGGATTTAAGGGAGACTGGGATCCCCAAATATCTGAAAGAAGCCCAATTTTCAACAAGGGAGAACTAGAAGACATGATCTATGGCCTGCATAACCCAAGGGGAGGAGTTCCACCCAAACACTTGGCATTTTATGTCATTAACGTCCCCTTTGGAAGCATCAAGGAAGGAGTCCAGGATGGATTTAAATCTTGAAGCAATGATAACAGAAGCACCGCCCAAAAGTAAAGTGTCATTTGCAAATTGCGAATGTTTCATATTTTTTACCCCTCGGGCAATTTGTAGGCCAGGAAAAGGTTTCTTGCTCAAGTTTTTTGCTGAGTGCTTGAAGAGTAATGGAGAAAGGGGGCATCCTTTATGGAGGTCTCTGCTGGCTTGAAAGAAGTCAGTAGGACTGCCATTCACCAAAGGTGCGATCCAAGCGCTTATGATGCAAGCTGCAATCCATCTTATGAAGTTGGGATTGAAACCAAAACACTCCATCACTTCAAAAAGGAAAGCATGTTTGACACGATCAAATGCGTTAGCCATGTCTATTTTTACTATCATACCTTTACCTTTGGCCCAAATGCTTGAGTGAATCACCACTTGGACAAGAACTATATTGTCCACAATTTGTCGATCTTGCATGAAGCCCTCTTGATTGGGGGAGATGAGCTTAGGAAGGATTATTTTCAGACAAGAGGCTATAATTTTGGTAAAGATATTGTAGGAAGAGTTGCACAAGGATATAAGATGGAATTTGGTGAAGGTTTTGGGATTTGAGTCTTTGGGAATTAGAGCAAGGAAGGAGGAGTTCGTGTTTCCCCCAAGTCTCGGGGAGCGGTGGGTGTACCTGAGCATCCTTTTTAGATCAGATTTGTTGAGATCCCAAAAGAAATGATAGAAGGAGATGGAGAAGTCGTCTGGACCAGGAGCTTTGTCTGGTTCAAGGCACCAAATGGCAGCAAAAATTTCTGCTTCAGAGATCAGCCGCATGAGGTCAGGATTCTCCTCTCTTGAAACCAAAATGATGATATGTTCTAGCATATACTGTATATTTGAGAGATTTGCTTCCTCTCTTTGGGATAAAGGTAGGCAAAGTGGTTTCGGGCAACTGATTTGATTTCTTAAAAATCTGTGATAGTGGTCACATGCGCCGAAGTGATTTTCATCACATTGTATTTGGATTGCTTAAATTTTGCTTGATTATGATTTTTTTTTGTGTTTTGATCCCCAGACATGAGCCAAAGGCTTCGGGATTTCAGCGACCAATATTTTCCTCTCTCTTTAATGCGTTTTGATATTGACATTGGAGATCCAACTCTTCTTTTTGCAGCTGAAAAGTGATTTCATGATCTTCTGACTTCTTTTGTAACTCATCCAACTTGCCTTTGATTTGTTTTTCTCCTCTGTTGGGTAATTAAGGGAAGATTTAGTCCACCTTTTCAGTGCTTGCCTAACCATAATGAGTTTCTGCTCCCATATGAACACAGGTGTGCCAGGAATCCAGGTTTCCTAGGTGGTTTTCACTATATCCACCTATTCTTGGTGTTGGAGCCACAAAGGGTTAAATCGAAAGGGAAGAGGGCCAATAGTTCGGAAGAGCTGAAAGGTGGAGAGAGATGGGCTTGTGATCAGAGATGAGTGAGGGAAGAATATAAGATTTTATTGCTGCATTATGATGGAGGAAACTGTTATGAACTAAAAAGCAATCCATTCTTGCTGCTATGTGTCCAGGATCGACACACATGTTAGTCAAGGTGAACTTCCCTCACTGCGGGGGAATGTCCAATAAGTCCCACTCCATAATAATCTCTTGCAGATTATCACGAAAGGGGTCTCTTCCAAAGATCCCCCGTCTTTTCTCTACATTGTTCCTGATGATGTTTAGGTCTCCTGCAATGATGCAGTTTTTGGAATAGTCCAAATTTCTCAAGCTTAACATAGTGTTCCAGCACTCGACTTTCTTTGCAGGGTTATTTGGCATATAAACATTGAAGATTGCAAAGAGGTTGTTGCTTTGCCTATGTTTAAATTTGGTAAAACTCCAGCGATGGGTTTTGAAGTGGTGTTCCATACTTACCTCTTGATCATTCCAAGGGTTGCATAGTCCACCAGAGGCACCTCTAGTGTCTGCAACGATGGCTTCATTGAAACACCAGACTTTTTTGGAGTTTTGTTACATCTTCAATTTTCGTCTTGGTCTCCTGAATGAGGAGTATGCAAGGCTTCTCAGATTTAATTAGGTCCTTGACAACCATGGTCTTAGGGGCGCTGCCTAGAACCCTACAATTCTAGGAGACCAAGATCATTATTTCATAGGGTTGGAGTGGGCACCCCCTTTAGTTGTTGTAGTTCCACTCTGATGCTTGATGTGTTTTGAGCCTCCTCCAATCATATTTGGCAATGTTTGTTGTGACCCCAGGAGAATGCCTTTATTTGCTTGTTCTTCCTTGAAAACTCGGGTTGCCTTCCTTCCAGATCTGCGTGGTAAGTTTTCTTCAGAAGCTCTGTCGTCCTTCCCTTCTTCTCCTATGCTCTCCGTTTCCAAGTTATATCGGGCATCTGAAAAGGCGACTTCGATATCTTTGAAGGATTCTAAATCTTTTGGTCTAGGGTCTTGCGATTCATTCCCTTCCATCATCAGGATTTCAAAGGCAACACGTTTTTTCTTCTCTCTGCTTCTGGCTTGCTGGGTTCTTCACATGTAACTGAGGCACCTCTTGGATTGAAGGCGACTCCTTGTTGACTACCCCGATGCCGCTGGGGGCTGGAATGACCTCCACCTCAGAATCCGCCAGTTGAGACAAGGATTCAAAGTTGTTGTGGGAAGCAAAAGGCACAAATTTCCTAGGGTTTTCAACAACTTTGGAAGGCAATTTCATACCAGCATTTGAAGGGCCCATTGAAGTGGACTGAATCTTGTTCTCACCATTATCCAATTTGAGAGAGACTGCTTGCCATTGATCCTCTTTTGCAGGGCTAGATGGGGTTGAGTCCACTTTCTTACAATTCCTCTCAAAGTGTCCATACTCGTGGCAGTTCTTGCATTTGAAAGGCAACTGTTCATAATCCAATTGCTGCACATGTTGCCAGTTATCTAAGGTAATAACCACTGCTTCAGGAATCCCTTTCTCCAGGTCAACCTTGACACAAATCCTTGGACAAGAGAATATGTTTTCTTTAGGTTCAGCTCGGTCAATATATCTGCCAATAGAGTTTCCTATGCATCAAAGGGTGTCATCACTCCAACAGTGAAGGGGAAGGTGTGATAGTCGAACCCACACTGGCACAACAGAGGGAACATTGTTCTTAGGGCTGAAATCGCGTGTCCATTTGTTCAAGTACATTCCTCTTGCTCCCAGAAAATATGGTTCTCTTCTGAAAATCCAATCCTTGTCTTCTTTGAGTTCAAAGATAAATGTAAAAAATCCCCTACCCCAGAAAAAATGGCTAAGAGAGTCTTTGATGAGGGGCTTCTGGTTTTTCTCGATCCATGCAACGACGGTCTTTGCAGATGGCCATATTCTTGTAAATTGTCCGATCAAGCCCCGGTCGGCCAAAGCTAACACCTTTCTCTTGGAAGAAGAGGGCGGGAGAGAAACTTTGGGCATTTCCTCAAGTTTCTTTATGAATTGAGAGGGTTGGGATTTCATGGACTTGACAGAGGAAGCTACCATTGCGTGGAAGGCCCGAGCATCCTCGTTTGGAGGGGGCGGAGGCCCCCTCCCAGCGCTGTCCTCCATTCCGAACACACCAGGGCTAGGGTGTCAGGCATACACAGCACACACGATTGCTTGTGTTACTGTCAGAATCACACTGACTGAAATTATTAACCCAAGTGTTTACAAAAATCACTAAAATTACAAAAACATTCTTTTCTCTTTCTCCTGTTTCTATCTTATTCCTGCCATACATACTGTCTGGGATTTCAAAATTTCCCTGCATCTTTGCAACCAGATGATCAATCTGAGCCATCAGAAGTTATGGTCGGCCAAGTCATCTTCCAAACCTGGGAAATAGTGATCTGTGGACTCATCCAAGTCAGATGGATCTGAGCTTTGCCTGCTCACATTCACCAGCATGCTTTTAACTTGGTCCCCTATCTCTAAATTGACTACATCAGATTCTGGGTTAACTCTTCTATGCTTACACTGATGTGGCATAGAACAGGGTAAGCTGGAGTTCCCTCTTGCAAATCCTCCATGTCTTTATTAAGTTTTGTCTCCCTTCAGCTCTTCTTCATAGGTCACTGTGGTGGTCCTCAGCTCTTGCGAGATCTCCATTAAATGCTGTTTGATGTTGCCTATTAATTGTCTCTCCATATTGAAACTGAGCATCCACAATCCTTTGTTAGAATTCTTGCCCGTTGCTTAGACAATATTCTCCTATGCATGGCATAGCAGTGATGCAGATGTTAAATTATGAGCTTGATTGTAAACTGTAAGTACTTCTTTAAATTCTGACTGTACTTTGAACTTAGTTTAACATCATACATAAACGAGAACAGCAATGATCATAAGAATTTACCAGCATGCAAGATAACAACACATGTACCCTGGGGAAACCATATACAGGGAGTAAAACTCCAGCAAACAATCTCCTTTTGTTGCATTAATAATGTATGATCACTTACAAATATCCAACATGAAATTCTGCCCTTAAATGAGCTTACCAATATGACCTGTAGGTACAACAACACCTTGCTGTCCTTTCTCTGACTGTGTGACCTGTAGGTACTGTTGAGATTTGGATACCTTGGAAAGTGATCCCCATGTGCTTATGAGTCTCTAAGCACAAAGGGGGAAGACTATTACCCTCATACTTTACTTTATGATTCTAATTTCACTTTGACTTAGGAGTTTTAAGTCAAAAGTG
>ML776782.1:308818-330473 GCA_009831015.1 Picea engelmannii | reverse complement strand
AGTTTCTGTGGAGAGAGACTTTCAGTTTCAGGCTCAGTTTATTTACTGTGATCATTTCTGCTAGGAGGAGGGCGCATGAGTTGAGAGGACTGGCAGCTACCTGGTAGCAGATCTGCTTGGAGGTTTTGAGCTCTGACAGTTTCTATGGAGAGGCAGCACAGGAGAGGATATTCCCGTGGAGGAATTTCTTCATTGGGCAACAGATGAGCTTGGGCGCCTCAGTTCAGTACAGAGGGCAACAAAGGGAGAGGGCGCACCACAGTTTGGGCACTTCTCTTTCTGGTTCTTGTTGCAAGACTCGTGAGGAGCTTGCTATGTATATAGGTTCCATTGTATTTCATTACTTGTTGTATCTCTTGCTTTAATCACAATTATATAGACATATATCCCAAACTGGTTTTCCCCAGGGGGGGTTTTATCCAGGGTCATGTTGACCAAAAATACCTGTGTCAAATTTATGCATGTTTAAAAGTGTAGATCAGCATTTTAAAGTTCAAGATCTAGAGGTAGTGTTATGTGTTTTAAGTTATATTGCATGTGCTAACATTGAGATAATAAAACACTTGCAAGGGCACCTTAAAAGAGCACTTAACTTATAAAACATTGAGCAGAAAGTGGGATGACTGTTTGCTGTCCTAAAATAGCAAAAGAAGACAGCCATACAGTTGAAACTTAGAGCCATACTAAGGTCAAAGACAGACCTTAGATGGCAGCCTCATAGGACCTCAGAATTTCTACAGGTACAACAACACCTTGCTATCCTTTCTCTGCCTGTGTGACCTGGAGGTACAGCAACACCTTGCTGTCCTTTCTCTGCTAAAATATACCAGCACTGTTACATGAGCTCACTGCTAATAAAACCCAACGCTGTTGTTGTCTTTTACTGCCCTCTACAACTGATATATGCTGTTGATATGCACCCTCTTATGGACAGATATGCTGCCCTGATATGCGCCCTCTTATGGACAGATATGCTGCCTTGATATGCTGATATATATTAACACTAAATAAAACCACTCGCTGCCTCCTACTCTTTCACCCTCACACTACATAACAATGTAAAGAATGAGGGGTCGACCTCTGCTGCTTATAAAGGAGTGGAGATGTGAAGGAGAGGGCTCGAATTAGAAACTAGTTTGCATGCTAGACATAACTCAACTTTACACTTTAGTTCGAATTTAGAACTTCACTTAGTTCGAATTTAGAACTAGACTTGAGACTTCAGTTACAACTCGCCCTTGACTTGGCAATGCATGCGAACTAACTCAGCATGCACATATCATGCATACATGCAACATGCAACTAGACATGCATGCAATATGCAACATGTGACATGCAAGAAAAACTTGACTTTGACCTAGACATGCAACTTTGACTTTTACAACTCAACTTATTACATAGAAATTCGAATTTCTTCATGGTGGATAATGTTACACGTGCCAACGCACTAGATCGATACATTTATATCATTTGCAATATTAGGAATATCTTTTGTTTCTAGCTCATAGGAATTTTATATTCAACCTAACTCATGGCTCATAAGGCTTGACTAGGCTCACAGAGGTTGTACGTTCCCCTTGACTTTTGCACTAGTCTGTCTATGCTCATAGAGGTTGTACGTTCCCCCTGGCTTTTGCACTAGACTGTCTATGCTCACAGAGGTT
The DNA here is from genome assembly GCA_009831015.1 of Picea engelmannii. Taxonomy (NCBI): domain Eukaryota; kingdom Viridiplantae; phylum Streptophyta; class Pinopsida; order Pinales; family Pinaceae; genus Picea; species Picea engelmannii. The sequence goes on along the minus strand of ML776782.1, from coordinate 328,809 downwards.
GTACGTTCCCCCTGACTTTTGCATTAGACTTACAAAGCATCTTGTTCATCTCGACTTGGTTTGACTCACAGAGGTTGTACGTTCCCCCTGGCTTTTGTCAATACGTCATAAGACTGGTTAATTCTCCAAATCTCCTTGGCTAGCCTTAGGGTGGCCCATATGGCCTCTCATTGGAGAATGACTGTCGATGCTTCCAAATTTAACACTCCCTCTTGGTGAGGGAGTCATTCTCAGCCACACCAAGCTTGCCTCTCAGCTGCACAAACTGTCCCGAGGTCAGAGGCTTAGTCAAGATATCAACTACCTGCTCGCTCGTGACTATGTATTGTAACTTTACAGTTCTTCTCTTGACTGAGTCTCGGATTTAGTGGTACTTCATGTCAATATGTTTTGACCTGTTGTGAAATACCGGGTTCCCTGTTAGTTTTATGCAACTTTGATTATCACAGTGAACCACCGCTGTCTCGAGCTTGTCACCAAACAACCTAGAAACCAATTTTTTGAGCCATACTGCTTCCTTGCTAACATCACTTGTTGCAATGTACTCATCCTCTGCTGTACTCTGTGCAATGGACCCCTGTTTCCTGCTTGACCAAGAGATCATAGCGGATCCTAAACTGAAGCAGTATCCAAAAGTACTCTTCCGATCCACTGGGCTTCCTGCCTAGTCAACATCTTGCATACCCATGCAGAAATAAACCACCACTGGATGTATATCTCAGACCATAGGTAATGGTCCCTCTGAGATATCTCAAGATGTGCTTTGCTGCCACCCAGTGTCTCTGTCTCGGTTCAGTCATGAACTGACTCATTGCAATCACTGCATAACATATATTTGGCCTGGTGTGGATCATGTACATCAATGATACAATCAATTGCCTATACATGGTGGGATCCACCAAATCTGAACCTGTATCGGAATCATGCAACTTCCTTAGGTTGGTAACCATTAGAGTAGACATGGATTTGCAATCCATCATACCAAACCTCTTTAGTACATGCACTGTGTATTTTCCTTGTGCCAGAAATATCTCGCCTTGTCTTTGCCATACTTCCAATCCTAGGAAGTAATGCATCAAGCCTAAGTCTTTCATCTCGAATTCTGAGATTAGCTCCCTCTTACACCAAGCTATTAGCCCTTCATCTCTTGTTAGAAAGAGATCATCAACATACATGATTAGTATAATAGGTTGGTTACCTCTTATCTTGAAGTACAGATTTGCATCAACATCACTTTTCTGAAAGCCCAAGCTTTTAAGAAAGCCATCAATCCCGTCATACCAAACTCCGGGAGCCTTCTTAAGACCATACAAGGCCTTCCTTAGCTTGCATACATGAGTGCCTTTGTTATGCAGTACAAAACCATCTGGTTGTTCCACAAAGACCCCCTGTTGAATCTTTCCATTCGAGAATGTTGTTTTTACATCCATCTGATGTAGCTTCAAACCAAGAACAAAAGCTAATGCAATAATAGTTTGAATGGAGGTATAACTGGCTACAGGGGCAAAAGTCTCTTCGTAGTCGATTCCTTCTTTCTGAGTGAAGCCTCTGGCTACAAATCTTGCTTTGAACTTTTCCACACTCCCATCAGCTGCATATTTGATCTTATAGATCCATTTGGAAGAGACCACTGATTTGTCCTTTGGCCTCGGCACAATGTCCCAGACATTGTTCTTTAGAATTGACCTGTATTCCTCAAGCATGGCATCCTTCCATACTTGTAATTTATCTGCTTCTTCAAATGAAGAAGGTTCGGCATCACTGATGCTACTCATCAGTGCAACATAGCCTTCATGCTTATGAGGCTTCTTACTTTCCCTAAAAGTTCCTTTGGGAGAAACTATCTTTTCTGCTTCCTACACTGTTTCTTTAAGCCACCCTGGCTTCCTTTTGGCTGGAGGTTCTTCAAGAGTTCTGTCCAACTCTTCAGCAGGTTCTAGGGGCTCATCACTTGGCCCTTCATGAGGTTCCTCCCTCTGGAGTCTGAACATCTGACTCTTCACTTTCAAAAGAGGGTGAAGCTGGTTGAACTGCTTTTGATTCCTGCTAAAGCTCTCCAGATTTCTTGAATGTGGCTTCCTCATGGAAAGTCACATCTCTGCTTACCTCTATTTGTCTCTGACCTGGTACATATATCCTGTAAGCCTTGGAGTTCTCACTGTAGCCCAAAAAAACCCCTTTCTTGCCTGAGAGTTCCATCTTTGTTCTCTTTTCCTTAGGGACATGAATATACACAGGACACCCAAATATCCTTAGATGCCCTACTTCAGGTTTGATCCCTGAGAAGACCTCTTCAGGAGTCTTGTCCTTCAAGATAGCATGTGGACACCTGTTATGAATATACAAGACAATGGAGGTAGCTTCTGCCCATAAAGAATTTGGCAGATCCTGGTCAAACATCATGGCCTCACAAATTGTACTGTTTTTCCTCTCAGCAACTCCATTTTGCTGAGGGTTATATGGCACGGTCAACTGTCTCTTGATTCCATGTTTTGCAGATCTGGAAATGCTTTGTAATGAAGATGTCCAAGTCTTCTGTGCCACAATTCGTTGGAGCTAGTCGCATCATGAGCCAATGCTTGAACTGACTGTCCTGTCACGACGTACAATCATCTTCTGCGTATCCCAATGGGTTCTGCTGTACTCAAATGGATACCTTTAGCCCACAGTAGTGCCTTCCTGTCTTTAAAGATCACCCAATATCCCTTGTTCTCAAGGGTTGCAACTGATAGAAGATTCTTCTTGAGCCCTGGAACCTAATATACTTCATCAACATGAAGTCTAGCCCCAGATTCCAATCTGAAGGAGATAGAGCCTACTCCCTCTATCTTGTAACATTTCTCATTCCCAAGCTTAACTTGCTCTGCAAAAGATTGTCTTGAAATTTGAGAGGATCTCCTTGTACCCTGTCATGTGCTTTGATGCACCACTGTCTACTAACCAAGTTTTCGGCCCCGTGAAAACTGAATTGGATAAGGCAGAAACCATGTAATATTCTTTTCTATTTTCTCTATCATTAGTAGGACTTTTCTGTTTTCTTTTGGATTCATCATCTTCAACAGTTGAGGCATGATGTTTCCCTTTCCTTGGATTTTTCTTCCTAAACCAACAGTCTTTAGCAAAATGACCCAACTTATTGCAACTAGAGCATTTAATCTTAGATGTATCAATACTCTTGCCTTTGAACATACCTTTGGTGTTTGACTTCCTCTGAGAGCCTTTTTGGAAAGTGACTTTCTTCTTTCCCTTGAATCTTGATGCTAATGTTGAATGCTCTTCTTTGGTCGGCTCGCTCCTGGTAGCAATGCGACTCTCCTCTTGGAGGAAATCGTGCCATAACCTCTCAAACGTGGGCTGAATCTCTCTCCCACTCACACTGGATAAAAAAGTCTCCCATGAAGAAGGAAGACCATCAAATATGGCATGCACTAAGTCATCATCGTCCACTGTGACACTTGTGACCAAAAAATGATCTCTGATCTGGGCTATCCTGGAACAGAAAGATGCTACTGATTCACCTTTCTCCATCTTCAAATACTTAAGCTTGTGCTTAAGTGTCTTCTTCTGACTTAGGGTCTGTTTCTCATACATATTCACCAAGGTATCCATACATTCCTTGGCAGTCCTTAACGAAGTCATCGCTGGCATTATACTGTCTTTGACTGAGTCAAAGATGATTCGCTTGGCCTTTGCTTGAATCTTCCTGAAGGCCGCTTTTCTTGCATTAGTAGTGGGTTCCTCCACCACTGTGGTCACATACTGCTCAAGATCATGCTCCTGCAAGATATTTGTTATCCGGAGCTTCCACACATTGAAGTTGGCAGCTCCTTCGAGCCTAACTGAAATGGAGGATGCCATGGACCTCACACTGGAAACTTAATCAAGCTTGCTTGGATTTGTGTGTACCTGCTGCTGCACTTCAACAAGTTTAACACACCCTAAGCTCTGATACCATGTTAAATTATGAGCTTGATTGTAAACTGTAAGTACTTCTTTAAATTCTGACTGTATTTTGAACTTAGTTTAACATCATACATAAACTAGAACAACAATGATCATAAGAATTTACCAGCATGCAAGATCACAACACATGTACCCTGGGGAAACCCTATACAGGGAGAAAAACTCCAGCAAACAATCTCCTTTTATTGCATTAATAATGTATGATCACTTACAAATATCCACCATGAAATTCTGCTCTTAAATGAGCTTACCAAATATGACTTTGACATGACTGTGTGACCTGTAGGTACAACAACACCTTGCTGTCCTTTCTCTGACTGTGTGACCTATAGGTACAACAACACCTTGCTATCCTTTCTCTCTGCCTGTGTGACCTGTAGGTACATCAACACCTTGCTGCCCTTTCTCTGCTAAAATATACCAGCACTGTTACATGAGCTTGCTGCTAATAAAACCTAACACTGTTGTTGTCTTTTGCTGCCTTCTACAACTGATATATGCTGTTGATATGCGCCCTCTTATGGACAGATATGCTGCCCTAATATGCGCCCTCTTATGGACAGATATGCTGCCTTGATATGCTGATATATATCAGCACTAAATAAAACCACTCGCTGCCTCCACTCTTTCACCCTCACACTACATAACACTGTAAAGAATGAGGGGTTGACCTCTGCTTATAAAGGAGTGGAGAGGTGAAGGAGAGTGCTCGAATTAGAAACTAGTTTGCATGCTAGACATAACTCAACTTTACTCTTTAGTTCGAATTTAGAACTTCACTTAGTTCGAATTTAGAACTAGACTTGAGACTTCAGTTACAACTCGCCCTTGACTTGGCAATGCATGCGAACTAACTCAGCATGCACATGTCATGCGTGCAACATGCAACTAGACATGCATGCAATATGCAACATGCGACATGCAACAAAAACTTGACAACTTGACTTTGACCTAGACATGCAACTTTGACTTTTACAACTCGACTTATTACATGGCAATTCAAATTTCTTCATGGTGGATAATGTTACATGTGCCAACACACTAGATCAATACATTTATATCATTTGCAATATTAGGAATATCGTTTGTTTCTAGCTCATAGGAATTTTATATTCAACCTAACTTTTCCTAGATGCCTTGACTTTTGCTCATGGCTCACAAGGCTTGACTAGGCTCACATAGGTTGTACGTTCCCCCTGACGTTGGCCCTAGTTTGTCTATGCTCACAGAGGTTGTAGGTTCCCCTTGACTTTTGTACTAGACTGTGTATGCTCACAGAGGTTGTACGTTCCCCCTGACTTTTGCATTAGACTTACATAGCATCTCGTTCGTCCTGACTTTTGGTTTGACTCAGAGGTTTTCCTTCCCCCTGGCTTTTGTCAATACCTCACAAGACTGGTTGATTCTCCAAATCTCCCTGGCTAGCCTCAGGTGGCCCATATGGCTTCTCATTGGAGAATGACTGTCGATGCTGCCAAATTTAACAGCAGATCTATACAGCAATGACATGCTTCAGCAGTTTGTCTTGGGGGAGAGAGATTTCACATCACTAGTTTGCATTGTAGGGGAGGCGAATTTATGTAGGGGAGTAGAGGGGGCATGCATTCCTAGTTTGCAGCATGAGGGAGGCACAGTTCTGTAGGAGAGTAGAGGGCCAATCTTGGCATATTTCCAGTTTTGCCACCTTCAGTTAATTCCAGTTTGACATGCATGCACCAATCTGAGTATATTTCCAGTTTTGTCACTTTCAGTTAATTCCAGTTTGCATGCTGTTTAGATTTAGCAATTCCAGTCTGCATGCTGTTCAGATTTAGCAACTTTAGTTTTGCTTTTCTTTGTCTTCAGTCCAGCTTTCAGTTCAGTTCAGTTTTGAGTGCATGCATGGTCTATTCCTTGACAGGGCACAGATCCCTAGGCTTCCTAAGGCACTTGCATGGGAGTCGTCTAGTCCTGGATGAGGGCACAGTTCTCTAGGATTGAAAAGCAGATTTGCTTGGTGCAGTTGATCTCCAGAATGAGGTGTGCTTCCCTTGGCACTCTTATCCATGCGGCTAGGGCACAGTAGGTGTTCAGATTAGGGTTAGGATTTGGGCACAGTCAAACCAAGTCCTTGCATGTGTCCAGATACATTGTATCTTCACTCTTCTTCCTATTCTATAAAGGCGATGCAGGGCGCTTCACTGTGTTGGTCAGCAAGTTTTTGGTTTTGATCGATTGTAGTGTACTTTCTTCTTTCCATATTCAATAGAAGATAGAAGTGATTGAGAGTTCAGATTTGTGTATTGCTGTTCGAATTTTCAGTGGTATGTGTTTGCAGGTTAGTGTACCTAGATCTACTGTTTTGATAGAATCTTTCGAGTTTTCATCTTTTATGATTTATGTTATTCTTTCTGAGTGTAAAATCTGCTTAGCATGGACTGAAAATTAGCATGGTATTAGAGCACTTTTGCCTGAAAGCTTTCCAGGAATCTGTGTATGGATACGACTGCAACTTGTTAGAGGGTTCCAAGGGTGGGATGCTGAAGCTTCAGTATGTGAAGCAGATCCGGACCTGGCTTTCAGAATGTGAAGCAGATCTGGACCTGGGAAGGGTTGTGGGGTGTGATGCCTTAGTTGCTACAGGGATTGGAGTGTTATTTTGTGTGCCTGAGAAAGGTGATCGACACTTGTAAGAGGTTGCACATTTGATTTTTAGTTGTTGATCTGCTTTTGTGTTTTTTTGAAGATTAGCAGTCACGACCATTCATGGTCTTCAAGATTGTCACATGTTGGAGGGTGCTTCCAACTTTGTTCCATGGAAGTGCAGTCTGCATATCCTCTTGGAAGAGGTTGAGCTGTGGTACCTTGTGGAGAAAGGTGTTATACATCCCACAGATCCGAAGGATTTGGCAGAGCACACAAGGAAATCGATCAATGCGAAACAAATTGTTTTGCATTTGGTGAAGGATCATCTAATCCCTCACATTGTAGAGGACAAGACGGCAAGGGGGATGTACATTGCCTTGGTTACCTTGTACCAAAGTGAAGAACAAACAAACTAGTGTCTACACGAGCAAGATTGATAAAGTTGCTATCTATCTGATGAAGAAGATAGAGGTGAGAGATTAGCTAGCTGTAGTTGGAGACAAGGTAGAAGTGAATGAGCTAGTTCGGATCAATGTGAATGGATTTGGTCCATCTTGGCATCATTTTGTACATTATGTATGTGCTCGTGAACATCTACATTCATTTGAAAGTCCGTGGGATGTCTTTGTCTAGGAGGAGATGAGATTGGAGACAGTGTCAGCAAGCTATGAAGATTTGCGAGACCTAGACCTCATTAGGGATGTGAGGGAAGGAGGAAAGAAAGAAGGATTCAGGAAGGGTCAGAAGAAGAATTTGAGCCATATCAAGTTGCTACAAGTGCAACAACCATGGCCACTATTCTTCTCAGTGTCCCGAGAAGAAGAAAGGGAAGGGTAAGTAGCATCAATAGCAAAACTTTTTGCAGGAAGTGCAAAAACTTTAGGTGTGGATGAGTTGACAGCTTGATACAACCTTTGCCATGGCATCATATCATTTCATTAGTTTCAGGTGTTGGGTGGTATGTTGACAGTGGAGTCTCAAGACATATGACAACAAACAAATTAGCTTTCGTCGGGTCATAGGAACAAGATACCAACACGCAGGTGGAGCTTGGTGATGATGGGGAGTATCTAGTGATTAGGTTGAGTTTTATCTCATTTTGTATAACAACAAGAGAAGTTCTGTAGCTACATGAGGTATTGCACGTTCTTGGCATGACTAAGAATATACTTTCAGTTTCTTCTCTAATAGATCTGAAGTGCAAGGATGAGTTTGATGATTAGGAAGTGATCATCAAAAGTTGTAGCCCCGATCCTAGTTGAGTTTTGGTCAGAGGAGTTAATGTGGGTGGCCTTTACAAATTGCTAGTAGATCCCATGAATTAGAGAACCTTGTTGACTAGCAGTGATAATTTGTGTAAGCTTTGGCACAAAAGATTCGATTGCTTGAACTATGGCTCTTTGCCTCTTCTAAAAGGTATGGTAGTTGGATTTGCTGACTTCAAGGTGGAGAGGAGAGTAGTGTGCAAGGGATGTGCACTTGGCAAGCAAGCCATGGATGCTTTCCCAAGCAGTGAGGATAGATTAAGAGCGATTCTTGATTTGATTCTTTCAAATGTCCATGGACCAATGTCATCAGCTTTGTTGACATCTTAATTATGTTACTTTCGTTGATGGTTCTTCCAAAAAAAACTAGATATATTTTATGAAGACCAAAGACGAGGCCTTTAACAGTTTTGAGAGTTCAAAGTTCTAATTGAGAACTAGACAGGGAGGAAGTTCAAGGTATTGAGATCAGATAATGGAGGGGAGTATACCTCTAATGATTTTGATGCCTTTTGCAGAGAATCAGGGGTCAAGTGGAAGTTTATAGTGCCTTACAATCTGCAAGAGAATGGGGTTGTAGAAAGAAATAATAGTTCCATAGTAGAGACTGCTAAGTCTATTGTTCATGACTTAGATTTGCCTATGCTTCTTTGGGCATATGCATATTGTACAATAGTCTACATACTGAATAGGTGTCCTCACAGAGTGTTGAAGGACAAGATACTAGAGAAATTTTTTACAGTGGAGATACCTAATGTTTCCCATTCAAGTTGTTTGTGAGTCCAATGTCATTCATGTTCCATAGGAGAAGAGGCCGAAGTTTTAACCCTCGAGTTTGAAGGGTATTTTTATTCGTTGTAGTGAGTCCTCTAAGGTTTACAAGATCTATGTTCCATCTCAGAGAAAGATATCCGTGATTCCGAATGTGAAGATTGATGAAGATGCATGGTCTTATAGGTCCCAAGAGCATTCAATAGTGATTTAGGAGGAGACAATAGTTGCTGCCCCAAGTGTTGATTCACAGGTTTTAGCGAGTTTAGGTTCATGTTAGTGAGGTTCTAGTGTAGGTACTGAGACGACTTTGAAACCTAATACAATCAGGAAGCCTAGATGGCTTACCCAGACATTGTAGGAGGTAGAGAAACAAGTTGGTGGTCCAAAGACTTATTTTCAGGTAAGCCATCCTTCAAATAAATTTCTTGATTATGTTGCAGTGATGTCTTCCATCATTGATGCAGAGCCTTCTAGTTACAAGGAGGCAGTAGGTGAGCAGGTACGGTGGGATGCCATGGTGGAGGAGTACAACTCCATCATTAAGAATGATGTGTGGGAGATTGTGCTTAGATCAAAGGGAAAATTAGTTGTTGCTTCTAGGTGGTTGTACAAGGTGAAGCATGTGTTTGATGGCAACATAGAGAAGTACAAGGTTCGATTTGTAGTGAGAAAGTTTGAGTTGTAGTGAGAGGATTTTCCTAGAGAGAGAGAGAGAGAGAGAGAGAGAGAGAGAGTTGACTATGGGGAAACCTTTGCTTCAAGTGCTAGGTATACTTCTGTGAGGACTATTTTTAGCATTAGTTTTTGGTTCACAGTTATATTAGATGGATGTAAAAACAACCTTCCTCAATTGTGTGATTGAGGAATAAGCATACATTAATTGGTCGAGAAGGTTTGAGGTTCATGGCTGAGAGACCCATGTCTGTAGGTTGAAGAAATCCCTTTATGGGCTGGAGCATGCACCATGTGCTTGGTACTCCAGGATTATTGAGTACCTGTAGGTTTGGGAATCACCAAAACTTTTGTAGATCCCAATCTTTATTATTTATTTGATAGATATGATTTGCTTGTTTTGGTCCTGTATGTAGATGGCCTGATACTTATAGGGAGTTAAGAGAATCTCATAGCAGGGTGCAAGGCAGAGTTGGCAGGTAAGTTTGAGATGAATGACATTGCACTATCTCTTGGCTCTAGACATGTGGTAGAGTCTAGGAAGTGTTCCTTAGATAGGGTAAGTATGCAATTGGGATTCTGAAGAGGTTTTAATGATGGATTGTAAGCCCTTAGTTACTCCTATATTCCAAATCTGTAGTTGCTTTTTGACTTTGATTAGCATTTGTTAGATCCTTTGGTGTATAAACATTGATTCACTCTTGAATGTATCTGGTTAATACTAGATTTGATGTGTTTTGCAGTGAACACTTTGAGCCAATATATGGTTGAGCCAAGGCAGATTCACTGGGTAGCTACAAAAGATGTGCTTTGCTACTTGAAGGGCATATTTGAAATTTCATTATGGTTTGGGGTAGGAAATGGGGAGTTGATGTTGCATGGGTTTCTTGATTCTGATTCATGGGATATTGGTGATAGGAAGAGTGGTGCTTCAATTTGGGTTTAGGAGTGATATGTTGGTTTAGCAAGAAACAAGCATCCGTGGCATTCAGTTCAATAGAGGTAGAGTACGTGGCAGCCGACACTTTGCAAGTTGTTAAAAAAGTTGACAGGTGAGATGTTGGAGCCTACTATAGTCTACTGTGACAATCAGAGTTGTATCGGATTCTCTCATATCCAGTATTCCATGACTGCTGCAAGCACATTGACATCAGGTACCACTTTCTCCTTGACAAGGTTTAGAGGAGAGTAGTGGCTCTAGAGTATGTTTAGACATATCATCAGGTTGTGGATATCTTGATTAAGTCCTTGACAAAGGGGAAGTTCGAGGAGAGACTAGGTTCGGTGGAGAACACTTCTTTGCAAAGAGGGAGTGTTAGAGTTATTATTTGTTGCTTAGACAATATTCCCCTCAGGATGGTGTAGCAGTGATGCAGATTCATATAGCGATGAGATGCTTCAAATGTGTGGCTTGGGTTCTGTGCAACAATCCTCGCATAGAGATGGTGCATCACTAGTTCGTAGTGTAAAGGAGTTGCAGTTATGTAAGAGTGTAGAGGGCGCTTGCATGCCTTAAACATGCATATGATAATCTTAGTATATTTCCAGTGTTTACATCTTCAATTAATTCCATTTTGCATGTTGTTCAGATTTAGCAATTCTAGTTTTTCTTTTGTTAGTCTTCAGTTCAGCTTTCAGTTTAGTTCAGTTTTGAGAGTGCATGCATGGTTTATTCTCCAATATAGGGCAGATCCCTAGGCTGCCTAAGGCGTTTTTATGGGAGTTGTCTAATCCTAAATGAGGGCTTAGTTCTATAGGAGGCACCGGCAGATTTGCTCGATGTAGTTGATCTCTAGAATGAGGCGCAGTTCTCTTGGCACTTTTATCCATGCAGCTAGGGTGCACTAGGTGTTCCGATTAGGGTTAGGGTTTGACACAATGAAACCAAGTTCTTGCACATGTTTAGGTATATTGTATTTTCCCTTTCTTCTTATTCTAGAAAGGAGATGTAGGGTGCACCACTGTGTTGGTTAGCGAGTTTTTGGTTTTGAGCTATTGCCTTGTATTTTTTTTCTTTTCGTATTCAATAGAAGATGGATGTGATTGAGAGTTCATATGTGTGTATTTGCTGTTTGAATTTTTAGCAGTATGTGTTTGTAGGTTAGTGTACTTAGATCTACTGTTTTGTTAGAAACTTTCAAGTTTTCAGCTACTTAGGATATAGGTTATTCTTTCAAAGTTTAGAATCTGATTACAATGGTCTGGAAATTAACATCCTTGAGCTGGTTTATTGAATCTTCATTTTATGAAAGATAGAAGATGGTAATTGTTTCCAAATAATTCTATTTTTTACCTGCAATGCTAAGTACTTTGCCAGCTTCAACTAAAGCCACAAACCCAACAGCTGAAAATATTTACGTGCTTTGTCCAATCCTTCATGTATTGTGACTGTTCATATTGGTTGATTGCCATCTCTCAAGAAATCAAGAATTGTGATACTCTCAGACTTCACCTTTGCCTATCTCTGCCACTTCTCTGGCCAGAACATCAGCCCTGCTATTCCATATTTAGAAATCATGCTTGTAGGAGATCTATGTGAAAACTTGATCCAGATCCTCAGCCACCATTACCTTATCTTGCAAAATGGTGTCCCTTGGATTGTATTTACTGGATGAAACAATTATTATTAAATGTGAAGTCCAAAAGTGTTTTCTGAACCTTAAAATTTAAAATTTTCTCTAGGCCATAGTATGCTTCCTTAGCTTCTGCAAATATTTTACTACTAATAACCAATCCCAGCTTGACAGATCATATTTGACACTTTTTTGATGTATAAGTACCCTCCCCGTCCTGCAATTCCTGGATTACCTTTGGAGGCGTCATGTTTTTCTTGTGCAAGTTATAAAGTGTGTCTTATCTTCATTTTTTGTTGTTCAAACAGGTAGCAAATGTTTATTTGATTTTATTAATATGGTTCGAGATATGAAACAACTTAAAAAAATTGTCCTATTGCATTTGTTTCTTGAAAGGTAAAATATGAAGATGGTGATGAAGAAGACCTTGAAGGGGAGGAGTTGGAACCTCTATTAGTACAGTTGAAGAGGGGCAATTCAGAAATCAGAAGGAGAAAAAGTCGTTCAAGATCTGGTACAGGAGAGTCAAGGTACATTGGTAGTTAATTTTAAAGATTGTCTGAGAAATGAGTTCAACGACTTAGTTTTCAATCCTTAGCTTCAGAATTATAAATATAGAATAGTGATAGGTACTATTTGAAATAGCTCTGCATACGTTTTACTGATAATTAAATAGATTTCTGATTTATTAACTGGTAACCTTGTACAGAAGTTTCAAAAGAGTACAGAGACCCCATGGGCCTATAGTTTCAAGAGTAAAAGTAAGAGGGGGTTCTATTTCAGACAAGCAAAAATCTGTAGAGAGTGATGATTTGAAAGAGGACAACAAAGGTGGTCATGATAATGAAGATCATTCGATGGTAGACTCTGCAGATAGGCTTTCAAGTCCCATGAGAACAGCCAAAAAGAGACATTCAGAACAGGTGAATGCAACACCAAAGAGAAGAAAAGTAGATGAAGGTTTTCCAGAGCATGATCAGACAACGGGGACAAGGGCTACAAAGAAAAGAAAAGTAGATAAAGATTTTCCAGAGCATGATCAGACAACAGGGACAAGGGCTACAAAGAGAAGAAAAGTAGATGAAGATTTTCCAGAGCATGATCAGACAACAAGGACAAAGACTACCAAGAGAAGAAAAGTAGATGGTGATTTTCCAGGGCATGATCAGACAACAGGGACAAGGGCTACAAAGAGAAGAAAAGTAGATGACGCTTTTCCAGAGCATGACCAGACAACACGGACAAGGACTGGAAAGAGAAGAAAAGTAGATGAAGAGCTTCCAGAGCATGATCAGATGACAGGGACAAGGACTACAAGGAGAAGCAAGGTAGATGAAGAATTTTTAGAGCATGATCAGCAGATGACAGGGACAAGGACTAGAAACAGGCTTATAGTAGAGTCAAGGCCTCGTAGAGAGAAAAATTTAACAGAGAATAAAGTGTCTACAAGGAGGAACTCTGCATCATCAGCAATTAATCTAGAAGCAGTTAGTGGTTCGAATGTAGATGTTTCAAATTCTGTTCCAGGGTTCCATGATAGTGCCAAGTCAGACAGTCTTGAATCTTCTCAAAAGAATACTCCTGCAGAAGGGGGAGGAATTGCCCTTATAGGAAGAAAAACAAAGAAAGATTTTGGTGGACAGGTTTATGAAGGAGAGGTGATTGACTACGATTATAAAGCCAAGTATTACAAGGTATAGGTTTCCTAAACTAGATTGCACTCAATTGAAATTTGGAGAATCTTGAGGTTTGAGCATTGTTAGAAGTTCTGCTGTCTTTCAGGTCCCTGTGACAGTTTCAATTATTGTCACAAGCATGTGGATTAACTTCATTTGCAGGTTAAATATAATGATGGCGATGAAGAAGAACTTGAATGGACTGAACTAAATCCAACATTGGTACATGCATATCAAAAACCCTTATCATTCAAAAGCATGCTTCGTGCTCGCAACATGGCTGCAAGGCCCAAAGTCCAAGATCAGTCTACTTCAAGCAAAGATGATGCATCTAAAGTAGATCAAACTCAGGTTTTCCATGTGGCAGGGGCTGCCTTGAGTGAGCAACAGAAATCTCCAAGGTTAACTAGATACTTTCCAAAATTTAAAGTCATAGTACTTCTGTTGCATGTTTATTGCCAATCTTCTAGATATCATTGAGTCTTCTAATTATTCAGCAATTTTATTGTAAGGTTTGCTTGCGTAAGCCACTAAAACTTCAAAGTTTTGTCTTATTAGAGTTTCTCTGTTTATTCAGTTAGTATCAGGGTCGATCCTTCTTTTCAAATTTTCTGAAAACGGAAAAGTCTGAAGCAATTCAAACCAATTGAGTGAAATACATCAGGGTCTTTCCACACTGAGTGCTTGCTTCTGGCCTAGTCTTACCTACTTTTGCAGAAAAAAGGACAAAAAATTTCTTCGAAGTTATCATTTGAACAATTCCACCCAGCTGTATAACTAATAAACACTGGCAAGAATTGCTAGGCTGGTATATCTGGTATTCATATTATCACATAGATGATAGGACCAGGGATCATGAGTTAACATTGACAAAGATTTAGCTAGGTTGCTGTAGGTGCTCCCTTCCAAAGGAACTGTTTCTTGGCCACAAATGCTTCTAAAAGAGACACAACCAGGCCTGAGAAATGGCCAGAAACATTTTCTGAAGCATATCTGCACTGGGAGACGTTTTTGGGTTGTTTCCTAAAAAAATGTGGTCCACCTAGGACTGCAAATCCCAGTGGGCCACTAACCAAAATTAAGAAAAAATTATTTAAGAGTCTTGGGGGCCATGGTAATGTCTCAAACAGAAAACAAATCTGTAAATGAAAAACCTATATTAATTTATTCGCAGCCTAAAACACAAATCTGCATTTTTTATGAGAAAAAGAATGAGGGTTTGAAACATACCTTTGAATGGGCCCAAAAATCCAGTCATGAAACTTCTCCAATCTTGTAGATGAGATGTAGCCTACCAATGTGGATCCCAATCCACTGCAAGTAGCCCACAAGCAATGCTAAATCAGCTCCAAGTTCACCCTGAATCAACTCTCTTCACTGCAACTACGGTGTCCACAAATTCCAAATACTCACAATTGATCAATGAGAGAGGTTTGAGGCAAATAGAAGGGGGGGGGGGCACCTATATAAAACAGTAAATTAGGGTTTCGTGGGTGGGATTTTTTTTTTTTTTGGTTCTGTTTTTTTCATTTTAGGGGCAGCATGGCTGTAGTGGTTGGTTCAGTCCCGGTTTGACCAGTTCAAAGGCCGGTTTGGCACCCAAGGTCACTGGATCAGTCTGGACTGTCTGGTTCCTGTACTATACACCCGTGTTTTAGTACTTTGCTCCTGTGCACCTGAACTGAACAATGGTAGAGAAGTTGCTATTGAGGTTGTGTGAAACTGTACTTCCACTCTTCTGCTTTGTAATTCTACAAAATTGCAATTAGCATTATTTTCCATTTTATTTTCCAACACCCCTTGTTAATGGAAAACCATTCTACTTCATGCCCGACATATTTATGAACTTTTGAAAGTTGTCTTTACTATGAGGTTTAATGAAGGTGGTAGCCAATTAATTTGTTGTTTAACATTACTACCACTGAATTTGGTCATACTCTCCCAATTGCCTCAAGTATTGAACATGAACTTCTATGTGCTTGCTTCTTACATGAAACGATGTATTCTTTGCTAACCCTTGTTATAAAACTCGGCTGAGTTGCTGAGTACTGTTATCGCAGGATTTGTACTTGTGCAAAGCCCAACACACGACTCCCAAATCTTGCGTAACTATGGAAGAACCTACCACTGTCACCTTAGTAAGAACTTCCCTCGTTTTAGGGATGGAAGAGGTCCACCACATGGGAGGCTTCCCCGGTGACTTCAAGGGATCAAATAGCAAGTATTGTAGCCAAGTCTACCGCCCCCTCTCTTGATCACCGAAAGATTGGTCTAGGTGAAGGAAAGATAAGAGGTGTGAAGTTGTTTAGTACCTTCCTGGAACAAGAACACTTTGCAACATATATGTAACAATTTCCAAACTGAATTATGCAAGAATGACCTCTAATGACACTAGACAAGATAAGTTGCAATGGCTGATATAAATTTGCAGCAATAAACAATTGTATGACAGCAGTAAATGATTTGTAACATCAGCAACAATTAATGCTCAAAAATGCAACAATTGACCATGAAAACTTAGCATATATCCACTAGAACATTATCCAATTGTTAGATGCAATTTCTGAATGAGTTAGGCCACCTTTACAAGAGTGTATGCAGCAAATTAGAGTGTTTTCAGGTGGCTGTAGCAAACTTTTATAACAGCAACAAGAAAATTAGTGAGTTTGCCAATGCTAGTGTTGGTAAAGTTAGTAGAGAGTTTGAGAGAGTTGAGAGTGAGTTTGTTCACCAATTCACAAAGGTAGCTACTTCTTAGATCATTGCCTTTATTGGGTGATGGACTCTTATAACAAAAAATGAAACTAAGCTTGAACATTGATCTAATTGCAACCAAGAGGTAGGATTTAAACCTTAAGGTGCAAGCACATTTGGGCCTTAGGCTTTGAATCTTGAGGAGAAAGACTTCTAGGGTGCAAGCACATTTGGGCCTTAGGATTTGAATCTTGAGGAGAAGGACTTCTAGGGTGCAAGCACATTTGGGCCCTAGAAATCGTTCCTTCCTTTTTGTAGCTTTAATTAGGTCAAAGATCAAAAGTCTAGGGCTAAAATCATAAAGTGCTAGCACTTTAGGACTTTAGGGTTTTAACCCTAGCAAGGACACTTTCACAAATTTTGGACAAAAGTCACCTTGTGAAAGGAAGAGACACTTATGTTCCTCTCTTAGGTTTCACCAAGCAAGACGTCTAGCATAAAAGAGAAAATTTACCATGAAGTATTAATAGCATAAGAATAAATTGCAGAAAATTCCCTTAATCCAAGAAGCCAAGAGATAAAACCCTAATTGCAAAAATTCCCATCCAAAATCAACAAAAACCATCCACAAGTGACCTTCCAAGCATGGCGCATGAGAGAGAGAGATAGCTAATGACCCTTAGAGGGCGAAAATTTCAGAAGTAAAGTCTCTCAAATGAGAGTTATGTTCATCCAAAATGAAAATAGGGTTGGCCTTTCTTATACGAGGCAACCCTAATATAATTTGTCCACATATCATGTCAATAATAAAATATGAGTGGGGCCAACCCGTTATTTTGCCTCTAACATAATGCCAAAATACAAATATATATCAATGAAACCCTAAAAGGGTGACGTCATGCTCCAAATGTGTGATGTCAAGCTAGGAGAGGGTGATGTCATGCCTCCAAAGGCAAACGTTGGGCCTCCAAAGGCCAAGTGGCATCCTTTGATGCTGAAAGAGTGTGAAATGAGGTGTGTCCTCATCCCAAGCTATGTCATCATCTCTGGAACCAAACCATCCATCGAACCCTAGCCAAGAAGATGACGTCAAAGGCTAAAGGGTGACGTCAAGGACCTCCACACGTCCAGAGCTGTGAGAGATGCAATGATATCTCTGAGTGATGTACAAAGGCCCGCTGTTGGAATGTTCTTTATCCCCTGTGCACAAAATCCTAGGGTGTTCTGCCCAACCTATGGGATTTCAGCCCATATGTGTGGCATAATGACCATAACTGCTCAAACCAAGCCCATCTATCCATTGTCCAAGGTTCTGAGAATGTGAGAGCCACTATCTGAGAGTGGCGAGTCACTGGATGATCCACTGCTCTCCATCACACGTGCCAAAGTCCTGCAATAAATGCACAACCTCCTGGGTACAAGCCCATGACGTCCCTCAAGAACCATGTCAGGGCCATCCAAAACAAAGCCAAAGTATAAAACATGGTTAGCCAAAGTTCAGAAGAAACATTAGTCCTTAAAACATACAAAGTAAGTTGCAACTTAAGATATAAGCCATGTAAGATAATTCACCTCAGTATCCCCTTCAAGCATCACACCAGCCCAGGACCCCATGTGAGTTACCAAGGTTAAGTATGGGAGGGCCTTCATCCAACCCTGTTAGGTGTGCCACCCAGACAAGAAATAAAATAACCCAGGTAGAGGGATAGGTCCCAAGAGTGACAAGGGAAAGTAAAAACCTACCAAGAGTAAGTGTGAGGTGATATGGTTTTAGGGCTTACTTCATGGCTTATGGTGTTAAATCCATCTCTATGAGCGCCTTTGTGGAGGGTGCACTTTCCCTTGAGTTACCCCATATTTGCGGGACACCTTTTTCCAAACCCCTTTTTTTCTTTTTCTAGTCCATGCTTCCATTTACATTTGCAACTTTGTGGGTCCCTTTTTGTATAGGGTTTCAGGCTATATCACTACTTTTTTGGGACTGGGGCGAGCATTGGAAGAGTAGAGCTCAAGTTGGACCGACTTTTTGTTGTCCTGCTTTGCTATTGTTCACTTTATTTTCTAGCATCATTTTCTTATTCTTTTATAGCAGCTGCAAAACAACCTCTGGGCCTTCAACCCCTTTTCTCATGAGAGAATGGACCATAGCCGAAATTTAGGATATGTGAAAGGCTTTAAGATGGAAGGTGTTAAGTATGGCCGGGAGCGGAACATTACCCTTGGGAAGGCCCCCCAGTATTACCCCTTTTCCCGGGGCGGTGACAACACAGGACTAGGGCACATAAGCTGACCACCAAGGTGAACCAATGAAATTGACACAATTTCCCAGACCAGTGATCCATTATCCAACTTCAACCAAAGATTGTCATCCACATGCCTGACAAATTAAGTACAACACTTTGCATAAAAGAAGGACTAACATACCTCATGGTGTCAATAGGTTACCATCCCCCATACTCTGGGTTGCTTGGATGTGATGAGCCTTGGTTGATCTGTGCTGGGAGGCAAATAAGGAAGCTGTTGGGATGCGATATGTGGACATGCTGATCATCATCATGGTCGGGATCATGTTATCCATTGCGGGCCACAAGACATGATCTCCTCTAGTTACCCCTAGTCATGGGGGGGTAACAAGTACTCTTAAGTCAAACTTGTCTCATCACAAAAACCAATTCAAAGTAACTTATTGGTGAGTCAAACTTGTTGTCAATGTGTTTGACTTGCCGGTAGTGAGTTTGAATCGCAAGTACTCGCAAGGAAAACTCTGACTTGTGAGTACTTGATGAGTGTTTCATGGGTTGATGAGTTTCACTCATGAGCTTGATGCAAAATTCGATGGGCCCTGTTGCCGTCCTAATACACACTTGCTAATGTGAGCTAAGTCCTGCTCACTTAGTGTGTCCTTGGAGGCACAATGCCTAGGTTCTTAGTCCACACTGTCACCTTGACTAGAACCTCTTCCTTCTAGGCTTACTCCTAGAGAAGCCAAGGGGGGTTGTCCCTAGTTACTAGATTGATTTTAGAGTTGAAGTTTCTAGGAGTTAGTTTTAATTCGTTAAGGCTAAAGGGGAAAACTAGCCTAAGATGATCAAGGAGCAAAATGCAAAGTGCAAGTTAACTACATGAAAATCAACCCCTTCCCTAAGTCAACTAAGACTAGTGCCTAAAGTTGGGCAATGGGGTCAACTAAGTTTGAGGGTGGTTTATTACAACGGTTTACAAAGTGAACAAGTTAAACAACCCCAAACCAAAGCTTACAATTAGTTATAAAAGAATTCTAAGTGTTACAAATGATTACACCATTTACAAACTAGATACAAAGATACAAAAATTAGATACAAAGATACACAAATGTAAGTGAAACAATACAAGATCCAAGCATGCCCCAATAGCACTTACTCTATTGGACCGCCTTCACTGGCAACAATCACACAAAGCACTCAAGAACCAAGGAAAGTGATGCCTCCCCAAGTGGGATACTCAGCACTTCCCTGATTCACAAATAAACTGGATATTCAATAAGTAACTCAATTGCTTATGTAAACATAACAGATATAAACAATGTAGTTGCAATAGAGATAGATAAACAAATGAGATATTCCACATGTTATGTTTGCCTATCCATACATCTAAATCCCCCCAAACATATACAAGTGATCTATGCAACTAAGTGTTGTAATTGTTTAAAGATTTTATAAATTTTAATTTCCCTTCCCCCTAACTAGGTGTGTACTTCAAGCTTCCTCCTC
>ML776782.1:266682-293998 GCA_009831015.1 Picea engelmannii | reverse complement strand
GTTTTCCTCAAGGTTTTCAAAGTTATCCTTCAAAGGGATTGGTTCCACGGGAGGAGGGTGGGGACTTGCATTATCTAGATATTCAACATTTTCAAACTCGAATACCTGTGTCTCCTCAATATAGATGACTGATTCATCCATACGTTTATCCAGAATTTCCTCGTGAACATCCCTATCTTTTTTACTGTCAAGCACAAGTCCATGGGGGTCCAAATATTCAATATAAGTTTCTGTGAAATCATCTTCCATGACCCTAAACTGTTCATTCATGGTTTCATATGGTTCTTCCTGGGACGGCTGTATGTTCTGAGTTATTTCATTGATTTCCTTAATAGGATCTGATGGAGCATCAACCTCTATGTCTGAACTGATTGTTTCTATATATGAAAGATTTTTATTTCTCCATGTTTCCATAAAAATATCAACCAATCCATTGTGAAGCTCCTGCTGACCACGCATAGTGCTTGCAGAGATATCTTCCATTTTTGTAAGGCCTAAGGACAGACTTGAAGGGGCTTCAAACTTTAATGTTTGGAAAGCCAAGGTTTTAAATATTTTGGAAGAACATGACTTGGACCACTTTCTAATCAGTACAGTAGAAGAGCCCACTACCAATGCAGGAAAGACAACCTTAAAGAAGAATCAGGCAAAGGCAAAGCGAATCATATTTGATTCAGTCAAAGATAATATCATGCCTGTTATAGCACCTCTGAAGACTGCAAAGGAGTGTTTTGACACTGTATCCAATCTGTATGAAAAGAAGGTGCCCAGTCAGAAGAGGGTTCTAATGTATAAGCTTCGAACTCTCAAGATGGAGAAGGATGACTCTATAGCCTCTTTCTTCACAAAGATCTCTCAGTTAAGGGATCAGCGGCTGGTCATTGGTATAACGGTAGATGATGATGATCTTGTCCAGACTGTTGTGGATGGTCTTCCATCTTCTTGGTAGACATTTCTGGCCAGGATAAATGCTCGTGAAAACCGGCCAGACTTTGAAAGGTTGTGGTATGATTGTCTGCAAGAAGAAGGGAGATTTCAGAGTCGAAATGGTACTTCAAAGGAAGAAAACCTTGCTCTACTAGCAAGGAGAAGGAGAGGGAGAAGATTTACTCCTCAGAATAAGTTTCCGCAGAAGGAGAAAATAAAAGGTAGGGAAATAATTTGATATGATAAGGGTGAAGTGCTTCAACTGTCAGGGAAAGTGGCACTTTGCCAGAGATTGTCCAAAGATCAGAAAAGGGCACACGGGTAAGTATTGTGCTTCTATTGCTGCAGAAGATGAGTCTCAAAGATCAAAGACAAAAGGGGCTTCCAGTAATCAGGAGACTAGGAGGGAATACTACCTTATTTCAACACTTTATGGTTCTTTCACAAAAGATGTTGAATCCTGGTTGGTAGATAGTGGAGCTTCTAGGCACATGACTGGAAATAAAGAAGTCCTTGCAAACTTCAAGGAGAAGAAATTCTCTGCTCAGGTAGAACTTGGAGATAATGCCAGCTATGCTATCAAAGGACTTGGCTCAACCTCTTTTCAGCTCGAATCTGGAGGTGAGTTACACGTTGAGGAAATTCTCCACGTTCTTGGTTTAAAGAAGAATCATATCTTTGTTGTAGTCTTGGAAGATAAAGGTTACATGGTAATCTTTATGGACAAGAAAGCTCTTTTATGGCCGAAGAATGAAGAGCTAAGTTCAACAATTGTGATTGGAGTTAGAGAGGGAGGTCTTTACAAGCTTCCAGGACATATCCAAGCACTGGTTCATGCTTCAGTTAGTCCATCTGAGCTGTGGCATCAGAGGTTTGGACATCTTCACTACAAAGCGTTCCCTGGACTTCAGAAAATGGTAAGAGGAATGCTTACCTTTCAACTTAATCATGATGGTATCTATAGAGGTTGTGTTCTTGGTAAAAACATAAAGAAATCCTTTCCTAACAGTAATTCAAGGTCTAAAGGAATTTTGGATTTGATACATTCATACGTATGTGGGCGTATGTCATTTCCTTCCTTGAATGGATGTCTTTATTATGTGATTTTCATAGATGACTTCTCTAGAAAATCATGGATCTATTTTCTAAAGGCAAAGAATGAAACTTTTAGTAAATTTCTAGAATTCAAAGCATTGATTGAAAACCAGTCTAAAAAACATACGTGTTTTGGGGACTGACAATGGTGGTGAATTTGAGTCACATCAGTTTGGTGACTTCTGTAAAGAAGTAGGAATCAAGAGACAACTAACTGTGCCCTATAACCCTCAACAGAATGGGATTGCTGAGAGAAAGAACAAAACAATCTGTGAGGCAACTAAAGCTATGATGTGTGATCAGGACCTTCCCACATCACTTTGGGCAGAAGCCACAAGCACTGCAGTTTATATTTAAAATAGAAGTCCTTGTGCTATTTTGGGGGAAAGAACTCCAGAAGAAGCATTCACTGGCGAGAAACTAGAAGTGGGACACCTGAGGATTTTCAGATGTCCAGTTTACATACATCTGCCGAAAGAGAAAAGAACTAAGGTGGAGCCTTCTGGGAAGAAATGAATTGTTGTTGGGTACAGTGAAACATCCAAGGCCTACAAAATCCATGTTCCAGGCCAAAGATATATCGAGGTAAGCATGGATGTAACTTTTCATGAAGAAGCTGCATTTAAGCAATCTAAAGAATCACAACAAGATACAGAGATGGAGGAACTTGAAGAGCCATTGGATCAAGTTGATATTGTGGATTCAATAGAATAGATAGAGAGACCTATGGAGGTACCTCCTGCTAAGAGGAACCCTGCCTGGTGTAGAGAAATTATGCGAGAGGCAGAAAAACATGCAACTCCTTCAGGTACTTTCAGAGAGAGTAATAGACCTCAAAGATATTCAGGTTATGTGGCTCTTATGCCTCAGATTAGCGATGCAGAGCCCACCATCTATGAGGATGCTGCTAAGAAGCAAGTATGGAAAGATGGCATGGTAGAAGAATATCAATCCATCATGAAAAATAATGTATGGGAAGTAGTTCCAAGACCGGAAGGAAAATTTGTAGTTACTTCCAAATGGTTGTTCAAAATCAAGCATGCAATTGATGGAAGTATTGAGAAATACAAAGCGAGATTTGTGGCTCGTGGTTTTTCTCAAAAGGAAGGTATTGACTATGATGAAATATTCACACTTGTTGCAAGGTACACTTCCATCAGGGCCATCATATCCCTCGCTTCAGTTCTGGGTTGGAAACTTCACCAGATGGATGTAAAGACTGCTTTCCTCAATGGTCAAGTTGAGGAAGAGGTATATATAGAACAACCAGAGGGTTTCGTGGTTCATAGAAAAGAATCACGTGTGCAAATTAAAGAAAGCACTATATGGGCTGAAACAGGCACCAAGGGCTTGGTATGCGAGAATTGACAATTATATTTAGAGCTTGGATTTCTCCAAGAGTGCAGCTGACCCCAACTTGTATTTCAAGGTAATAGAAAATCATCCCCTAATTTTGGTTCTATATGTTGATGATTTGTTCCTTACTGGAGAGGAACAATTGATAGCTCAGTGTAAGAGGGAGCTCACTTCTAAATTTGAAATGAAAGACATTGGACTCATGCATTACGTCCTTGGCTTGGAGGTATGGCAAAGATCATAGGAAATTTTCCTTTCTCAAGGAAAGTATACAGTTGATATATTGCGCAAATTTGGTATGCTAGACTGTAAATCCATGTCTACACCCATGGTATCTAACTTAAAGAAGTTACACGAGTCAGATTCTGGATCAGACTTGGTGGAACCATCCTTGTATAGGCAACGTATTGGATCCTTGATGTATTTGATCCATACAAGGCCAGATATATGCTTTGCTGTAAGCGCCTTGAGTCGGTTCATGTTTGAGTCGAGACACATACATTGGATTGCTGCTAAACATATCCTCAGATATTTAAGAGGATCCATTGCATATGCACTTAGATACACTTTCAGTGGAGGAGTGTTACTTCATGGTTATGTTGATTCAGACTGGGCTGGGAGCTCAATGGACCGAAAGAGTACTTCCGGACACTGTTTTAGCTTGGGTTCAGCTATGATATCTTGGTCGAGCAAGAAACATAGCTCCATAGCACAAAGTACAACTGAAGCAGAGTATTTAGCCGCCAGTAATGCAAGCATAGAAGCAGTTTGGCTGAGAAAGCTTATGTCTGGGTTATTTCAAGAGAGATTAGAAACAATTGTTATCCATTGTGATAACCAAAGCTTTTTAAAGCTCTCAGAGAACTCGGTCTTCCATGACAGATCAAACCATATCGAGATGAAATATCATTTCATCAGAGACATGGTCTAAAGACGTACCATCAAGCTGTAGTACATTCGTACTGATGAGCAAATAGCAGATATTTTGACTAAGCCTCTGTCCCTTGGAAAATTTGTCTACTTTTGGGACACACTTGGTATGGCAAAAAATGTGCCCCTCACTGAGAGGGAATAGCAACATTAGGGGACATTCTCCAATGAGAGGCCTTAAGTGGCCACCCGAAAGCTAGCCAAGGAGATTTGGATAATCAACCAGTCTTGTGAGGTATTGACAAAAGCCAGGGGGAACATACAACCTCTGTGATTCAAACCAAAAGTTAGGACGAACGAGATGCTATATGATCTTGTGAGTCAAGCCAAGGCTAAGGTAGAAGCCTTGTAAGTCTAAGACAAAAGTCAAGATGTAAGTCCAATGCAAAAGTCAGGGGGAACGTACAACCTCTGTGAGCATAGACAGTCTAGTGAAAAAGTCAGGGGGAACGTACAACCTCTGTGAGCATAGACAGACTAGTGCAAAAGTCAGGGGGAACGTACAACCTCTGTGACCCTAGTGCAAAAGTCAAGGACAAGAAATTCTCCATACTACCTTGTATGTCAAGGTTGACTTGAGACTTGGAGAAAAGTCTTGTAAATCAAGGCAAGAAGAAACTGCCATCAGTCTTGTGAGCTTTGTGTGTCAAAGAAAAAGTCAAGACAAGGAAATGTGAAAAGTTCTCCTAGGTCTTCATGATGAGCTATGAGCATTCCTTAGAGATTGGCCACCTCTAAGTGAAATAACTCTAGCAGTTGACCATGATTAAGGAGAACTGGATGATCACATTCCATGATCCTTATCTGCATAAGGTTACGAAACTTCTTGTGATATATTGATCCTGTGTGGATGTCAACAAGTCAATGATCATGTGCAATGACTAGAAAGAACTGTGTGGAAGTGGTTGCTTGAAGAATACCCTCTTTGCTGAGAGGGAGTGTTGAATTTTGAGCAGCTGCAGAAGTTATTCTTTTCCAAGCAGCCCACTTAGTTGCCCTCTCTCAAGCTGCCCTCCTCAAGCTAGCCTCTTCCTAAGGCGCCCTACTGAAGCTGACCCCTTTCCAGGTCAGCCTAGGTCGGCCCTAACTTAACTGTCTTAACCTAAATTCTATCCTATCCTAACCTAGGAGGTGGCCCTCTCTTCACATCAGTTTTACATCAGATTAGTTCACTTATTCTGAGCAGCAGTTAGAGCTATTCTGAGGGAGTAACATAGGCTATTCTGAGGCAGCAGCAAGGCCTATTCTAAGGAAGCAACTAATCTATTCCAGCAACATCCATCTACTCTATCCTGTAGCAGCAGATAACTTAGTTCTGGGCAACATATAAGAGGCTATTCTATAGCAGCAAATATACTCTATTCTGGAGGTGTTTTTGACAGCAACAGAAGGTGTTCTGAACATAAACTATAGCCTTTTCTGGACAACATCTAAGGGTCTTTTCTGAGGGTGGAAAAACTCTGTACTGAGTGTTGGAACGTATTATTTTATTTTTTATACTCTTGGTTCAAAGGTTGGAGCCGCCCTTCTTTCTAAATAAGTAAGAGGTTATAATTAAGCCCCAAAAGCCGGATTTCGGGTTCTCGCGTATTTCACGATGTACCTACCAAGCCCCGGTATCCCGACGCGCGAAGTAGCGATAAGGTTTAGTTCTAACCATCGTTATCGAGCCTCTAAGTAAAGATCGTTTGATGTCATCACTCGTGCTCTCGCGTTGCAGGAGTTACTCGTCGAACACTTTCAGAACCTCCGAGATGCGAAGTTGCGAAGTCTTTTCAAGTCACTCAGGTAAATATCAAGAGTAATCTTTTTAAACCGTAGTTAGTCTCTATCGTAATTTCGCGACTCGATGATTCTTGCCTTAAAATGCAACACCTTGGTCACTCC
Source organism: Picea engelmannii (assembly GCA_009831015.1). Lineage (NCBI taxonomy): Eukaryota > Viridiplantae > Streptophyta > Pinopsida > Pinales > Pinaceae > Picea > Picea engelmannii. Next base: position 287,803 of record ML776782.1, on the reverse strand, counting down.
GATCCCCGAAGTCGCGATATTCATTAATTAAGATGGGTTAATTAAAAGCTTAAGTTAAATCACAAATTATAAATAATTTTGCACCATCGCGACTTTGGGCTTTTGGGTCTCAAAGGCTAGAAGCGAAATCGTCCGATACGACGAGTGCCGAAAAGGGGATAAAGGACTAAAAACACGAAATTAAAGGAGCTAAGATGGATTTATTAATGCCTTGAGTAGCTTTTAACCGTACGATCTACGAATGAAGCTTTTAACGTTTCTGCCCTTTTCCCAAGTTACGAGTCGTCAAATATTTATGGCATTTATTTGAATTTCATTGAAGTGATTGACAGTAATATCCCACTTATTCGCTAAAATCTTTCCATTAAATCATTTAACCATTCTGTCGACAAGGACTAGCACAAACTTAAGTGTTTAAGCAGAGGGTTTTCTTTTGTTATCTCATCTTTCCTTTTTATTGTGCGCAGAGCTATTTCACCAGGATAACTTCTGTCTGTGTTTTCAATCTTTTGCGACAAGGGATCTAATTGCAAGGTCATACAACATGGCTCCACGAAAAGCGCCCAAGGCAGTCGTCGAGAGCTCAGGCCAAGGTTCAGATATTGTTTCTGATACTTTGCCTCGAAGTATCAATACTATTAAAACATGGATGCATATTTCCAATGTTCTGCATCCCGAGGTGATAAATTGCTCGGATGATTCCTGCGATGAGGAGAACGATGACATGTCCACCAAATACAAAATCGTTTCTCAAGCGGAGATGCACAAAATAACAGCAAGGGCATTGGACCATGTAGACCTCTGGACCAGAACGATTTTCAACGAATAGAGGGAAGCAGTCGGGTCTTTCAGACCAGAGCACCTACAGGCAATGTATAAATTGTCACCCACTCCAAATCGTATTTACAATACCGAATTCCTAGAGGAGTTCAAAAAGAAGGAATGCGAGCAGTTCGGGAAAAATTTATCCGATCTGATCAAAGACTGGGTTTCGCACCCCGCGAAATTCAGGGTCAATACTAATGGAATTTATTCAATCTCCTCTTTAGAGCCACAGTTCAAGTATGTAGCGATGATGACCTGTAGACTATACGGGAAGGAGGACACAACTCACTTTTTCCTCCCACGGGTGCCGCTCATTTATATAGTCGCTGAAGGTTTTTCTTTCGACTGGGCCAAACTGTTGTCGGACAGTCTCACCAGTTGAATTTACTGAATATCGAGCGCAGAAAGCTAGTGGGAGAACATCTTTATTCTTTATGTTTGCCTACATCATGGACGCCATTTGCTTCATGACACCTTTCCCATTGATGAGCTGGAGCTGGACTCCGTCTAATGCTGAGCCTATCCATGTCTACCACTCGAAGCTTTGGGAGGACAAGGCCAAAGATTTCATCTACGAGATTTTTAACTGGGTAATGGTACCGATGCATGTTGCTATCTTTGGCCATCCGCCTCCCTGGATTTCAGATAACATCACGACCAACCTGATTAATGTAGCAGATTGGTATATAGAAGCAGAGTATTCATACATTAGGGTTTTCGACACCTCCGTCCCCCCCCAGGTTTTGCCGTTATTTCTGCCAGATAAGCTAATATGCCGCGAGATCGCCAGGCAAGCTGTGCTTGGTGGAATAAGCAAGGAGCTCAAAGGATTGTCGAAGAAGGTATGGCCACCCTTCCCCATTCACATTGGGTCGTACTCTTTATTAGATTTTGGCCATGCCAAAGCTGAGGCCACGACTTTGGAGGAAATGAAGTTAGTGAACATTGAGTTCAAAAAGCACGACCCAAATAAGGTTGTGAGTAATCACTTGGCGAATTGTGGCTTGAAGCTATACGAACACGAGGATTCACCCCATGATGAAATCTTCTGAGGTGCGAGGTCCTACTCTGAAGTCTTGAGCCGGATTCAGGCCTTGCCACCCGGAGATATGGCCGATTTCCTCAAATTCGAGGAGCATCGGAAGAGTTGCCTCCCCCTAATTTTACAGGGCAAAACCCCAAAGCTTCCAGACGTACAACAGACAGAAGCCAAAGGCTCAAAGAACTCAAGTCCTGGCAAGGAGAAAAATCAGGAAGGGATAAAAGAAAAGGATACCTTGGAACAGGGAGCCGAAATCCCTGATCGAGGAGAGAAAAACCCAGAGGCAGTTGCGCCAGGCAAGCGGGTACTAAGTCAAGCTGAGATACCCTCGCAAAAGGCAGGAGACACCTCACCGACCACATCAAAAGAGCCGGTCATAGACACTATCCCTAAACAATTATCCAAGGAAATCGACAGTCCGATTGTTGTTATCACACCCTTACAGTTCACAAAGGGGAATTCCGATGCGGGATGGATTTTCAATGAAGAGCTAACGCCCATTTCCGTGGAAGAGTTATCTCCAAACACATTTTTCTTTGATAAGAAAAGGAAGGCCGTAGTGAAGCAAGAATCGTATCAAAAAGCGGGCACAGTGGCTAAAAGGTTTAAAATCCTGACAGAAGGAAAGGCCGTAGAAGAGGAGGAATTCGCTGACGAGATAGCATGAACACTGGGGTCTTACGCTACAACCAATCAATACTCAGTCGGAACTTTGAAGGCCCAGTTAAAACGGAAGAACCTCTTGATCGGTAAGTTGGAAGCTAAGGTGGCTACGACGGAAGCAAATGCCAGGGATGAGATGAACAAAAACCTCGAGCAAGCCCGAATAGCCGATCTGCAGGAGATCGAGAAACTTAGATCCGACCTTGAGCAGGTGCGCCAGTCGGCGCAAATAAGCCAAACGCAGGTAAGCCAGCAGGAGCGGCAAATTATACAGTTACAATCGAAATTGGATGTTGCCGAAAACCAGGTTTTAGACATAAAGGTTTTTCAAGCCCAGGCTACCGAAATCCGACAGAAGGTATTAGCATCTCAAGAAGACTTGCTTGCAAAAGTGGGAACCATTCAACATCACTTTCAAACGATAGATCAAATGCTAGAAGATATCTCTTTGTGAGAAAGAGAAGCTGGGGCGGCTCGGGTTGCTTTCCAGGATGCTGTGATAGCCACAACGAACGTAGAGGCGGTCAGTAGCTCCAAATTATCCATCACAGAACAAACCAGAGGGAATATCTTACTAAAGGCTTGGGAGCAGAATATATCAGAGAGCAGGGGAAGAACTAAGGAGGTGAGAACTTCTTGTGAAAAACATTCGCCTTGATAAATAAAGCTTTGCTAGACGTTGATAAGGAAGGCAGTGCTGGGGCGTTGGGAAAAATCAATATAGCTAAACACCTGATAGATATCAAGGAAAATGAAGAAAAGAAGCAAGCTGAAATATCCCAAATAAGCCAGGTTGATATGGTCCAAGTGGACAAATGGCTAGTACAACCAAGCCTACAATTGCGGTCTATCGTCACGGAAGACCGACAAGTGGGAAAAAGGTTGACACAGTTGGCAAAGAGTTGTTACACCTTTGAGGCCAACAACCAAGCAGAGCCTTCCAGGTTGATAGCCCAGTTGGTTGAAAGGTGCGTCAATTGCATTGAGCAACTGAAAGGGCAGGCTTCTGGTGTTAAATAGAGATAGATGTCAATCCGTTCTATTTCTGGAGCCAGAGGAGCAAAGAAAGGAAGGCGTTCCGCCTGCATGGGGGAAGAGCTAAGGAGGTGAGAACTTCTTGTGAAGAAACATTCGCCTTGATAAATAAAGCTTTGCTAGACCTTGATAAGGAGGGCAGTGCTGGGACGCTGGGCAAAATCAATATAGCTAAACACCTGATAGATATCAAGGAGAATGAAGAAAAGGAGCAAGCTGAAATATCCCAAATAAGCCAGGTTGATATGGTCCAAGTGGACAAATGGCTAGTACAGCCAAGTCTACAATTGCGGTCTATCGTCACGGAAGACCGGCAAGTGGGAAAAAGGTTGCCACAGTTGGCGAAGAGTTGTTACACCTTTGAGGCCAACAACTAAGTAGAGCCTTCTAGGTTGATAGCCCAGTTGGTTGAAAGGTGCGTCAATTGCATTGAGCAGGTGAAAGGGCAGGCTTCTGGTGTTAAATAGCGACGGATGTCAATCCGTTCTATTTCTGGAGCCAGAAGAGCAAAGAAAGGAAGGCGTTCCACTTGCATGGGGGAAGACAAAGAGTGAGGAAATGAAACACTTCCTTTCCTCAATTGTAGTCAAAGGCTTCTAGAACGAATGGAATTGGAAGTGTTTTTTAGGCTTGTATAAATAGGCATTTTGAAGAAAAACCAGGGGCTTTTTCTTTTGGCAGATTGTAATAGAGAAATTTTCCATCGCCAGGAATTAATACAAAGCGAATTGAAGACTCCATATTCCGTCAAGATTGAGTTATGTGCTTTCTTATGTTATTTCATGCTTCATGACATTTTTATATGCATCTCTGATGAATGCTTTGACTGCAATTTGGTACAACCTCTACTGTGGCAATCATGTTTTAGTTATCTAATTATTTGCAGCTTTTCCTCTGTATCGGCTATTAGCAGGTACAAGACCTGTGGATTACTTAGATCGCTATATTTTATGCTTCATTAAAGTGTTTCTCTTCTTCTTCTTCTTCTGTTACAGCGTGAGATTCCTCTCGAAATGATGCCTCACATTGTCTGACAGCTTTATGTTTTTCTTTCGTTTCATACATGGTTCCAAAATTTTAACTCAGTTACGGAAGATGGCCTTCAATTTGTTAAACTATTAATTTGTCTCACGGGATTTCTTTTTCTCTCGTATAAATCAAAAATTTGAATCAGCAACTCAAAAAAAAAACAGCAGCCTCTTAAATCTCTGTTCCTTAAATGACTGTCCCTGTTGCAAGGCAACCTCACATAGAACCCGGCCTCTCAGACCAAACCAGCATCGCCTTAAACCTCTTTGACACTATCCTAAGAACTACAACCACCTGGGTCGAACTAGAACGTTTGTGGGCAGCCATTGAACGAGACATAACCACGCAAGAACAAGTGGAAGTTAGACACAGACAACTTAGAAATCCACTATAGTTTCTCTTCCAGTTGTTTGCTCCTTCCCTTATCTTTTACCCTTTTCTGGATGCCTAGACTCTATACTTCCTAGCCTTAAGTACAGACTCTGGAACAACACTGAGCAACAATCTGAGGCATCCTTAAAGGCAGTTCTGAGACAGCCTTAAGGACAGATTTGGGGCAGCCAACAAGCAGCAACAAAACAGTTCTGTAATAGCAGTAAGAACTATTGTCTTAGTGCTATTTCTAAGAAGAGTCTTGTCAGTTCATTGTACTTGTTTGACTGATAAATATATCACAGAAGTTTGCTGGGTTTTCTTCCCCTTGAGGGTTTCCCAGGATAAATACTTGTGTGTTTGTGAATGAATGTTCTTATGCTTAAGTTTATCTGCCAAAGTTTGAAAAGAAAACTACTGTTATCTTCTGTATTGTTTATGCTTGAAAAATTAACAATTATAGATGAGTCAAACCACACCATGATAAAATACTAAGATAAAGTGAGTGGGGTTGCCACTTGTCCTCTCCTCATGCAAAACATTTCCGTGAGAGATCCTTCTTTAATCATGTGCTAGGGTTTGTTGTGCCATGTGTACGTTCTCTCCTTGTAGCAGTCTTCAAGATCATCTTTTCACATCCACTTCCATTAGAATAATATTATTTTACAAATCAAGGGACACTATTCAAGATGTGGATTCATTCCTCCTTGGATAATGAAAAGAATGCCAAGTGTAACCTCCTCCCTTAGTGTGTGAACCCTTCAAGAAGCTCACTCTCCAATGATGCATGTTAAAATTACAATAAAAAACCAAGTCATTGGAGCACTCCTCAAACCAAGTCAACTACCTCTTCAAAAAGTGGATCTCATAGTTGAATGTACAAGAAACGGTCCATTGGTTGTTATAAAAACCTTCTCAAGGATGGGATGACCTTAAAATATGTGCCTCAAGTGTGGATCCATGTGCATGACCATGAAATTGTTGATAAATAGTAGACAAACACTTAGTCAACAATAAGATTTCAACCTCCAATAGTCATTCACCAATAATGCAAGTTAACACATGCATATAACTGGAACTATGAGCAGAAATACAAAAGACTAAGCAATCTGAAAATCAGCAGCGGAAATAAATGAACAGTAGACAACATTCATTCACACATTCAACACAAAAAATTTCTGGGCAATGCCCCTGGAAAAACACTGAAGGGAAAACCATCCAAGGAGAGATTCTTTTATTGAGCTCGCACGAAATATTTCCAAGTTTACAACAACAATCTTTTCAGCATTAAATGACTGTACTTATCTCACAAATCTGCCCAACACCACTTCAATTTCTGTGCCAAGCTTGCTGTCTCGTTTTCTGTGTCTATACGGTCCAGTACAACAGAAAATACAGCAGTATGACCTCGATTTCTTGGCCCAAGTTTGCTGTATGGTACACTACACTGCTGTACGGATTTTTCAGCAATAAAAAACACCTAGAAAAGCATGCCAAGACCTGCCTCGATTTCTGTGCTCTTACTCTTGCTGTATGGCCAGCAATAAATGCTGTATGGCCCTCCTTTAGAAGCTGTACGGACCATTCATAAATGCTGAACCTGTCCATGGGATGCAGGCCCTCTCTTTCCCTTGAGATATGTGCCCCACTCTTGCTGTCCCTCTTTCCTTTCAGTTCAATCTCTCTTGGAAAATGTGTCTTCACATTCCTCTCAACCTCTCCTTGAAAAGTGCGCCTCATCTCTCTCACAAGCTCCTTTTATTTTCTCATTAATGAGTAACTTCCCTAACCATAGATCTCCAAAGAGATAGGCAGTCAAGATTAGATCTTGTCCTCTTGAGATCAACGGTCGTGACTTAATCTTTCATTGAGTTCACTTAAATCAGTTAAGAGACCCAAACTTTATAAAAAGTCACTTTTACTCATTAAATAATAAAAGATCTATAAAATCACTTTATAAGGTCAAGTCACTAGAGAGAGACATTTTGCTCGGTCACTTTTGCATGCTGGGCATCACCAATGCAGAAGTACCACCGAGCTACAAAAACTAACACTTCCTTTTAGCGAGGGAGTTACTTCTAGAACCTCCACTAGAATCTGTCTCCAACCCCATCATCTCATTTGCTGCTGTCGCAGCTCCCTCTGAACTAGAAGCCTCTACTCCCTATGAAGTGGAAGCCACTGCTGCTACTTGCGCTAAACTCGGATCTGGAGACCTGTCCATCCAAGGTATGCTCCTAGGAGTCTCCTCTCTCTCCTAAGCATCCAACTGTGTCTTCTCATACCAACTGAGTCCTTTGAGAGTAGTATTGGAAGAGGCTTGAGTCCCCTATATCAACTCACTCTTCCGAGCAACCTGCTCACTCTCTGACACTGACACAGATTCTGAATCCAAGAACCCACTGGGTCCAACAATAGGCTGTCCCGACAATACAACTGTGTCCGGAGTAGCTCCCTTTGGATATAGAAACACCTGCCCACAAAAGAAGACCACTACACATCCATCAACCTCCAAAGCTGACATTGAGAGTAAATTTACTGGCAGCTCTAGAACAAACAATACCTCGGCCAACTCCAGAAAACCTCTTGACTCTAGCTGTAATCCCACACATTCAACCCCTTCCACTGCATGTCTGGTGCTATCCCCACAACCCACATAACAGTCTGAGTCTATCTTTGAAAAACTAAGGAACACGAACCTCATTCCCTTCATATGCCGAGATGCACCACTGTCCACAAACCACACTCCAATGTCCCCAAACGCTACACTACCACTGCCTGAAAGACCAATCATTAGAGAAAATTCCTTCTCAAACTTCTCAGTAAACTCAACAACCTCAGCTGATGCTGAAACCTTTGGATTCTTCTTCTTCTTCTTGTTTGTACGTTGACTAACATAGTGGCCAGTCTTGTGACATGCAAAGCATTTCACTTTGCTCATGTCCTTCTTCTTGTCTTTTCTCTTTCCCACAAGTGCAATATTCTACTTATCTGCACCACCCTCTGTCTTCTCCTGATCTCTACTTTGAGACCCCTCCTGGATCTCCTCTCGAGTAAAGTCATCCCATAGTCTGCTCCAATTTGGGAGCTTTTCTCTCCCCACCACACACTTCTCGAAAACATCCCACTCTTTGGTGAAGCCCTTGAGGGCTATGCACACCAACTCTGAGTCTGAATAATCTCCCCTACAAATGCCATCTCATCCTTTACTTGTCTAAGCTCGATGAGATAGGAGGCCACACTCTCTCCCTTGGCCATCCTAGTGCTGTGGAGCTTGTCACTTAGGGCCACCTTCCTATTCTCGTTCTTGTTCTCGTAAAGTTTGTCAATGCATCCCACATCTCCTTGACTGTCAGCTTCTCAGCCAAATGTGGAATCATGTGGTTTCTCACTCCATCCAAGATTATCCTCTGCGCCCTTGCTTCCTTCACCTCATGGAGGTCTAGGGCAATGGGATCTGACGAAGGTACTGTCATGGTGGTACTCAAAAACGCCCACAGCTTGTTCTCCTTGAGAACAACTGCAATCCATGCCTTCCACTGTAGGTAGTTGGAGATCCCCTCCAACCTATTCTCATACTTGAGAGTGGAAGTCATCCTTGTCCAATTGACAAAGACCCTTTCTTTCCCTTCTTCTTCCAAGCAAAACCCCTTGCAAATCACTACTATCCAAGTGCCAAACTCTGTCCACTAAATCTCAGAGCCCAAGCTTCGATACCATGTTGAAAAATTCTAGACAAACACTTGGTCAACGATAAGATTTCGACCTCCAATAGTCATTCACCAATAATGCAAGTTAAAACATACGTATAACTGGAACTATGAGCAGAAATACCAAATGCTAAGCAATTTGAAAATCAGCAGCGGAAATAAATGAACAGTAGACAACATTCATTCACACATTTGACACAAAACATTTCTAGGCAATGCCCCTGGAAAAACCCTAGAGGGAAAACTAGCCAAGGAGAGATTCTTTTATTGAGCACGCAGGAAATATTTTTGAGTTTACGACTTCAATCTTTTCAGCATTAAATATGACTGTACTAATCTCACAAATATGCCCAACACCACCTCGATTTCTATGCCAAGCTTGCTATCTCGTTTTCTGTGCCTGTTCGACCCTGTACAATAGAAAATACAACAGTGCGACCTCGATTTTTGTGCCCGGGTTTGCTGTACGGTACAATACCCTACTGTACGGATTTTCTAGCAATAAAAAACACTTAGAAAAGCATGCCAATACCCACCTTGATTTATGTGCTCTTACTCTTGCTGTATGACCCTCCTTTAGCAACTGTACAGACTGTTCATAAATGTTGAACCTGCCCTTGGGATGCATGCCCTTTCTTTCCCTTGAGATATGCGCCCCACTCTTGTTGTCCCCCTTTCCTTTTAGTTCAATCTCTCTTGGAAAGTGTGTCTCTTCACATTCCTCTAAACCTCTCCTTGAAAAATGCTCCCCATCTCTCTCACAAGCTCCTTTTATTTTCTCATTAATGAGTAATTGCCCTAACCATAGATCTCCAAAGAGATAGACGATCAATATTAGATCTTTCCCTCTTGAGATCAATGGTCGTGACTTAATCTTTCATTGAGTTCACTTAAATCACTTAAGTGATCCAAACTTTATAAAAAGTCATTTTTACTCATTAAATAATAAAAGACCCCACTTGACTTTATAAAATCACTTTATAAGGTCAAGTCACTAGAGAGAGACATTTTGCTTGGTCACTTTTGCATGCTGGGCATCGCCAATGCAGAAGTACCTCCTAGCTACAAAACTAACACAAATGACCTTCAATCAAGGCCTCAAGATGCGCTCTAGGGATATGTGCCAAAAGATGTGGAGTGCTCCTCAATAAATGTAACCACTTTTTATTATGTGTGCAAAACTGGACTCAAAGTGGTTATGCATTTTATGCCCCCTTGGTATATTTGCAAAAGGTGGGCTGAAATTATTACTTCCTTCAAGGCTAGAGCACCCTCTTAGAATATGCTCAATAAATACACCACAAATCCCCTCCTTGGATGATGGGCTTCTACCTAACAATATGTGCTTTGACTTCTTCAATAATCATTAAAATACTTATAAGAGATGGTACATCCTAGTAGCATGTGCAATGAAGAAATTAATGCCCCTTTGGATCTAGGACGCCTTCCTTGGGTGGCTCCAAATTTCACCAAATATAGTCAAAGAATATAGTGGACCCCCTCTAAATGTGGAGTGATCTCCTATATGCTCACCTTTTGACCTTAAAACAAGTGAATCATGACAAAGTGTTATCATGCCAAGTAGGGAAACCCAAAACAACCACCTTTTCTCGATATATGTGCAAAGTGGGTTGAAGGTGGTTATTATTTTTCTTGAAGCTTGGATGTCCTAATCAATTAGCACACTATTGGAACATGTGGAAATAAAATACTCAAAAATCCATTTAGATGTGGATTGTTTCTCTAGGATGCTTTTTGGACCTTGGAATAAGGGTTTTAGATGCCACTTGTCACCATCTTATGAAGGGAATTTCTCTAAGAAATTCCTCATGACAACAAGCCAATTAAATGATGTGTCATGCCTCCAAATGCCTTGAAAACTATGATGATGCCCCCAAAGAATATCCCAACAAAGAATCATGCATCAAAATATGTAGTGATGCCTCAAAATGTGATCCTCAATAAGAAATCATATCATAAACTACAAGCAAGGCCTCTAAATCAAATCATCCACCAACAATTTACTGTTGGAAAAGGTCTTCAATACTAGTACAATTCTTCATGCATCATTATTGGTAACAACTGGCTCCATCTGAGGACAAACACCCTCTTGAAGTGTGTATGAGAACTCGCGAATCTCCATTATACCAGCTAAAACTACCATAAAAGCTGAGAAACAGTGGTGGGATGGATCCAAACTTCACATCCCGTAACCCTGCTGCAAACAACCGAATATGTTCTTGTTCAAGCTACAAAATTTTCAAAAATGGCTTTACAAAGAAGGCATAAACCAAAATGCCAAAGGGAACATAACACAAATAAAAAAAACTAATGCTTTCAATATCGAGCTTGTTACCACACAGTCACACACCCAAAGATGAAAAGTCCTAGCACCTAGATGGAGACATCTGGAACTAGGACGATGACCATTGTTTTGTCACCATCCCTCCTTTGCACTTTAGACAAAGAATAAACCTAAGTCAAAGAGGGCTTCCCTATGATTGCTAGGTTCACTTCGTATAGTGTGAAATTGGAGTAAAGGGAGCTTATCAACTAATACAACAAAAGTAAAAGGGGGAAAGTTTAAAAGAGTTGGGATTGGAGATGATGAATGAAAGGGGAAAAATCCAGTGCCTTGTTATTTGGGCTATGGAGTCATGAATGCAATCTACAAGGGTGTTCTACTAAGGATTAACAAGCAAAATACAACATGGTAAGAAAGGAAGGGCCTCACAATAAGAGCTCCCCAATCCAACTTAAGCACAAGAGTTGTTAAACATTCACCCACTATAGAAGATCTAGGGTTTAAACTCCTCCTCTCTTGGGTAAGGCACAAGCTTTCACTCACAAAGGAGGTCTAACGCTTTAACTCCTCTACTTAAGCAAAGGTGCTCCTAGCTTCAACTTTGGTCACTCTAACCTACAATATCAACCATACTAGAGATCTTCCTAGATCAATTCTACCACACATATAAGATTGTATAGAAATAACAACATAACTTACATAGCAAGTACCTTCAATTCCTTGCTTGGAGCTAGTATGCTCACAAGTTCTAAGATTAGTCACTTATTCCAATCCTAGTTGCAAATGCAACGAGCAAATCCTTATTAGATTTGTAATCTAACTCCTTGTACTATAAAATATGATTCATTTTCCTAGATCCCTTTTTTCTTCAAGGAATATAAATAAAACAAGTCTCTCAACAACTTGCTTACCAAAGATAGCAAGAAGTTTGTTGAGATCTCAACTTCCTCCAATAAAATATTCTAGGAAAACAAAAATAATATCATCTCCTCTAGCCAACTCCAATCATCCAAGTCAACAATGAATAAACTAGGAGATAGCTGCAAGTATTTTCCAAATATAAAGCCAATAGATAAGGGCACCTCCTTGGTTTGATAAGAGACCAAGTCATGGATTGAAAAATAGCAAGAGAAGACTTATCCATAAGTGCACCCTTCTAGAAGTATGCCCACATGTGAGATAAACATACAAGAGTAGTGGAGCGACCTCAATAGATGCATGGGACAAGTTGATCTCCTTAAAAGATGTGCTAGAATGAGTCAAGATGGCACGCGTGGCTGATTCCAAGATAGATGATGTGTTGTAGAAGCAAATAGACAGATGAGATAGGTGGACACCCTCATGGAGATGTGTGCTAAGTCATCCAGCTCAAACTCTCATGTGTGACCAACTCGATGCAAGTTAAACCCTCCAAGTGGCAAGTGTGCATGGTCCAAGGTGGTGAATAGCATGGACAAGTGTACAAGGCAAGCTCATCGAGAGAATATATGGATGAAGTAGAGGAGCACTCAAGAAGAATATGCCATGTCATCAAGTCCAAGAAACCCTCCAATCATGTCTTGAGGTGTTGGAAAATCATGAAGGAGAGGAGCACTCTACATGGGTAAGTGTCTATTCCATATTAATATCATCATGAGAGACATAAATAGACACCTAAAACCCAAAAACGCTCATGCCCAAAGGTGCCATGCCAATCGTCATCATCTAGTGTTGAAAACTGTTGAATATTGTGTCGAAGTGTTGGAAATTAGTGCTAGAAATAGGGCGCTCACTCCAGGTGATGTCTACTTTATCAAATGTGATCATAGAAACTCAATAGACAAGATAAAACCAGAACAATCTCAACCAAGAAGTGTTGAAGCCATGGGTGAGCTAAAAACCCCTCGAGTGCTGAATCAAGTGTCGGAAGTCAATCAAGGAACAAGGGTGTTCACCAAAGAAGGTGTCTAATCCATCAATATAGACCAAAGGAACATGAGAGACACAAGAAAATCCCATTTCCCTTGTCCAATCAATGGGATCCATCAACCATGCCTTGAAACCCTAGGATGCTGGAAATGTGCCAAGTGTTGATATTATGGTAGTTGCGGGAGGTAATAACCTCCATGCGTAACCTCGACAAGACTAGAATATTCCAAGAAGCAAGAGAAACCTTAAAGATTTGAACAATAAGCCTAAAAGACAAGTCGTCTAAAGATATTAATTTAATATTGAGTTTTAGCCCCCAGGAAGAGAAGTCGACCCAGAGAACTAAGAAGTAGTATAAATACAGAGCGCTAGAGCTCATTTAGCACACTCTCACTCACAACTGCAGAAATTTAGTTGTGCGCAAGTCTGGAGAGTAGCTGCAGCTGTAGCTACTGCAACTTGTATTTTCGGTTTTAGGATTGGACTCTCTCTTGGTTATGGTTTGGACTTTCTGCTTGGTACGCTAGCTCCGGAGAGTTATGGTTGGCTATTAGGCCTAGGGTTTTCTTTCAGAATTATACTCTGTCAAGGTTAAGGTGCTCGGGGATGGCTTCGGCTTATGGTTGGGTGACAATATTGTTATATTTGTTGGAGTTACTTCACACACACCTAGGATTTCTTTTTCCTATGTTTATTAGTCTTTATCCAGGCTCCTAAAGTTTAGGGAGAATAATCCTCTAGGAGAACATTCTCTTCAGTTTTCACTTCAGTTTGACTAGTTGAGTGGAGTCTAGATGTTGCATTGGTTTTGTCACCATGCAACATCACGATCATCACCAGCTAATGTGCATTAGCCTTGGTATCATCACCAGACTAGCGCATTACCCTTGATTCCCTGATCTCCTCCTCAGTTCACTCTGTTTCAGTTAGTTAACTAAACACTGGTAGACTAGCTAACTCAGCTAGGTGGCAGTTCACTCCCGTAACTGCTCAAGAGACTAGACTAGGTGGCAGTGGTTGATGATTACAGCTGCATGAGACATCCTCCGGGACACAGACTGAGTGAGTCGGCCTGAGAGAGAGCCCATGAGTTGGGTGTGCCCATGCGATGGGTGTGTTGTTCCTCTTTGAGACGAAGAAGGAACGTTGTGTGCCCCTATGTGGGGTGAGGAAGCCCATGAGTTGGGTGTGCCCATGAGATGGGTGTGTGGTTCCTCTCTGAGACGAAGATGGAACGTTGTGTGCCCCTGTGTGGGGTGAGGAAGCCCATATGTTGGGTGTGTCGTTCTCTCTAAGACGAAGATGAAACGGTGTATTGTTCTGAGTTCTCCTCTGTGCAAAGAGTTGAGATGATGTGATACTCCAGATGATTCTCTTGTGAGACACAGTGAGATATAGATCTGTTGAGTAGGATGTTCCTGTGGCTGAGCACATGTGGACGTGATCCTAGTGGCTGAGCACTAGTGAGTGTGCATTCTGATGATTCTCCCGTGAGACACAGTGAGATAGAGACTTGGACGTTCCTGTGGCTGAGCACAGGTGGACATGCCCCTAGTGGCTGAGCACTAGTGGGTGTATGAGATCCCTTGCTATATTGTCTAAGAGTCAGACTTACCTGTAACCCTACTTGTGATGTAAAGGGTATAGGTCGGCCCTGTTGTGCCAATAAACACTACTTTTGATATGTCCAGTCTAATATAAATAAAGGTAATTTCCCCATTGAGGAAACACAACACAAGTGTGAGTTTGGAAATTTCAGCAAGTACTTGTTCCTGTCCTGAAGTGCGCACCTCTCTTGGGCACTAGTCTTCTAGGTTTTGTGAGCACCCTTTTGTGTGCTAGGTTTATGGTGTGGGAGGTCTTTCTCTTGAAGAATATAGCAAAGGATTGGCTCGGTTTTCTTTCCTTGTTGAGAAGGGTTTCCCAGGATACTTCTTGTGTACTTGTGCATGGTATTTCTTCTTGTGATGTTGGTTGCTGCAACAAATTGTTTATGGTGTAACTGCAATTGTCTATGGTTCAAGTAAAATGCTAAAATTGGAATGAACTTCATGCTTGATCCTAGCTTAATGAAAAATCAACAACAGTTCACTCCCGTAACTGCTGGTGTGTGTCCAGGTCACTCTAGACCACCACTATGGCGCATTGGCTTCACCTCCACTGCGCATTGGTTGAGTTATACAGAGTATATGATGTGTAAATTATTCATTATTCATTACGGTAAATGAGAATTCTTCCATTCTTTTTCTCTTACTTCTTCTTTCTCAATTTCTCTCTACAAATGTGTGTGGTATTTTTTAGCTAGATCTATTTTGTGTAGGTTCAACACATTTACATGGTATCAGAGCCGACGGATTGCTAAGCAAAAGCTACACCAAATTATTTTTGTAGGTACCAAGATTGAAGACAGCGGAAAAATGGAATTCCCAAAAGAATTCATTCTTACACCTTACAATTACTTTGCATGGAAGGCGAGAATAATCTTGCATCTCTGAACCAAAGGATTGTATAGGTTAACCTTGAATATAGAGACAAAACCGACATTAGTCATAGAAAAATCCAAGTATCTAAAGCGAATGGATGAAGCATTCAGAACAATTTGCAGTCTCATCTCTCCCGATCTCCTTTTTCACACATCTTCTTGTAAAACCCCCAATGAAGCCTGGACCACCTTGGAAGGGCTCTTTGGCAAACAGGATGAGATGAGTGGACACATATTTCCATTTAGACAGTACAAGTAATTTGACCTCACATATTTCCATAAGACTTCTAGACATAGAGAAATATACTGACAAGGCCTATTCTCTTATTTAAGCAACAATTGTGATTACCAAAGGCTTCATAAGCCCACATTTGTAGGCAACCTTGCAACCTGTTCAGTTCATTCACATCCAAGTCTTTCTATTACCGCCTATCATCATAATCCCACTCCTGTAGGAGTGGATATCATTCCCCCAAGGTAGCAATATGATTCTTCTGCTGCAATCCAACATGATTCAATTTTTGTTGAGTAATTCCCAACAAAATTTCAATCTGCAATCCTTCTCCTCGAGGAGATTATGCAGATAATCTCCTTGTGACAGTAAACACTTTCAATAGGCTCATCTTAGCCTTGGTAAACTAGTCTTGTGACTATTCTCCGGCCCATCCAGACCTAGTGTTTGAGTCATGCTCTACTAGATAGGGTAGGGTAGGGCTCCCTCCCCCTTAAAGCTTTCTAATAAAATTTAATTGACTCTTTCATGAGTCCAAGCAGGCCAAGTGTTGTTGCCTGCTCTGATACCACTCTGTAACACACCCAATCCCCTAAGTGCCTTTTAAGGGATGGGGTATTAAATTTGCGCTTCTTCTAACGATCTTCTTCTCTATCACAACTCCATTGTCTTCTGCTCGTCAAGAACTTTCCAGTGATGGTAAGTTCTCTCAGAACTGAGCTCTAGAACGAGAGTTATGACCTTCCAAAGTTCTTGGGTTTACATAGGCAAAAGTGTGAGATCTTTCTCACTGGAAGTGCCCTGGTCTCCTCTCAAATGGGTTGGAAGGAATTTGGATCTTCTGGTCTGGTTGGACCTAGCGACCCAGAATACTGATAAATCCTTCCCAAAAACCTCACGTTGCAATTGCTGCATTTGGAAAATATGCGCCATAGCTGATACTGGACTTCTCTGCTGATATAATTTGATCTTGTAGCTCGATGAAGAACTTGTGTGGTCCTCCTGACGGACTAGGGTGTGTCTTTCAACACCGAACTCTGTCAATGGCGATGGTTTCATCTAGAAAGCCACCAAACAAGAATGAAGTCCCTCGATTCCTCTCTGGGTTCTAATTTCCAATTCACAATCTGCAATAATGAGAGAATATGAGCCCCAATCTCTCTTTTATACTCCTTTTCACCTTTTTCCCTTCAAGTGACTTTTAATTCATCTTTAATATTTTCTCATAAAATCACTTTATTAATTTAATGAACCTTTTTACTCCAAAAAGTGATTAATTCACCTTTATGATTTCTTCGGCCACTGAAAATCACTTTTCATCATCCCATCTTGTATATATTTTCGCCTCGGTTCCAACGAGTTATTACACTAAGGTATTTCTCCAAGAAACAAGCTCCAAATAGTACCTTTATTGTAATTAATTAAAATATGCCCATTAATAACTTTGTCTTACGAAAATCGTCGGAATGCAACAAAACCAAGAACAAGTTGTGCGAAAATGATCTTGATGATGAATAATGGTAAATAAACTAAGCTGGGCTCACTGATGACATAGTCTCACTCCTCCGACTTGGCTGACTCAAGTCTCCTAAAGTGACTCTAAGCACATAATAAGGGAATCCAAAATGGGGACATGACAGAGTAATGTTTTGAGATCAAATAATGGAGGTGAATACACCTCAAATGAGTTCAAGGACTTTTGTGGAGAAGCAAGGATTAAGAGGGAGCTGACAACTCCTTACAACCCCTAACAGAACGGGGTTGCAGAGAGAAAGAAAAGATCAATTGTGGAAGCAACTAAAGCAATGATCCATGACCAAAACTTACCCATGCATCTATGGGTAGAAGCATCTAGTACAGTGGTATATGTCCATAAGAGAAGTCCTCATAAGATTTTGGGAACAGGACACCAGAAGGAGTATTCACCTGAAAGAAACTAGAAGTCAACCACTTGAGGATATTTGGTTGACCAGTGTACATACATGTTCCCAAGGAAAAGAGAACGAGGCTAGAGCCTTCATGAAAGAAGGGCATCTTCGTTGGATACAACAAGACTTCCAAGGCTTATAGAATATACATCCTCGAACAGAGACAAATTGAGATTAGCAAGGATGTCATCTTTGATGAAGAAGCAGCCTTCCGAAAATCGAGAGAGTCTCACATGGATGAGGATAGAGAGGAGCAAAAGGCTCCAAAGGATGCAGTGATGATTGAATCTACTCCAGAAGAACATATCCCAGAAGATCAAAATGTGATAGTAGAGCTAGAGGTACCGGTAGATCCACCCAAAGACGTTACAATTACCAAGAAGAGACCATCATGGCTCCAGAACACTTTGCAAGAAGCAGAAAACATACAGCTCCCAGTGGTTTCTTCAGAGAGAGCAAGAGACCACACAAGTTTTCCAGCTATGTGTCGTTGATGAGTAAGATCATTGATTCAAAACCTTCCACTTATGAGGAAGCTGCAAAACAACAAGTGTGGAAGGGTGCTATGATGGATGAGTACCAATCCATCATGAAGAATGTGTGGGAAGTGGTTCTGAGACAAGAAGGGAAGTCAGTAGTGACTTCCTAGTGGATCTACTAGATCAAGCATGCTGCAGATGGCAACATAGAGAAGTACAAAGCTAGATTTGTGGCTAGAGGATTCCCCTAGAAAGAGGGAGAAGATTATGACGAGGCATTTGCTCCAGTAGCTAGGTACACTTCTATTATATCTATTATTTCTATTGCTTTTGTTATGGGATGGAAATTACACCAGATGGATGTAAAGACAACTTTCTTGAATGGTGTAATTGAAGAAGAAGTGTACATAGAACAACCACAAGGTTTTGTAATCTATGTGAAGGAGTCCCATGTTTGTAAATTGAAGAAAGCTTTGTACAGTCTTAAGCAGGCACCCAGGGCATGGTATGCTAGAATAGGCAGTTATTTGATGAGCTTGGGGTTTAACAACAATGATGCAGATCCCAACCTTTACTACAAGGTTGAAGATGGTTTCCCTTTGATATTGGTACTATATGTGGATGACCTGTTTCTTACAGGGGATGAGAAGCTCATAGATGGGTGCAAGAGGGAGCTCACTTCAAAGTTCGAAATGAAGGATGTAGGATTGATACATTATTTCTTGGGACTAGAGGTGTGGCAGAGACCAGATGAGATCTTCCTTAGCCAAGGAAAGGATACAGTTGAGATCCTACAGAGATTCAGGATAATGGACTGTAAGTCCATGACCACACCTATGGTTACAAATCTAAAGCTTTTGAGTGTTTCTTCTTTAGATTTGGTTGATCCCACGATGTACAGATAGTTGATCGGATCCTTGATGTACCTGGTTAACACCAGGGCGGATATATGCTTTGCAGTGAACACATTGAGTCAGTACATGGTAGAGCCTAGACATGTACATTTTGTAGCAACAAAGCATGTATTGAGGTACCTGCATGGTATGGTTGGATAAGAACTCAGGTATGTCTTGGACGGTGAAGTAAAGCTGCAAGGTTATACAGACTCTGACTGGGCGGGGAGTGCAGTGGACAGGAAAAGCACATCAGGATGTTGCTTCAGTTTAGGATCAGGTGTGATCTCATGGTTGAGCAGAAAACAATCGTCAGTGGCACTCAGTACAACAAAGATAGAATATATTGCAGCCAATGTTGCAAGCCGTGAAACAGTGTGGCTTCAGAAGTTTCTTGCAGGTTTATTTGATCTAGAGTTGGAGCCAACTTTGATATACTGTGATAATCAAAGTTGTGTGAAGCTTTTAGAGAATCCAGTCTTTCACGACAAGTCAAAGCATATAGAGATCAAATACCATTTCATCCTGTTATCGCGCAATCTGTACTTGCCCAAAGCCCAAGGCAAGTAAGAGAGATTGGCGTAACAAACATGATATCCTATCACTGTCACCTTAATAGGAAATCCCCACTTTTTAGGGATAGGCAGGGTCTACCCCAGGGGAGGCGTCCCCGGTAACCCAAAGGGCTGAAAAATTAGTGTTATGGTCAAGATATATTCCCCCCTCTTACTGGTTACCAAAGTCACCAAGTCTGTGTTTAAAAGATGAGGTTAATGAAGTGCTTGATGTACCTTCCTGGAGCAAGACAATATAGCATGCATATACAATAATTCCAAGTATGAATATGATAATAACACCTCAATAGACAATGGACAGTGAAAATAAGTGCTAGTTGATATAAAATTGCAGCAGTCAATAAGTTTACAACAACAATTTATAAATTGTAACAACTGCAATAAAAACTCTTTAGAATTGCTTGAAAAGACGGTGAAAAGATAACATTTACTAAGCAGAATGATAATCAAATGTCATAAGCAACTTCTGAAGTGTTTAGCTAGCATTCAAAGTCAATTATGCAAAAAATTTGCTGCAGCTAGATGGCTGTGTTGCCGCCTTATACACACCTGGGAGACATGGAAGAAATCTTCAATCCACTCGGTGTGTCCTTGGGGGCAAGTGAGAGTTAAGGTGCTGTCACCTAATCCTCAACTCCTCCGTCTAGGCCAACTCCTAGCGAAGCCAAGGGGGGTAATCCCTAACAAATATACTAAGGCTTTTAAAATAAGCTAAGTATAGAAATGAAATCTAGGAGTTTATTATTCTTTTAAACCATCAACCATAAACTGATAAAACATAAAGTAAACATTCACCACGATATATAATCAAATAAGCATATACTTGCATCAAAAGGATAACGAGAAACAATTGTTAGATGCAAGTTTCATTCAAATTAAATAGATAACCAAACTTGAAATGAAGCTTGTGGCTTTGCTGAGTGTGAAAATTGAGACCAGTGCCTTAAAGTGAATCGTGGGCAATGTAGTTAGCGTGTTTTATTAGGATAAATTGATGTTCAGTTAATGAAATGGTTTGGGCCTCCTTGGAGGTTAACTCTTTGTTTGGAAACTTGCGGAGAGCTTTACTGAAACCCAATGGTCTCACCAGTAAAACTCACTCAAAGTGTTGGATGTCCAAAACGGGTGGGAAGCCAGGTCCCGAGAGGGCCTGCCTTACTTCGCTGGTCACTTCAAGGCGTTTTCCCGCGCATTAAGTTAACTACTTTAGAGGTTGTTCTAATTAAACTATCAACCACTGACCATCACACCGTGTATGAAACTTACTTCCAGTAGATCGAGACTAGCTCGCAATTGGAAGGGTCAGGAACCGCACTGTGAGCTGAGGGGAATTTGTTTATTTTATAACAAGAAAATAAATGACTGAAATAAAATGTGAAACTAATTACTAATCCACACTGACCAGGCCTCTTTCGAGGAGCTGAGGGGATGGTTTATTTGCCAAATTGAAATTGCGGAAAATAAAGCTAATCTAGCAATTAGTGTTCTACTTTGCAAAAGGAAAACTAATCTAAATGTTGATTGTGCTTTGTGATGGATTAAAGATTACTTTAGCTTACTTTAATTATGCAAAATCAAATCTAAGCTAAAACTTGCAAAAATTGACACCACCATCGAAACACCGTTCCCCCAGGGGGAATGAA